>CM060919.1:441404959-441927459 GCA_030737875.1 Allium sativum
AAGCGGAGAAGGAAACTTCTTTTAGCTGACACGTAATGTACTGTTGTAAACATCAATTAGTGATTTTCGATGGATCTGACAATGTGGCATTCGAAGTGAATCTGATGTGATGATAAGGCGTAACCTCAAGCCTCATCAATCGGTAAATGACAGAAATCGGGCAGGCAGCATGTCTATGTAGGTCGCACCTATTAGGGTGTATAATCACCTGATCTAGAGTTTCATTTATTTCTAAAAATCTATTGTCGATGCTGTCCCATTCGGGAAACGGTTGCTGATCCCAACCGTTGGTGACATACATTTGATACACTCAAGCCAAATGAGTGGTCGGTCATGTGTGGCTGAGTTGCAAGATGTTCTTGTTGAACTCGGTGTATTCTCCTCTAGAGATATACCTGCGGAAGGTGGTTACATACCTTGTCATAGGTGGAAATCCATTACCCAATACGTGCTTGCGGTTTTGATTGTATATGTGGAACGTGAGATGCAAACGTTCCACTAGATTGTTATCTAGTTGATTTAGACATTATTATAATATCAAAAGATTTTTGATATAAAGATTATCATTCCTTTCAAAAGGGATTTTGAAATGTTAAATCAAGTGTTTGGATTCTCATTAGGGAAAAACCCGTTCCGTGTTATACGGCGTGGTCTTATGAGATATCATTTAGTTTTCTGAAACTGTTTACTCATACCAGTCCCATGACTGACCCGGAGTTTATTTGTTTTGTTCTACCTAAACTCTTGGGTGGCTAAATTTGTACGGGCAGTCAAGTAGTTCAGGATTTTACAGATCTATCTAAAGGAGTTTGGAGTAGGAGGCTTCAACGTTAGTTATATAGAGTCTGTTCCGCTGTGTTGTAAGTATTGTACTCTGATAAGTGTATGTTATACAGTTGAGATTTTGTATTTCAAAAGTTATAATATCTTATATTTTGTTCCGCTGCGATGTGAGATTCTGTGTTGTTATTTCTGTTCTTCTTCTATCTCTTTCTTCTAAAAAAAATGTTTCGTATTTTCGTGATATTTGGGTTGGACGTATGATGTATATAGTCAACTCTGATGTTACGGAAATTTGGGTCATTACATATTCAGTTCAGAATTACATAACATTGCATTTACCATTTCAGTAAGTGTTCTATTTTTCCTTTCATCCACTCCATTTTGTTGTGGAGTATAAGCAATAGATGTTTCATGTATTATTCCTACTGATTCAGTATTCAGGAAATTGATACTCGCCTCCCCTATCAGATCTAAGTGTTTTTATTTTACCATCACACTGGTTTTCTACTTCAGTTTTATATATCATAAATGAATTTAACATTTCACTTTTATCGTGTATAAGATAAACATAACAATATTTTGAGTAATCATCTATAAACGTGACAAAATATTTCTTTCCACCTCTAGTGGGAGTACTATGCATATCACATACATCACTATGAATAAGTTGTAACAATTGTGTTGCACTTTCCGCTTTATTAGGAAATGGTTTTCTAGTGATCTTAGTTAATGAACATATCCTACACTTATCTAGCATATAATTTTGGTGTTTGGGAATCAGATTCAATGATATCATATCAAGCATACGTTTATGATTAACATATCATAATCTATTGTGCCATAATGAGAATGAGTCAACAATATAAGCAGTATTCATACTTTTATTAATATCAACATTCAGTTTAAACTTACCATCACACATGTACCCTTTTCCTGCAAACACACCGCCTTTGGTCAACACTTATTTATTTGACTCAAAGACTTGCTTGAAACCATACTTATTAAGAAGACTTCCCGAAACAAGATTCTTCCTAATTTCAGGTACATAATATACATCATTCAATGTCAGAACTTTTCCGGATGTGAATTCCAAATCCACAGTCCCCTTATCTTTGACCTTCACCTTTGCTGAATTTCCCATGTATAGGTATTCTTCATCTTTGGTCGGTTCTAGTTTCTTGAATTGATTCTTTTCTATGCAGATATGCTTAGTAGCACCAGAATCGATCCACCAAGAATTGTCTTGTTCAATCATATTCACTTCTGATATGACTACTGCAAACTTTTCTTTTTTAGATTGTTGCTTCTTTTTCCAAAAGTGACAATCCCTTTTGAAATGTACCGGTTTGCCAGAAAAGTAGCAACTATTTTTGCTTTTCTTGTTCTGGGAATTATTGTTGTTCTGCCCTTTCCTCTTCTTATTAGAAGAGTTATTCGAAGCATTGTTTGCTTTCTTTTCTTCCACCATATGGACTTTTGATGTATCAACAACTGGTTCATCTTGAACATCTTTCTGTCTCAGTTGTTGTTCAATCTGCAAATACTGTGCAAGACTGTCTAGACTCATATCCTCCTTCTTGTGTTTAAGTAGTTTCCTCTAATCTTTCCAAGAAGGGGGTAATTTGTCTACTATTGAGGAAACCTTAATTTCCTCATCCATATTTAACTTATGTTGACTGATTTGGTTAAGTATGTGCATGAAATCATTAAATTTCTCTACAACTGGGCGATCATCAGTCATTTTGTAATTAACAAATTTGATGGTAAGAAATTTCTTACTAGTCGCGTCCTCCATAGGATACTTTGCTTCTAATGCATCCCAGACGTCTTTTGCAGTGGGCTTGTTATAGTACATATCAAAAGTGTATCCGTCATAGCGTTGCATATATGCCCCTTGCAAATATAATCATCTTGTTCCCATTTGATCCTTTCACATGTTTGTGCAATCGTTTCATCTTCAATCTCTGCTGGTTTTGGCGTAGTTACAGCATATACCACTTTCATTCCAGCTAGCAAGAAATGCATCTTTTTCTGCCATCGAAGAAAATTAACACCATCGAATCTCTCTAGCATTGTAAAATAAGCGGCAAATTTCTTAAGACTGTGAGGAGCCATTGCCGAAAATACTGTTTTAGATTGTTGGACTAAATTCGTGCACGATGTGTTGATCGCTATCTTAAAATAGTATCTGCCATCTTATATTGTGTGCATGAGTAATGTCAAATCTGTTTGAAGATACAACGAAGCAAATATTCAATATCTTTAATCAACGTGGTTGCACGAACACAACGACTCACTATCTAGATTTATCGCTGCAGTAACAGGACAATATCGTCCTCCATAGGATACTTTGCTTCTAATGCATCCCAGACGTCTTTTGCAGTTGGCTTGTTGTAGTACATATCAAAAGTGTATCCGTCATAGCGTTGCATATATGCCCCTTGCAAATATAATCATCTTGTTCCCATTTGATCCTTTCACGTGTTTGTGCAATCGTTTCATCTTCAATCTCTGCTGGTTTTGGCGTAGTTAGAGCATATACCACTTTCATTCCAGCCAATAAGAAATGCATCTTTTTCTGCCATCGAAGAAAATTAACACCATCAAATCTCTCTAGCTTTGTAAAATAAGCAGCAAATTTCTTAAGACTGTGAGGAGCCATTGCCGAAAATACTGTTTTAGATTGTTGGACTAAATTCGTGCACGATGTGTTGATCGCTATCTTAAAACAATATTTGCCCTCTTATATTCTGTGCATGGGTAATGTCAAATCTGTTTGAAGATACAACGGAGCAAATATTCAATATCTTTAATCAATGTGGTTGCACGAACACAACGATTCACTATCTCGATTTATCGCTGCTGTAACAGGACAATATCGTCCTCCATAGGATACTTTGCTTCTAATGCTTCCCAGACGTCTTTTGCAGTGGGCTTGTTGTAGTACATATCAAAAGTGTATCCGTCATAGCGTTGCATATATGCCCCTTGCAAATATAATCATCTTGTTCCCATTTGATCCTTTCACGTGTTTGTGCAATCGTTTCATCTTCAATCTCTGCTGGTTTTGGCGTAGTTAGAGCATATACCACTTTCATTCCAACCAGTAAGAAATGCATCTTTTTCTGCCATCGAAAAAAATTAACACCATCGAATCTCTCTAGCTTTGTAAAATAAGCGGCAAATTTCTTAAGACTGTGACGAGACATTGCCGAAAATAATGTTTTAGATTGTTGGACTAAATTCGTGCACGATGTTTTGATCCATGCTCTTGGCTTACCCTTTAACCTTCAAATATTAATATTCATGTCAATCCATGCTCTTCCTTCCTCTTTCTTTTAATATAATATACCATGTATTTACATGTATAGAGGTAAGCACATATATATTTCATGAGGTGGGACAAAAGAATTTGCCCCTTCTTCATTTATTTCAAATTTCCTCTAACAGCAAGGTGTGTATTTTCTGACATTTCTGTGTTAATGCATGATGCCGTAACTTACTAATATGTTAAGGAATGCCTAAGATCATCAAAACATGTCATGTTGCTTGATGCCACAGAAATGGGTAATTAATGATGCCAAAAGTCGCATACAGGAATTGATGCATGGCAGCCTTGCCGTACCTCAACGCTGTAAATACAGACCTAATTAAGGGCAAGAAAGAGGGGGCACCGATTTTTTTCCTCTCTTCTCAAAATTAAGCATTAGTAACATTAAATTGAATCAGAGTAAAACACAATTTTATTGTAATCATAGCCCGGTTATATGAACAAAGATTTAGACATGCCTATTACTTTTGATTGTGTACTTTGGACATTATTGAATATGGATGTGCATATAACGAAATTCCTTTGGCCCCAAAGCTTGTCATGATTTCATATAAAATCACATCAGCTTCGGTCTAAACTATTGTTTATGTGCACCTACTTCGGATGGACATTGGATCTTGAGCTATGATGATTGCTTACTTAGTTCATTAACATGCTTAGAAGACTTTTGCATATATTTGTGACTTGTTCCTTCTCTCTTTTGATCATGCGACATGGACTTCTGGATATCTTATTTCATGAGTCCATGGCAACATGGAACTATTTTAAATAACATCTACTTGTACTAGTTTTTGAATGATGGACCAACGCTTAACTCCTTAGCATCCCATGGTCAACAACAACTTGCAATCAAGATTGTTGATACTAGGTTTTGGCCTCAACGTACTTGGCGTCGTGCGTCTCACTCGAACGATTAGCATCATTTGGTCAACATAAAGCGCTTTAGTCATATCATCAAAGTTGCTAACATAAAGTCTTGACTCATCCTATATGGTCTAGCGGATGTTATAATACTATTTTTGTTTAACAGACATCTTTATTGATATTTAGGACAATAAAAGAGGTAGACTCCATATTGCGTTTTCCCATAACCTCCTTATTTTGTGGATCAATAAACTTGGTTTTGTAAACTGATAATTATGTTTTTGTTTAAGACCTTGAGAGTCAATCAAGCTATTGGTGGCATAGGGAAGCATGCATCTTGTATTATTGACATATACTCTGAAAAAATCACATGGATGATGTAGTCAGCGTGGATTATATTTGAACCATAGATCTCGTAGGATTGAAGCTAACATTCGCAACCAATCACCACACCCATAAGGGTAGAGTGCCAATTGTGCTTTGGCCCGTATATATTTACAGAAAAAATCTACTCAAATGTCGTTTCTGCTTTTGATAATAAAACATAAATATCTATTTTCTATTTTCTAGATTGCAACTTTATAAAGTTTCGGTGGTTTTTGTAGTATTTTGAACTGTATATAATGCCACAACAGTTTCTTTATGGTTTATTTACTGTTTGCAGAACATCTGAATTAGTCTAATAGTATATAGAGGGAAGAAAAAAAGGTAACAAATGTTAAATGTTAAAAACGATGTCCATAAGTCCATTCTGGCTGCTCTCATCGTATCTTGCATTTATCCATTGCATGTGAAACGTTACCAAAATAGTTTATCATTTTTCTTCTTTATTCTTTAAACTTTGGCTAACAAATTTAAGGCAGGTATAGAACTTTATGCTTTATGATTGCTTCAAAAATGTGAGACATAACATTAAGAAAGAAAATTCTACATATCGTGAAACCAAACGAAGAAAAAAGGAATACAGCGGACTTTTTGTTCCTTATGACGTCTTAAGAGAGGAAAAATACGAAGGTTTCTACCAAAAAAAAAGAGGGGGTACTAATTAGATAAGCATACAATGAAACAACCACAGAAGTTGGGACTACAGCCAAGCATAACTTTTGCATACATTGATTGCTTATTCGGTTACATCTACAACTGCAAACTCTGAGTCAGAACCCAAACCCTTTTTCTCATATGAAGCATTACTACTAAGTTGTTGGTTGTACCATGCATCAACTATGATAATCAGCTTCATTTTACAGGTCTAGTAGCTCTATCAGAAGCACCCGTTTGTCTCAGCAACTGAATAACAAAAGAAATTCCATGTGTTAGAATCTAACAGAACAACATTAGTAATACACATTTGCATTGTCATTATACATAAATTAAGCATAGCACGTTATTATTGCACAAACCTGGAAGTATGCTTCCAGTTTCTGTCTCAAAGCTGCATGCTCCCTCTTCACTTTCTGGAATGTTTTTCTACATCTGATAGCAAAGAACAGGATTCCATAAGCTGAGGCTGCAGATATTTTTATGTTCTTCTTATCTTTAAGTTTAGATCAGAATGGGCTTTCCAGATACAGAGGCATTTAGAATAAAAGAACATTCATAGAGTAGTTGAGTGTAATACAAATGTACAAGAGTATGTGCCACCTTGTAAAATTGGTATGCACATACTTTATCCCTAGTACATCGCTTTAATCTTTATTTATTTTTTTACAAATAGTTTAGTGGTTAAGCTAGTTGAATCATATAGTTCAGTAAACAAATAGTTTAATCATATAGTTTAGATGTAGCCAATTCTGTGAATAAGCTGGTATGCAAAAATGTTGTTCTAGTATTGTTTTAAAGCGCAGAACATACCCTTCAATATTTTCACCGTCGCAGTAATCTCTGAACAGCGAACATTCATTCTTTACCTTTAATGCACCAATACTGCAGTCAAAACAGCCATAACATTTTAGACTACTGAAACAAAATATCTGATGAAAGCAGCCGGGAATAATAATATGGTTCAAAATTATACACCACGTTGCTAGGAGGAGGGAAAAACATAATGTGACAAGATACTGACATCAATATTCAGATATATTTGGTCATCATGACAACTTTAAAGCTTATACTGATAAACTGGCCGGCAATTGTCATAAAGCAAAACGATGTGTTAGCACCTGTTGTGGATTTAAGTCCTGAGTGTTGCCTAAAATGATTGCTTTTACCTGAAAGAAAACTACTTTAAAAGAGTATAGTGCAGCCCTTTACAAAAGAAGAAAAACTCCAATTATATTTGTTTCAAGTAAAAGACAAAGAGTTATGCTAGAAAGCCAGGAAAACAACGCCAGGAAAGTCAGGCTTCAACCGTCATTCATGGAGTACCCTTCATTTTGAACGATCTATTAAATCCGGATACATCTCAACTGTTTATTTTGAAACCCTGACAATTAGCCCTAAATAATTTCGGGCTTTCTAGCATTAGCGATTTCAATCTCTGCATCAGTCATTTTTCATGCCTGGGTATTCGATTATTTAGCCATAATGCAAGCAGTATGTAGTCAAATAGGCATACAAAGCATGTTCTGAGCCAGTAATTATACTAACATATAAACTGAAGAAATCTTATGAAAAGCTTTAGACGTCTTATAAGAGAAACATATTACTAATCTTCCGCTTGGTGTATGATTTTTTTTGTTTTTTATTTAAAGTTAGGCAAACATTTATGTAATATAAACTACATTTTTTGTTTTGTTTTGCTAAAATCGCTTCTCCTCCTTCTTTTTTAAATTCATTTCACCCATAAATTGTTTACTGAATAAATAATTCAAAATTCCTTGAAACACTGTTGATTCATATAATCCGCATAAATACAGAATATTCTACTGAAATGTCAAGTTATTACCTGGAAGTACTACCCTTAAATTGATACATGTAAGCATCAATTTTGCGGAAATCCTGCGGACACCTCTCTCTGCAATGGAAAAGTCTATAGATTAGTTCTTAAATTCTTAGTAAGACATACATGACAGCAACAACGCATGTTTGGAACTTACAATGCTTGCTCAATGCTGTTAAGCAATCTCAAAGAGTCCTTATAGAACAAGGTAACAACCTCTTCCACGAAATTAGGACTAACTTCGTCCTGCAGCTCTTCTAATTGGTAAAATTGCTCATCTAAGTAACCCTGTAATCGGATAAGCATGATCAAATATCCAACAGAAAGACTCAAGCGTGAACTACAAACATCGCATTAACAGACTACTGGTATAGGATATCAAACCTGTACTCGACGACCAAGATATTGGAAGTTAAACAGTGTCAGTAAATTGATGGTGCTTGGTTACACATATATATAAAAAATCCTATGAATAATGTATTCCCAAAATAATATAATTAAAAGGTTTATTTTTATCCTAATAAGGGCAGTGAAAAAGTAAAACATGCATATCCTTGAAATATAAAATGGATCATATTGAACTAAGTATGCAAGAATTACCTAAGCAATGTCAATTATAACAATGTATTTTATTAACATGTTCATGTTTGTACATGCATGCTTCATGCATACGACCAAGCTGAAAAAGCACTATAATTTTTTTAGCTTTTATGAACTATGTTACAAATCTCAGTGGGTAGCTATGAACCTGATCAAAGAGGCTCTTTCTCAAAATGGTAGCTTGTCGTTGCAAGTTAGAATACTCCATTTTTTTTTCTTAAGAATATAAGGGGAAGGAAATCAAATTGATCAAGAGGAAGCTAGACTTAATACACTGAATTTGATTAGTATACCAAACATAATGCCTTCTATATATATAGTATAAAGTGTAACACAAAAGAGAGTACTTGTAAAGTTTATTCCCTATCTACGAGCTTCAGACTAAAAATAGGTAGGATTGCAAAATTCTGTATGAAGATATTTTTATCAATTTAGAATACAAAAACTGATTCCAAGTTATGTCATCAAACACGTAACCCATAAACGATTCGTTTCCATATCATTCATAAAATGAGTGTGGACCTGAGGTATCTGCAAAAACAATTTAACACCAACTTACAAATTGGCACAAGGCTAAGAAGAAAAGAGAAATTTGATAGTGAAAAAACTAGGATAATAACGCGAACTTAAGTATTTGAAAGATAAAAGGACATAGAAAAGGATTCAAGCCAATATGTGTACTAACTATTAAGGATGCTAGTAGGTCAGATTACGAATTTTTCCAGTATGCATTCATACTTCTACTGTTAAACAGTGTTTGTTAACGTGCTTTTATTTTTATTTAATTTACCAAGAAACCAAATCGTGAGTTCTTTAACGTTTTACTAAATTTACCAAATATATTCTGATAACAGACTACAAAAATCCTTTAGAATAATCTGAAAGTTTGAACATCTGAACTGACCCTACACATCCAAGTAGTCACAAAGTTTCTAAGCCATCAAGGTAGCAGTTCTCGTTTCATTCTATAGACAAACACAGTTCCATAAAAATAAGTCTGAAAGTTACATATGTCAATAAACGGTGCTATCTGTAGTGATTTATGCGGAATTTTGATGAGGATCTAGTATTGTTTATTTAGATACCAATGGAGTATAACAAAAATAATTATGAAATCTCACAAAAAACAAAGAACAAAAAAGGACACAGAAGATTTAACGTGTTTCGGATATGAATATTCTACGTCCACGGAGACCCAACAACTTTTATTTCTCAATGAAGAAATGAGTACATAAGAGAGGAGGAAGATTACAATAGAGAGAAGATTAATAGTGGATTGCATTCTTCATACAATAACATGACCTCTATTTATATAGAGAGATTTCTTGACCTTCAAGTAAACTTGACACCCAAGTTTTCTTGACCTCCAAGTAAACTTGGCACCCAAGTTATTCCATATAGAAGCCAATTACATGATTGACAATTAATCTTTACTTCTCTACAAATATTTGAATCATCAATTTCAACATTATCTCCTCAGCAAATACAACAAGTCACTCTAGCGGTTGCACAAAAATATTTTGTTAATCCAATATGTGTACAAAGTTTTCTGCATTAACAAACTTGAAACGAAATTGCTCCCTCTACGGCGTTTTAGGTTGCTTAAGCAATCGTTTTCCAAGGATAACCTAAAGCGCCTTAAAGAGAGCAATTTCATTTCAAGATTGTTAACAACTTTGTAACAGAAACGACAGAAAACTGTTACAATCACTGTTGCAGTGATTGTAACAATTTTCTGCCGTTTCTGTTACAAAGTTGTAAACAAAAATTACTACTATATTATTGCGGATACTTTCCCTCTCCATAAGTATGATCCTCCGAAATGCTACAGCATAAAGCTAAATCTCAACACTTTGATTGCTAAGTTATTTCTAGCTACATCATCCATATCCCCCACCATCCATGTGTGTGAACCTCGGAAGGACTGCCACAGAAGTATATGCGGAGACATCTCGAAAGGAGGCTCAAACAAATCACATCAGTCATCCTTTTAATGTAATATGCTTTGTTCTTGTCTGTAAATGAAATCAATAACCAAGAACAATCCTGGTATTCATGTATTCAATTACGTACTATAAGATCTCTATTCAGTTGTAAAATATGTTCATTTGAGACACAGAATTGCTAAATTAACTGAACAATATGAGTTTGTCAAATAATGTGGCCACAGACAACAAATGCGGAGGGGTCCACCACAAATGACAAATCTATCCCCCTGAAATCAAAAGTTTACACTATTTCGTAGATTCCAACCGAAATTCAGTCGGTCTAAGCAGCAGCACTCTTTGAGACATCTTTTTTTTTTTTTGAAAAGGTAAAAAACATGGGCTAAAGCCCAAAAAAGCGGGTACTAAGCCCCAGATACAACCCAGCCTCAAAAATAGGACATGGCAAACCCTAGCCGACATAAACCATCGAGACACTAGGGAGAAAAGAAACAGCAAAAATGGCGGTCTTCCAAGAAGGCGCCTCCTCCAAAATCATGGCGGTTTCCAATCGAAGCTGTCCATGGCTATACAGTTCTTCTCTGTTGTTCCAACCTTTAGATTCTCTGCAGAGTCTCTCAGCCACCACCTCCAGTTGCTAGGGTTATGGTTCTGATGATCGATGAGTGACAAGAGGTTCAAATCCATCAGGTCTGAGCTTCTCAGGGTATCAAAGCTTCTCTTCTTCTCAGAAAGTTCTCCGAAGTCTTCCTTAGAGCTTCCTCTACTACTCTCGCCTTCAGACCAGCCAGATAAGTGATAGATCCGTTGATTAATCGGGCTTATGTAGTGATTGTCTCCAATTTTTTGAAAAAAATTGATCTTTTCTCCTGCTTTCCCTTTATCCAGATGATTGTAGGAATCAGCATCTTTTCTGGAGGAGCCTCCTCCTGCTTCAGGTAAAAACAAGCAATTACTATTCGAGATACACTTATAATTACGCACTTTTGAAGAAAAGTTATGTCTACTTCCCATGCAGGAATCATGGTTGAACACAGTGTTGGTGGGAGCCCCAGAGAGAACAAAACTGTCCATACCTCCCTTGTTAGACTCTAAACCCTTGCTGTGAGATAGCTGTTTTCCACTATCTGCATCAGGTAAGGAAAGGGTATAAATGTTCTTACTATAATAAGTGTGAGAATTGAGCTCAGATATAACATGTTTGCTCCCCTTGTTGCAAGGAGTACTGGATGCAGTAGATAACTTATTTGCTTCTCCAGAAGAGAGCTTGGAGATCAGTTTATTAGTGCTCTGCTTACCATTCAGTAAGAAATCCTCAACTAGCTTTTCACTGTCATCAGTAATAGCATGATAATTCTGGTTATTCAGCTTAATCTGCATGCTCTTGTTAGCTTTTTTCAATATGATATTGCTATCATACAGAATAGTATTCCAAAGGTTCATACAATTGGTCTCTTTACCAGTGTGTAACCTTTGATTTCTCTCCCTCCAAATATAGTATATACTTGCAGTGAGTAAAACACAAGCTTTATTAAATTTGGTGGACTTAGGCTTGAAATATTTTAAGATATATTCCACACTGTCCCTTATGTTTAAGGTAGCATGATTATGATTGAAACCCAAAGTATTTTTGGCATTAAACCAAACATACTGGGAGTACACACAATCAAAAAATAAATGTCTGGAGCTTTCAATATCGTTTTTACAGAGAAAACAAGTATTTTCAGAGTTTATATTCCACTTACAGCATCTTTCTCTAGTAGGGAGTTTGTTTAAAATAGCAAAATAAGCACAATGTGCCATTTTGGGGCAGTTAGATTTGCACCAAATGACTTTATTCCAATCAATTTCTACCTCTACCCCTTGCAGAAACTCCCAAACTTTTTTGAAAGAAAACTTGTCTTTAGAACATAACTTCCAACACCAATGATCTTTAAAACAATTTTGATCAATGTGAATATCCATTATAGCATTTTTAAAAATCAAAGCTGCAGGGCTATTTAGAAAGCTCCAACAGTTATTAATGATGATGTTGTTCACATTGTCATTGACCCCACCCAAAATATGTAAATTCTCCCAGCCTAGCAGATTAATAAGAGAATTACCATTGATCCAGGGATCAAACCATAAACTGGTTTGATTGCCATCTTTTATTTTTCTGTAAATAAGCTTTCTACCCATATCTCTACAGTCTAAAATGTTTTTCCAGATATAAGAATGGTAATTCTCCTTTCTGGCCAGCCAAAAATTTTTATTTTTTAAATACTTAGCTTTCATCCATCTGGCCCAGAGAGATTTACCTTCAAGAAATTTCCAAAACAATTTATATTTACTAACCTCAGCTATATCATTTATATTTCTAAGCCCAAGTCCACCAAATTTCCTAGGTTTGCAAACTTTATCCCAAGCAACTTTGTGCTGCTTGCCTCTCCATATAAAATTAGAACAAATTTTATCAATTTTATGAATAACATTGCCTGGAATGTTGTGAGTTTGAACCCAGTACATGATCATAGCAGTGATGACAGTATGAGTGAGTTCAATCCTGCCTGCTAGAGATAAGAGTTTACTAGACCAGCCATCTAATTTACCCTGAATCATGTCAATTAATCTAGAGCAGTCCCTATCATTAATTTGATTAATACTTAAGGGGAGGCCAAGGTATTTAACAGGGAGATTTCCTTCCTTAAATTTAAAAAGCTGAAGAATTTCATGCTTAACTAAAACATCCTTACTGAAATATATTTTGCTTTTGTTAATATTAACAGCTAAGCCAGCATACTTTTCCATATTGTCTAAAATTTTGAACACAGCAATAGCACTTTTTTTATCAGCCTTAAGAAACAAAAGCATGTCATCAGCATATAATAAGTGGGTGATATGAGGCTTAACTCTGTTTATAGGTTTAATGTTCCCCCTTAAAACTTCTAACTCCATTTGCATAGAGAAATATTCCATAACAATGGAGAATAAGTAAGGAGATAGAGGATCTCCTTGCCTTATTCCTCTATTGCTATGTACAAAGCCTTTGGGAGAACCATTAACCATAACTGAGTATGTTACATTGCTGATGCATTCCCTAATCAATTCACAGAATTTGTTATCAAACCCCATTTTCTGCATTAAATAAATGATAAAATTCCTATTAATTTTATCAAATGCTTTATGCAGATCTATTTTAATGCACATAAGGTTTTTATTTCTCATATTAAAGTTTCTAATTAACTCATGAGCTAGTAAAGAGTTTTCAGATATCAATCTACCAGGAATAAATGCACTCTGATTCTCAGAAATGATAAATTTAAGAAAGCACTTTAACCTATTGCAAAGTAGAGATGAGATAATTTTATAAACAAAATTGCAACAGGCTATAGGCCTATAATCATCAAGACCAGATGGGTTTTCCACTTTTGGGATCAGGGTTAGAAATGTATGGTTAGTGTTTTTCAGTAACTTTCCAGAGTTATAAAATTCAATTACTGAATCACACAATATAGACTGCATTTCAACCTAATGTGTTTTGTAAAATTTAGCACCAAACCCATCTGGTCCAGGGCTTTTATCATTACTAGCATTAAAAATATAATTTTTAATCTCCTCCTGCCTAACAGGATCAAGTAAGATATCAGAACTATTGCTGTTAGCAAAATATTTAAATTCTACATCAGGAAAAACAGATGGATAATCATTAGAATTATATAAGGAGCTGAAATAATTAATAGCCTCTTTCTCTAGATTAGAGGCTTCATTAATTATTCTACCCTTGTCATCCAATAATTTACCAATAGTATTCCTGTTTTTCCTACAAGACATTTTCGTGTAAAAAAATTTACTGGCTTCATCCCCAGCTGTTAACCAGTCTACCTTGGCTTTCTGCTTGAGATTAACTGAATTAATATGAAGGGCATTAACCAATTTAGCTTGAGAGTTAAAAAAATTCTCAGCCTTGGTCTTGTCAGAGCTATCATTATCAAGGTCATTTTGTAACTTTTCACATTCATCCCTAATAGTTTTTATGTCATTTCTATTTCTAGACTTGTTCCAATTTTTAATATTGGATTTAATAAACTGCAAGGTTTTATTGAATTTGTAATGAGCAGTCCCAATGAAGTTATTATTAAAATAGTTGGAAACAGTTTCTTTGTAATTGTTCTCATACACCCACCCATTAACAAATCTAAAAGGGAAATTACTGTCATGCCTCTGATCTGGATTAAAAGAAACTAGAATAGGTGTATGGTCACTAGTGTTTTGAGGCAGAGTACTACATTTTACATCAGAAAAAATATTGATGAAATTTTGATTAAATAAAACTCTATCAAGCTTGCAATGAATATTTCTGAAAGCACCAGATTTCCAAGTATATTTATTGCCAAGGATAATAGGCTCTATCAAACCAGATTTCATCATGAAATTAGCAATTTTTTCTAATTTGGCAAATGGGACAGGATTTCCTCCCCTTTTTTCAAAATTGTGAAAAACAGTGTTAAAGTCCCCAAGAAGCATCCAAGGACTTTTTATAGTAAAGCTGAATTGCTCAATACAATTCCATAACATAAGTCTCTCATTTTCAAAATTAGAAGCATAAACAAAAGTTATTTTAATAACAAAACCCCCATTGTTTTTGAAAATGCAGTGAATATACTGCTGGTCAATAAAAAAACTGATGAGGTTCCAAATGATAGGATTATGTAAAACCATAATCCTACCATTTCCACCCATCAGATTGTTATTGATTATGCTCCAATTAGAGAGACTTCTAACTTGCAGTTCATTGATCCTAGTATCACTAAGCTTATGCTCCAAAAGACCTATAATGCTAGGCTTGTGCAAATTCAAAAAATTGGCAAGGTCAAGTTGCCTTTCAGGGGAATTAAGACCCCTGACATTCCAAGCTATGATATCCATAAAAAGAAATAAAAATAAAGGTTAGAAATAAAGGATATGGGAGCTACAGTGGGCCACTGAGCTTCCTGCTTTCCACCTTAATCGCCTTCTGCTTGCCATTCCTTTTAAAACTGGTGTTATCAGAAGTTTTTAGCTGCTTTTCCCAATTTGAATTCTTGTTTATATATTTTTTCCTGAAATCCTTATCAGCAGCATCTTCTGTTTCTTCAATTGCTGTGATATCAGAGAGACTTTTTGTCCTGCACTTCTTCTTTTTTTTAATTGGTGATACAGGTTTTGATGGCTTAGGAGCAACCACCGAATTGACTGCTTGCTGGATGCTTTCCTTAGAGATAGAAGAAGTCCTAATGGGTGTAAGTCCAGGAGCAAGCAAACTAGCATCAGTAAAGATTGGATCTGCTGCTAATAGTTCACTGCAGTCAATTTCTTTACTTTTTGTATTGGTTTTTCCATTAATTGTAAATAAACTTGGGTTCTCCTTTGGGGGGGAGGACTCAATGACCTTTGAATTTTTGTGCCCCTCTGTGCTGTTTTGCTTTCCTTTGGTGTCTGAAGGTTGCTCCATCTGAGCTGGGGGGATCTCAGTCTCATTTGGTACTTCGTCAGTCTGCAAGTTTTGATTAAGACTTGCAGTCATAGAGTCTTGCTGAGATGAGTTGCGACTTGGAGAAGATCCAGTCTCTGTCGTATGCTGTGATGAGGGCGGTTCCGAATTACCCCCACTTGAAGTGTTAGCTTCAGATGTATCTATGTTCATATCGTCTGAAGCATGGGGCGTCGGTGTATTTGCCGTATTAGTTAGTGAGTGTGGAAATTCGTTTGGGTTAATTCCAGGATTGTTGGGTTCAGAATTAGATTCAAGATTAGTGGGTTCTTTAGGATCCACTCTTGGATCTTGATTATGAATACATTTATCAAACGAGTGTCCAAAACATTTACATGTTTTGCACCTGTCTGGAATTAGCTCATACGTAATTACCTGAGAAATAAATTCTCCGTCTGCCATGTACACCGATGCCTCATTGGGGAGATCAGCATCCGCTCTAATCTCAACAAGAATGCGGGCATAGCTAAGTCTCGTTTCTTTGGCAGTCTGTTCATCCATCTTTAGCGGAGTGCCAACTAGGCTTGCTATCGAGCTGAACACCTCCTTGTCCCATAGACGTAAGTTTAGTTCAGGGAGGCGAATCCAAACTGGCATCGTGCTCAGCAAATCACGATCCAGTATTAGTTTCTTGGTCCATCTTTTTAAAATTATCAGTTTTCCGTTTATGAAATGGGGCCCTCCTTGAAGGAGCTTTTCACAATCTTCACTATTGGTAAATCTTATGATAAAAAATCCGTTTTCCCTCGTGAAAATTTCAAATGATCCTACCGGATTCCAAGTGCGAGTTACGAATGCCCTGAAATAGTGATATGGCGGGCGTTTGCCGTATACATAGGCAACAACAGACAACTCCCACTTACCTTCTGTTCTCATACAAGTCTCCTCTGAAACAACGACTATCCTCTCTCCAATCCCCTCCATAGGAGGGATAAACTCTAGATCGAATTTGGACTCTTGGCCCCCTGACTTGACCATGTCTGCCCAAGAAGATGCCTTGAGATCTTTAGGATGGGCTCTTGCTTGCTGTACCGGTTCTTGATCTTCACTGCGAACATTTCTTGGTTGATTTGCATTTCTTGATTGATTCCCATTTCTTGAATGAAATCTTTCACCATTAGAGGCCGGGTAAGGTTTATTTCTAACTCTATTTGGATATTCATTTGATTTACCCACCCCTTGCTGAAACTGTGCACTTGAATTACTCGGTCTCTGTTGAAGCGGCACAGAAACATTGGGTTTAGAAAAAGATTTAGAGTTCTTTTTCCGGTTGACGACTCTAGTAAACCCATCATTGTCCACCATGAAATCAGTGGAAGACTGGGGAGGATTAGAAGAGGGATTGACGGAGGGGGGAGGAGGAGGAGGAGAAGAAGAATCCCCCTTTCGATTGGGGTTATTGTCGAAGATCGGATTGAGAAAGGATTTGGCAGCCATGGCTGCAAGAGGTCTCAAGCTTTTTCTCAGGATTATTTAGCAGTCGGAAATCTTAGTTTTTTTTTTTTTTTTTTTTTTTCTTTGAGACATCTTGGTTAATTAGGAGCTAATCTAACATTTTTGCAATCGCCACCTTACCAGGAAGAACAAAAATCCACTCAACTACAAAGGCCTGCATGTGGAAAATAGTGTCAGAATGTGATCCTAACTAAAATTGAAGAATTCGTTGTGGATAAGGGCTTATATATCTTAATCATGCAAGTTCCTTCTCATCACTGAAGACAGAATATAACGGTCTTGAAGACCATACCTATACTGATGCTGTACGTCCCAAACTTAATCTTGAGCCATCCATCCCCTTCGTCTACCTTATATACCCATCCAAATAGTAACTTCATGTATACTGGTCACATGGTTATCAGAACACATTATGAAGATGCATCAAGTATGTGTTATCACTGTAAATTAGATAACAAATTTGCCACCTAGCTTCCCCCTCCCAGCAAAAAAAACCAGTATAAATCCACTGAAATGTTGTATTATCAAGCACAACTCATTTTGTCTTATCTTTTATGAGTTATTATGAAACGTATGAAGATCTTGTATCAGTACATGTCTTTACTTTGTTTATATATAATACACCTTAGGCGATGAGATAAAAAATAGTTCACCAGTTTTATTAACATGTAATTAATTATACATGCATCCTACGAAGCTCTAAATGCTCGATACATAGCTATAAACTACGAAATTCAATTAATCCTTAAAAAGAATAGTAGTTGCTTGAAACTTACGGTTAATCAGTTGGTGTTAGGAAATACACAAGCTTGTTTTCTCAGGGATAGCAGAGTGGAAGTAGAAAAGGTTTACGAAAGTTCCCTTTCGCGTGTTCATGGTCCTATGCACATTAATAGAAAAATAAGAAAAGCAGCAGTATTACATTTAATGATCGGTCTTACAATTATGATTCTTGCCTGGTCACTATCGAACTATGATAAGAGAATCTCAACAAAGTAGGGTCCATAAACTAAATTGGATGAGGAACATAAATGGGAAAGGCGAAATTCCATATGATTGTTACCATGAAAACGAGCGCTGATACTCGATCACAACCATCCATCTGACTAATGTTTCATGTGGAGCAATACTACGTAGTTTAAAACATAGCGTTCTTTAATTTCAACGGCCAACTCCCTAACGTTGGGGTATATGGTGCTTTCATTTCTCTTGAATATCTATTGAAATAGAGTATAATATTTGGAATAAAAGGTCAATATGAATGGTTATGCATGTGCAAAGCAGAAAATTAAAATGCATACTGGTCTCTCTTAAGTCTTAATACAAAGCTGAACGTGGTGTACAAGGTTCCGTGCCGCTTTGTGAGGGTAGCAGAGGGATATAATATGCAGATCATGTTGTCTTCTACAATGCACATTTGAGGCAAAATTTTTGCAGGCACGATCCTATGACTAATGGAAACTGTAGACATATATTGCCCAGTCTTACTAGCACTAAGGTCTGCTTCTTCATATTGATGTTTTCTTATTTCAGACAAATCAGAACTTAACATGGATTTTAAACAAACTAAAGAAAGCACTATGATATTAATTGATAAGGAAATATTAAAGCAAATAAATAATTGAGAAAAGGAATTATACATTATACATATAGCTTTTGTGAAGAATCGCATCATTGAATTTGGGAGCAACAACACACCGTGGGCCTGAAATGCAAGAATAAATGCTGAAGACGGTTGCCTGTCTCCACATCATCTAAAGTTAAATAATGTAAAGTGAGCAATCAGTGATCTCCATTCAGCCATGCAAAATGGTAGTCATACAATGTAAGGTTTTATTATTACGGTACATTGAAGATCTGAATCAAGGCCACACAGTTCATATTACACAGGGCATTTTTCTGGTTTTATATTTATATCTATATTAAGGTAACTGTTACATCAAGTCATACAAGTAACCATCGGGTAAAAGAAAACAAGGCTGTTACGAAAATTGTTACCGTTATATAGTTTAACAAATATCACTACCGTACCATTTTTACTAATTATCCAAAATACCTTACCGTTACCGTTACCGTTACCGATTGACTGATATAATGATAAATTACTATTTATCTAGAAAATCAACAATTTGACATATATTCACACTGTAACAATGTCTTATTGTAGGTTTAACGATGGCTTATTACACATTTATCACTGTCCGTTAATAGAAGATATCAATGAGAAAGAAGAGAAAGAAAACAGCTTATTTAACCTCATTTGAACTGAATTACTTGGTTAATTTAATTATTTTATCGCTTCTAATTATCTATGCTAAAACGTATTATATAAATATCCATGTATTGTAAATTGACATATAAATTATCATTACCGTTGGTTTTTAAAAAAAAGAATCACTGTTGTTTTACCATAGAACATGGTAAACTTACTATTACCATATCAATTACACTGGTATATCGATATTACTTGAAAATGATAACCGACTGTCTGATGATGATATGGTAATGGTAAATTTAATGTTACCATTTACCATAACAACACTGAAAGAAAACATCAACAGCAACATAGCTAAACTACAATATCTTTTTGGTATTATAATGACCAAAAAATGCCAATAGGAAAATCAAAAAAATGATTTGCCAAAGATATTATCTATCTACACAGTTTATTTATGTACAACATGTTTAAATTTCAACAGATCTTTCAAATGTACATTACCACATTATATGTACGGTAATTGAACTAAAATAAGATTCAATTCACAATCTAAAAATTGTAACAATATAAGTAGGATGCAGCAGAGCCCTACATCATGTGTGTATATGCGCATGCATGCATGTATAATCAACTATGAGCAACTACTAAGTTGTCAGACTATATGTGTATAATACTATAATTAGTAAATTTTATTTCATAATTGATATATATATATATATATATATATATATATATATATATATATATATATATAAGAATAAAACTAAAATCGTTACTATACCTTTTTCCAGTACAATTGATAGACAAATACAAGATTTGCTACAATACCCGAAGTAGTTTCGGGTGTTTCAGCCCATCAAAAGAGAAAAATATGAGACCCTACATCCTAATTTTAAGGTGGAATTCAAGCAATTTATGGGTAGTTCCTACATTTTTATCTCGTATTTGGATATTTCGACTAAAATATTTCAGGTATAGTAGCATTTTCGCAAATACAATATGAAAATAAAAATAATGTGCAAACACTAACCAGTGTCAAATATAATTGTAATCCATGTTATATAGCATTAGAGTAGAAAAGCATGTAATACCGCGAAGGTACCATGTTGATGACACTCTAGCAGCATATAAGTTGCCAACCTTTATATTGAGATCCACTTCTCACGGTCATCACCATCACTTACGATAGCACGGAAGACTTTACTGTAAGAGTTTCCAAAAGTTACAGTTGGAACCAACAATGGAACTCATATTTCAGCTTCCAGAAGGATTTTCAAAAATTATGATCTCTATCTTTTTCTCTATCTCTATAATTCTCAATCATTAATAAAGAAACCCCACTGAATAGGATTTTCATAGTGTCCTTTTAAAATTTCAAAAATACATTTATTGATCAACAAGATTTTAGTATCGGTTTGCAACCACCACCTCTTTGTTTACTAATCGAGCTCATTAATGAAATTTAGTATCAATTTGTTACCGTTAAACACATGGACATGGCGTGAAAGGTCACGGAATCGGTTTTCGCCTTGCAGAGTCGAACCCACTTGTTATATCGCATGTTATATATTATCTAAAGCTTGCATATGAAAGAGATGTGCTATGAAGCCCGAAAAAGGAGGAGTAGAATTGTGCGGCTTCTACCGCAATTCACGGGAGACCATGTATTTTATAATTTACATGAAATCCGCACCGTTTGTTTACAATTCTATGTAAATCCGCATCGTTTGTTTACAATTCTGACAATTTACCCGACCTAAATTCGGGCCTTTTAGCATTTCTGCACATGAAATACCCAATTAAAAAAAAAAATGTTGCTATTTAAAATAAAGTAGTTGTGACTAAGCTTTTGCAGACATACGTCCATCTACTTTGTTTTACCGTACCATTAAATAAAGTGCAAAAGTATCTGGTTATTAGTTGCACGTTGATGTGCTTAATAGTTTATACTAGTACTAGTTATTAAGGATATTTTCTAGAAAAAAATCACTCTTAAATAAAATGTAAATCTCTCTCTTCCCTGAGAATTAATGATGCGTTCAAGTTACTCTTTTTTTAGTTTTGAATTTCGTTCATACAAAAGTACAAACAACATATGTATATCACAAAAAATGACTATTTAAAAAAAAAAAAAAAGAATAACAAACAAAAGATGAAAAGTATATTTTTATTTTTATTTTTCTTGTTTTGGAAAATAATGGAAAGAGTTAGAGTTCAACCTTTCATCGTCCCTCCTTTTAGTCTTTCATCGTCCCTCCTATCAGTTTGTCATCTCTTTCTACCTTCTTCGTCGTTTCTTCATTATTCTAATTTTTATAATTAACGTTCTAAACTCAAAAAAGAGAAGTTTTTCTTTTCTTAATTTGTTCAGATTAAAACTGATCGAAGTCGTAAAACTCTCCTCAGTGCACCGAACCCGTCCGCTAGCATTACATGCATACACCACTTAGAAGTTTCAAATATTTGAATGCATAGTATATCAATATTCTAAATATGCCTAATTGCTTTTGAAACCAAAACTTTATAATTTAGAAAAGTTATTGTAAACAATGATCTGAAAATTAAATATTCAAAACTAAAATTATTAAGGAAAATCTCGTATTTATATAGTCTCCATGTGAATTATCTGGTTATACGTGTAACTTAGATTAAAAATATTAAAATTTCAACTTTGTGAAACTTCTCATGATACTAAAAAAACAGTATATATGCTTACATGCAAAATAGCACCATGACACAAGACTAACAAAAAAACATTAAATTTCCATGTAAACCGTGACATAAACTGAAAGGGGGTCAGCATTGGTTAGATAAAGGCACCTTCTAAAATAATAAAGCAAAACAAAAACGAATTTTTGCTGAATTTTTTACTGCAGCTCCCAAAGAGAATACATTTATCATCTAAAGCTGGTCAAAAGAAGGCATCTAAACCTATTCTACAGCATACGGTTTTCCATAACCAACAGTGTTCGTAGCACAACGTGTTAGCGGGCAGCAGCCCATGAGAACAATATGTGGCTGCCATGGTGCATTGGTGCAGCCATCCAAGCCATCGCCAACCTCCATCAACTCTCGTAAACCATCTTGTCACCTTATAAATACATCTTCTTGTTCATAAGGTACATCTCATATTCACTCCAGTTGCAAGAAATACGGGATAAGCTTAGAAAGGAAGGCTTTTAAAGAATGAGATTGAGTATATTGAGTTAAAAATACTTCGTAATCACTTTGCATTTTTTCCATAAATAAAAAACTATAACAACTCGAAGATGTAGGCAGGGCCGGCCCTGAGTGTTGTGAGGCCCTAGGCAAAATTGCGAAGGCAAAATTCTCAGCATACGGTTTTCCATAACCAACAGTGTTCGTAGCACAACGTGTTAGCGGGCAGCAGCCCATGAGAACAATATGTGGCTGCCATGGTGCATTGGTGCAGCCATCCAAGCCATCGCCAACCTCCATCAACTCTCGTAAACCATCTTGTCACCTTATAAATACATCTTCTTGTTCATAAGGTACATCTCATATTCACTCCAGTTGCAAGAAATACGGGATAAGCTTAGAAAGGAAGGCTTTTAAAGAATGAGATTGAGTATATTGAGTTAAAAATACTTCGTAATCACTTTGCATTTTTTCCATAAATAAAAAAGGGAGGTGCTAAATGCAGTAAACATTTGCTCCATGCAGTAATTAAAATCTAGTGTAATGTACTATTATATCCTTCCCTTGTTTTTAGTACACTCGTTGACCATGTGCTTAACCTATTAAATATTATTGCTTTATGCAATTGTTTTGCATTATATTACATAATTATTTGAATAAATATTATCGTAATCAGAGTCTTTAGTGGAAAACAGTGTCTACTTCATTAATGAGCTGCCAGGTTATTTAAAATTAGCAAGGGCTAATGTGTAATTGGTGATTACTGTAGGGAGCAAATATTTACTGCATTTAGCAGTCATGATAAAAAACTATAACAACTCGAAGATGTAGGCAGGGTCGGCCCTGAGTGTTGTGAGGCCCTAGGCAAAATTGCGAAGGCAAAATTCTCACTGAATAATTAAAATGCACCTACCAGGATTTGAACCGTGCACACCTGGAAGGAGGCCCCCTCTCCTTACCACCCAGCCACACTTCCTACTGCAAATAAGATAGGATCATAACTTACAAACTCAATTTCTAGATTCTGAGGCCCACCATCAACCTCCTCCAGCCTCCTCCGCCCTGAGGCCCTAGGCGGCCGCCTAGTTCGCCTGGCCTCAGGGCCGGGCCTGGATGTAGGGCATAATTGACCAAGAGCTTCGTTATGTATCTAGTTTGTGTGTTTTACCATTTTACGTTTTATTTCGTTTGTTCACAACTCTAATTATAAAGAAGTTTGCGTGATTTTCCAACAACCAGTATAAGAGCTATAACTTTTTAAGAAGGAAATCAAACTTGAGCGGAAGCGATGATTGCAGATGATGGAAAGGCAAAAATCGAGAATTTCAATGTTGTTAACTTTGGATTTTGGAAAATGCTTGCATTTGAAGATTACATTTATCAGGAAAAGTTTTATCAACCTCCTAAAAAAAGAAGTCTGAGAGTATGAAGGGTGAAGACTGAATTCTTATTGATATACCAAGGTTTAAATTTCCGGTTTTCGGTTACGTTCCGGTCATCAGAAAATATCAAAGTTCCAGTTCTGTTTCGGAAATTCCGTTTATATTCCGGTTCCGTTTCAAATTGCATTAATTTCTTCTTATTAGAACATAATCTGTAAGTTCATTATTAGGTCCAACTTATTTTTCACTTTCAGCCCAATGCCAATATTTGCTTTCAGTTGGACCTACTTCTTGCAAAATTTTACAATAGCTTACCTGTACAACAACACGTTAAACTTCTCCCTTTATCATTCAGCTTCCGCCCCCGCTCGGTACCAAACCCTAATTTGTAGGCCAAGCTATAAAATTGAAAGCTATGGGAAGAAAATTACATTCTCAAGCTACTGAATAATGAAAATCAATGGGTTTTGTGCTCTAGTAATCCATCTCAGTGCTTCTTTCTTGGTTGATTTTCTCAAACATTTTTCGGTGCTTTAAACAATTTATGCTTATTCAAAGTTTATCAACTGCAACTTTTTTCTGGGTTCTTCCTCTTTTGTTTCTCCATGTCCAGATCCGGAAACGGAATATTTAGTAGATTCTGTCCCGGTCTACGTCGGAACCGGAACGGAAGGTCCGAAATTTCGTCGCGCCTGACGGAATCTCAAACCTTGTGATATACAGGTTCTTTGACTTATTCAACTGACGTTATCTAGCAATGTCGCTCTCGACATAGCAAAGGAAAAGATCACGACATGTCTTATGACAGCTCTCTCCAGTATGTACAAGAAAGAAGCCATCATCCTTTGACAAAGTTTAGTTGATTGGGCGATTATTTAATTTGCGGATGATAAAAGACGCACTAGTAGCTCAATGTCTTAATGAACTGAATTTGATTACACCAGTTGAATTTGGTTGAAACTAAATATGATGAAGAAATACAAGCATTTATACTTTTGTCTCCTCTGCCAGAAAGTTGGATTGCTACTGTTATGGCAGAAAGTAGCTCATCTAGAAGAAATAAGTTAAAATTTAATGATATTCGTGATATGACTCCCGATGAAGAGGTCCGACAGAGTGATTCAGATGAATCGTCAATCTTTTCAATTTTGTACACACAATCAAAAGGAAGAAATTCAACAAGAGGAAACAAACGTAATGATTGAATTATTGAGGTGGATTAAAGGATTGGAGGTCTAAATCTATAATTTCATATAATTTTCGTAGCTGTAAGATCTTTGAGTGTTAGAACTATAGGAAGACCGGGTACTACAAAAATCAGTGCAAAAGTGCACCAAAGAACCAGGATGCGAAGGCAGAGGAAAATGTTACCTCCACTTCAGGAGGATATTGTAATTAAAACCATGTAATATATACTCTAAATAGGCATAGACAATTAAATCAGATATAAATAATAACAAATTAATAAAATATAAATGGATCGAAAATAAGAATTTTGGATAATTGAGCATTGGACCACGAAAATATTATCATTGTATTCATAGTGAAATTTAATCCGTTTTCATATTTTATTTATCGAAAACGGAGTCCATATAAAGAAGTTATGAATAAAACAATTTAGACATAAATAATATAAACACAAGATTTGAATTCAAATTGATTGAATATAAACATATAAAATAAAAATAATATATCGATGGCATAATAGAATATTCCTTGAAAATTTGAATTTGTGTGTATACATTCATATATAAGAGGGGATAGGAACAAAGAAATAATGGAAATAATCAATCTTATTAAACGTATTAAATATAAAATAAATGACAAAGGAAATAGAGTTCCCTTCGCTTAACCCAAATAATACAGTGTATTTGTTAAAGGTAGCGACGATCCATAAAATCCCATAAATGATTTTTATGGCGTTTTAACACAAATTTTGCAGCTGACATATTTCTCATTCCCCACGAAGGAAGTGTTTCAATTTAGATGGAATTGGCTTAGCAATGTTCCAGGTTTTGGAATTAATGCGCACAAGGATTTTAATCTTATCGAAATAAAGCACACATCACATTATCACAAGTATAATCCTTTTTTACTAGCCAAACAAGCATTGCAAGTTTATTATGCTCCTTACCCGTCTCTAAAAAAGACAAAGTAGATTGGTTGGCTGCTTTCGATGGAAAGAATATTCCAGATGAACAAGCTTATTGGGCAGATCTTGAGAACAACGAAATAATTACAGGCGAGCATATGGATTTTGGACCTTTGATCAATGAATTAAATGTTCTGGTGGAAGCGTTTGACAATACAGAGAAAATTAACTAAGAAAATGAGACCTAATTTGAATTAGAAGGCGATGATAATTGATATAAAATGAGTAGTATTAATTTGATAGTTATATCACCATGTATCTTTTTCAATTAGTGTAACTATGTTGAATTCTTGATATGTTATGTGTTAATATAAAAAATGTACTAACACCCCAAGGCGTGTTTCACGTTTCACAAATTATCAAGGTTAAGAGAAAAAATAAGTGCGGAAAAATAAAGGAGAGTGTGTTTATAGTGGTTCGGCCTCAGATCTGGCCTTCGTCCACTTTAATGGAGGATTTCATTATGATCTTTGTTATTACAAGGTGCATAATCTCTTTCACTTTATACATCTTCTATTTCTTTTGCAATGAATCTCATTTTCTATCTCTCGATCTTTTCGAAGAAACACTTGAATTGTCGATCGAGAAGTTTGAATCTCAATTGAAGTTGCTTTGACGGAGTTTGAGACGATTGCTTGATGAGAAACGAAAATGGCAGCCTTTTGGGATAGAAAAATCCGGACCCTTAAATGTAGGAAGATACGGGCAGCAAGATTCGAAGGGACTGGCAAAGTCGTAATTAGTTGTATGCAGTAATATGGATCAGATCCGGTCCATATTGTTCCAGTCAAACTATCCATTCTAGTCAAACTACACTTTCTACTCCATCTACAATATCGTTTCCGCTCCATCTTCAATTTAGAGCTTCTGGTCCATGTTGTAGGTCCTTCTGGTCAACACGTTTTTCCGGTTAAAGATATATTTCCGGTTCATGCAACCCAATGCACACATGCCATCTTTCATATATAAACGTTCCGCTCCATTATGCTAGAACCTTTCCGGTCCATCATACTAGAGTCGTTCCAATCCATATTATTAAGGCCTTCTGATCCATAACTAAAGAGACTTTCCGTTCCATGGTTTACCAATGCTTCCGGTCCACCTGAATGAAGCAGCTTCGATCCATTAGGCCAAAACATTTCTGGTCCATTATGCTGAGATTCTTCTGATCCAAGATGCTAAGCTCTTTCGGGTCCATATCTTTGAGTATGTCCGATCCATCAGTGCAACAACGTTTCTGATCCATTCAACTTAATCATTTCTGATTCATCAATTACAATATTTTCACTTAGCCTCTTGAGTCGCGTTTTCATAACGGAATTAACATTTGCTCCTCGAAGTTTATATTTTTGCTTGTCGAGAATATAAGCTTCGAAATGAGTAGCTTTTGGACAATTTATATTAATGCATACGGATGGATCGTAAATAATTTTAATGGCTATGATGCTTTTCTATGAACCGCAAATATAATCACTTCAATGGGTCGGAGTCATGCACAAATAATTATTGACGGGCTTAATATGACCCAACCGATGGACCGGCAGGCCTACTTCTTGGTTGACCCTATATCTTCCTTGTGGACCCACCATTTTTCGCTTCATTTCATTTTCTTCAGGGAAAGGGAAAAAGATGTTTAATGGTGGCCATTTCTTCTTCGATCTGAACTTCACACTTTATCATTGACCAAATCAGCTGCGTTCAGTCAATTTCCACCACTGCTAAACACCGCTAATCATCAGCAACTTCGATTCTCCTCAGATTCGAGACACGCAACGATTCGACTTAATTGAAGCTCTTCTTCCTTAGATTTGAACCATAGCTTTTAATGATCGGAATCCAAGTCTCCCCGACCACTTTTAGCAATCGTAGGTGTTAATTCTTTTTTCATATTTCTGATTGAAAGAGTTAGCGTTTGTTGTCTTGAATTGAATATTATTGGTTGATGCTCCATGATTTGGATGTATGTCAATTTGCTTAATTGTGTGTGAAATCGGATCTGGTCAGATTTACAATTTGCATTTCGATTTGGTCTTGGGTGATGATTTGATGTCTGCAATAGATGCATTTGTGGCTTGAATTTTGTTGTATTGAACTTCGGTTTTAATGATTGGAACGGTTGCACTGACTTAACAATTCGTTCATGAATGTGGATCCAATTAGCTTGTCACTAGTACTTGGGCTTGAGTATTTGTCCCCAGTTGGTTTCGATGATCTTGTAAAATAGCTTATGCTCTAAATTGTTCACATTTTCATGTTGTTTGATCTGTTGATAGCTCATGCTTTGATGATGCTAAATTCTTGTGATTCATGTTTCAAAGTTGCATGCTCTAATTTCAAATCCATTGCATGTTGGGAAGTTCAATCTTATTGATTGCCAGATTTTACTGAATTATATGTCACTGATGAGCGAAAATCCCGACTTTGGACTTAAGAGTTTGTGCACATTGAAGCTCTTCGGATTACTTTTAGAATTTGGCTACATCTTCAATGGATCAAATACTTCTAATCTACTATGGAACGGAATGTTCCGATCCATGGTGGAATGAAATGTTCGGACCATGGTGGAACAGAATGTTCCGATCCTTGATGGATCGGGCAGTTCCGATCCATGATGGACCGCGAACTTACCATTCATTGTAGAAGAGTTCCTCCTTTAAGTTTTTCTTGGTTGTCACTTGTTGTCTGTATTGAAGCCATTCAAGTGTCAAGGCGATCAATGAGAACTTGGACCTGCATTTAAAACTTGAACATGCCTTTTAACTACTACTTATCGAATAAGCAACAAAAACACTTGCACATTTTTGGGCTAATATTTTATTGCTGACTGCCCGCATCAACAACATATTAGTTTAAACATTAAGAATAAACTACAGTGAATTTTCCTAACGTGAACTGAATGATCTGCACAAGATTACTTTGCTTAATCATTTAGAGTTTGTTGAACAATGGTCGCATAGACACAATGTTACAATTCAAATTTACGACGGCTTGAGATCAACTAATTGACACACACCAACCATGGATTTCAAGCTTCATCTTCATTTTGTGACTTATATAATTCTACACAACACCTTCCACTTAGGAAATGCACGCGCATAAGTTGTTTAAAATAAGATTACTTTTGTAGAATGACTACCAGACAGAAAGCTAGTCTTCAATCCGAGGAGAGTTCTACCTCTGCTCAAGTGGTAACTTCCACTCAACCTTCTGAAGCTACAACTACCATAGCTCCTAAGTCAGTGCCTGATCAGGTTGTCCCCAGTTCTCGTCCACTTAGAATTCAACCAACAGAAAGATATTGTTCAACAATTACTCCACATGACTTCAAGCACTTATATTCTCAACCTTGCATTCCTGAGGCAGATGCAAGGATGCCGGGATCAGGTGATTTTGCTGATAACCCACATGCTTGTTTTGTAGCATTCAAGTGATTGGGGCCAACCCTCCCTTTAACCAATTTTTACAGATGGACCTTCGACGTCTAGCCATTGCCCTGTTTCAGCTGCACCCTAATGGCTATTCCATTTTATTTGGGCTTTATGTGCTTTTCCTGAGGTAAGGACATGCTATGCCTACTTTCCAGGACGTCTGCTATTTGTGTGTTTTTAAGAGAAGGAACAACACCCCTCAATCGTCTCTGCTGAAGGTGCTTGCCATTGAAATCTTATTTCCAGTTTATCAAATAGTATACGTGGATTTTTAAATCAATATTTCTACGTTCGATGCCCAGATAATTTTCAGGGAATCTGGACAGAAGGAGGTGAACACTATTTGCGTAGAATTCTATAAATGGTTTTCTCAGAGTCTATACTGTTAACCTTTCCATTTACTTTGCAGAAATACCTTCTCTTATCAAAGACTCTGCTGTTTGCAAATCCACTATGGATGCTTTAAAAGTGGTCTAAGACAAAGAGAAGACTAGCCAATTTCTAATCACCAATGAATTCCTTCGCCAGTATAGGTTACTTGATCCATCCCGATCTTTAGCATCTGAACAAATTCCTACTTCCCCTTCTATACTCGAAGCATCGGGTGTTGCAGCTTCTGAGGAAGGTACTTTTACAGAAGGCTTCACTGATGATTCTTCATTAAAGAAACGTTCGGACCTGGCCGGCGGAGCTTAATCGTCTGCCCAACCTCAATTACCTCCCACTGAAGAAGAAGTATTTAAACATTCTGAGGTTAAAGGCCTTGCAACAACTAAGACACAGGTTAAAGAAGGAAAAATTATGAATAGAGGTGATCTGAATGTTGAAGGAATTATCATTGATCCCATAATTCCAGCTACCCCTCAAGATGATTTTGCGGACATATATGATGATCTAAATGACCTTAACGTCACGACAAGTGAACTTACTACAAGACATATTATGAGTTTTAAACTCGCTACCTTGGTGACTAATGTGGCTTCTGACTTGGTTTAGACTTCTCATAAATCTATCACTAAAACTCCAACCTCCTTAATTCTAAGATTGACTGTAACACCCCGCAATTTTAAAAACATGACATAAGGGATAATTAAAGAATACTTAATTTTTATAAAAAGAATTAATGGAAACGGGTTGCGCCATTGCATTCGTCTCGGAATTCTGCTTAGGATAGAGTCTGAGTTTGCGTAAATCGGATATCATATGAAGAAGTTATGAAGCTTAGAAGATTTCAGTTTAAGCAGAATTTAGATTAAAATAATAATTAAAAATCAAAAATGGATTCAAAAATCAAAATCAGATTTAGCTGGGTGAGCAGGAAATCTCCCGCTCTAGGGTGTCGACCCCCCTAGGGGAGTTGACATAGGTGTCGACCCCCTATAGGAGTGTCGACAGGGGTGTCGACCCCCCTATAGGGGTGTCGCCCCCCATCTGTCCAGATCTGGACGACGTATTTTGATGGTCTAGGGCTGATGTATCCTTTTGGGATTGGCTGGATGATGTGTCTTTCTGGTATGGATGGTTCAGATGGATCATAATCTAATCTTATGGTCCTAATTCACGTAGAGCATCTGTAAAATACCCCTAAACCTAACCCTGATCTCATTGTTATTCAACCATGGCGCCACCATGCTGCTCTAGTCTAATTTAACCTAGCCTTTCTTCTCTAACGAAAATCAAAGTAGAGATTTAGAGATAGTTCTTCTTCAACAATCAAATTAGAAGTTCAGATCTACATCAATCAAGTAGAGATCATTCAAGATCCAACAACGCCTAATTCTCTTAATCCTATCGTTGTGAGTCTATGTCACTTTCATAAATAATTAAATTAAAAGTAATTGTGATAGGATTGTAAATTGGATCTAATGTATATGCCTGTGACTGAGATGAATCTTATCAAGTTTGTAAATCATTATCTTTTAGATCCATATCCACCTTTCTGATCCTGTTTATGTTTCATATGCCTGTTCTTATGTTTACACCAATTTTGATATCGATTCTCTTCTCCTCTTCTTTTCCTTTTCATTTATGAGATTAGGCTAACTTCGAGCCTAACATATTGTGTTGAGTTTTACGTACAAATAACGTTTGAACGATTGGGAAAAGTTTAGGGAAATTTGTAATAAAATGAGATTATTAGCATAAATCAATTTGAGCATAATTGTGTATAACTTGTATACATGAGATTTGGCATAAGTTGGATGGGGCATGATTGGATATAATTTTTATACATGAAGTTTGGCATAAATTGTTAATAACGATGAATGCAAATTAATTGGGCGTAATTTGGCATAACATGTATACATAAGATTATAAGCCTAATTTGGATTAAAATTATAACCATAATTTAGATTGGAAATTATGGGTAATTGGAATATATTTTAATCCAAGATTTAATAAGGGGATTTGAATCAAGAAAGTGATAATGAACGCCTAAGACACGAGGTTAGATTCGAATTGTAGTATAAGACTTCCCGGAACCACTTGGCACATCCAACAACCGCAATTTGGTAATCTAATGTGAGAGGTCAAAGGCAGAAATTAGATATGTAATAATGCGAAGACACGAGGTTAGATTCAGATTGCGGTATAAGACTGCCCGTAACCGCCCGACATATCCAGCAACCGCAAAACAGCAATCTAATGTGGGAGGTCTTGCAAGATTACGATTATAATGAATTAATGAACATTTAACCAAGATAAGACATGTGGTAAGACATGGGAATGATAAAAGGGTTAAGTGGGTAACATGGGTAGCATGTGAAACATAATTAAAACACTTAACCAAAATGAGACATGTGATTAGACATGGGGAGAAAGAGGGGTTAATTGGGAATTCCTAGTGGGGACCAAGCTTAGGAGGAAAGCTTGTGTCAAGTGGGTGGACCCTTTTCAACCAGTAACCCATTTAGTATCTATGTGAGCTCGAACTAGGTCGAGGACGGGACACGCTTACTGGATTTGATTGTAAGAGGTCAACAAAGAGTTAACGATGGCAGTGCAAGTCCAATGGAGTCATGTGCATGCGTGGGTCTGGGCTGGTAGGTAAGACGCTGTTGCATCATGTAGGTATAAGCCATGCATTTTAGTAGTATCGGGTTGCCACTTTAGGAAGTGATACACCCTACTGTGGGACCAGCACGGGTATCTATGAGTTAGGGAGCTGATCGAATGGGGAGGGTAGTGGGTAAAACTAGTGGAGATAGGAGCAGGCGGCACCTATGACAGCAGCTAGGAGTACACGAAACTACCATCATTATTTTTATTATTATGTTTAGTAAGAGGGATCAACTTTCAGTATGGAATTAGTATTGGTGCGGTGCAGGAATTATCTTATAGTGATTAGAAGCGCAATCAACGTTATATCTTGTTCATCTTGTTTACCTTGTCATATCTGCTTATGTTATAGACATCTCTTATATCCAGTTTATGTTCTTATCTTGTTACTTTACTGATTATATTGTTAAAGTCACTAGACTCGCCAGACGTATGTCTGACCTTTTTTGTTTTTCCTTTTTCTTTCTTCCTCCCCAGGTCCTCAGGGTGGGACTAGTGGAGCTTGACTTGGATTTCTTTCTTCTTGAAGTGCTTAGAAGTGTTGAAAGTAATGTTCAGCTTTATTTCTTTTCCATTATGACTATTTGGGGTGGGATTATGGTTTTACTTTTATGTACTCTAATAATAATTTTGTACAAGATGGATATTTGTGTACTTGGCTTTAGCATATGGTTTCGTTGTTGTAACCAGACATGTTTTGCTTTTCTGCTGCAATGAATAAATTTTGAATTTTCTTAAGTACCATTTTATATATCTGTCTTGTGATATTCTGTTCTATATTCTTATAATACTCCATGAAAGTTAATGCATTCCCTTAGTGAGTGACATTAATAGATGTGGGGTATTACACGTGGTATCAGAGTTGAAGGTTACTAGAACAGATAAAAGATTTTGAAAACCGTTTTCAAAAGCAATTTTTTTGAAGTATTTTCAGAAACATGTTTTAAAGAAGGTGGTTTCATGAGAAAGGTTTATTATGAAAAACATAATCCCCAAAATCCTCATATCTATCTTTCAATTCTCAAGATTTGGGATGGAATTTAGTTAATACACCACATAAGAAGGCCTTGAGATTTGACAAGGGTCTGAATGAACCATTACACAGGTTGGCTATGTCCCACATTCCTATGGGGGCTACTTTCGAGAATCTTGTTGATATGGCGCTGATGCATGAAGATGAGAAATGTGCTAATGTAGTTAAGGCACAGGATAAGAAAGTGGATCCAAAGAAAGCACAACAACAACAAAAGAAAGGTGGTAAGGATAACAAGGGCCAAGGGAAGAAAAGGTGTTTTAATTGTGGAACATCGGGCTACTTAAGCAAGGACTGTAGGAAGAAGAAGAAGACGGGTTGCTTCCAATGTGGTGAGGCAGGACATATGATTAAAGACTACCCGAGGAGGCAAAGACAGAGGACAATACCTACTTCTATAGGGCAGTGTAACACCCCGTAGTTCTATTAATATTAATATTAATATTCACAAATTAAAGAATTAAGTGAAATGGGTTGCGTAGAGAAATATATATATATATTGATATATATATATATAAATTAAAAAATAAATAAATAAATATGCGAAAAAGTTCAAAACAGCGAATTGGGAGGGGGAATAACCGAACCGGCCCATTTTTGAGGTCGACCCGAGCCTTGCTGGGTCGACTAGGGGTTAATCCAGGGTGTTTGGCTGTCAACCCGTGGGCCGATTCGCTCAAATGCAGATTTTGCATTTGATTGGTTCTCATGGTTCAGGGTTAATCTAATGGTCCTAAATAACTTCCTACACCTATAAATACATCCTAATGCTAACCCTAAACCTAATTAAAATAGAATAGTTACCGTCATACCGTCGCCATGGAAATCAATGGAGCCGCCGCCAACTAAGAAAGAAGAAAAGCAAATTCAATTCTAATTCTCTCAACCCTAAAGCAAAGCAAAACTCTCTCTTTTCTTCTCTAAATTGTGAGTATGATGATCTTAACAAGATTATTATCATTTTAATTAGGTTGAGTTATGAATGGATTATGAGTAGATGATGTGAATTATCATATATGTTGTTGTAAACCCCTTTTTCTATCATGTATATTGTAAATTCAATGTTATGTGATGATGATATCTTATATGTTGTAAATCATGCTATGATGATGCTATGTATGTTGAAAGTTTCTATGCTAAGTTGTGATGAATCATACATGTTAAAAAGGCCATGACGTTACCATCTATGCTAGTTAGTTCATATTAATTAAATCATCATGTTTGGGTTATGTTGATCTATATGACAAGTCACATATGCAAGTTAGATTGATTAGAAAAGTTATGAACATATGCCAAGACATCTATTATGACATCTAGAATTATGCTATGACATATGTGATATCCTATGCTAGTTCACACCATCATTATGTTGCCTAAAAACCCCATATGCAAGTTTATGTATAGATTTGGGCTATGATCATATCATGTAAATTGAGACATTTAACAAGTTGACACATTTTGATCCTTAACATGTGTAGTTTATGCAAGTTTCACCCCTAATATGATTAGATTTATTTTAATTGTCTATATGTTGTGATAATTTACCTTTGTGCTAGGTGTTAGACTATACAAGTCTAGCCTATATTATGCGTTGAATAAGCGAACGTATAAACATGGGGTAGGGGTAATATTAAGGATTTAATATTAAAAAGTTGGGGTGCAACTAATATGATTTTGCATGCCATAAGTGGATGGCCATAATTGAGTCAATTATGGACATCATTAAAAGTTGATTTAATTAATAATTTGAATAGGGAATTATTAAAACTGGGTAAAAGATTTTAAGTGTTAATCAATGCTTAGGACATGAGGTTGGACTCGTTTGTGACGTAAACCTGCCCGGACCCGCCCGGCAAATCCAGTGGTCACAAATGTCAGCCCAATGTGAGAGGTCCTAGGCCTAAACTAAAGCATAACGGTTGTAAATACACGAGGTTAGACTCTTTTATGGTGTAAGACTGCCCGGACCCGCCCGACAAATCCAGCTGCCATAAATGCCAGTCTAATGTGAGAGGTCTTTATGAGGTTATGGCCTGAATGAATTAAGAAATACTTAACCAGATAAACATGTAAGGTGGGACATGGGGGTTAAGTAGGTGCCTTGGGTGGCATGAGGAATCTAGGGGGTGCCCTTAGTGGCATGGGAAATACGATTAGTAAGACTTAACCAAACACACATGTAAATGAACATGACTAAGAGGGGAAAGTGGGATATACTAGTGACAAGCTTAGGTGGGTAGCTTGTGGGGGCCATTTCGACCAGTATCCCAAACGTATCTTTGTGGGCTCGACCCAAGTCGAGGACGGGACACGCATGCTGGGTTCGACTGTAAGAGGCCAAAACGGGGAGCGGTGGCAACGCAAGTCCAACGGGTTTCATATGCGTGTGTGGACCCGGGCTGGTAGGTAAGACGTTGTTGCATCGTGTAGGTATAAGCCGTGCATTCTCAAGTTGTATCGGGTTGCCACTTTAGGGGAGTGATACACCCCACTGTGCGGCCAACACGGGTATCTACGAGTAGGGAGCCGATCGAAAGTGGGTAGTGGGGTACACCTAGTGGAGATAGGGGCAGACGGCACCTATGTAGTCAGCTAGGGGTACGTAAGGCTATTTATAAAGTTTCTGTGTGAAGCAAGTGGGATCAAACAATAGGGTGACCGGTGTGGTGCAGTGTAGTAATGTGCGGTGCAGTGTAGTAATCATTCGTTAGTAATTATGTGTGCCTTTACCGTTATCTTAAACGCTATCTTTATCTTCCTAAGAGTTCATAGACATTTACTTGTCTTCCAGCTTATGCCTTAGTCTAGTTATTTTGATAATAGTATTGTTAGAATTATCATACTCGCCAGACTTTATGTCTGACCCCCTCCATTTCTATCCTTTTTCCCCCTCCAGGTCCTCAGGTTGGGCCCAGCTCTAGTGGAGTTTGATTGGATTGCTTCATCTCTTTGGAAAGCTTGGACCCTTGAAGTAAAGTCCAGCTTGTTATCTTCTTTAATGGCTATTTGTGTAATGGGATTATGTATTTTGTTTTTATGAAGATGGATAATGTACTTGACTCTGATTAATGGTTTTGTGATGTAATAAACGTGTTTAATTTCCGCTGCAATAAAATGAAGTTTTACATTTTTCAAGTACTACTTATTATCTGTCTTGTTGTAATTTTTTTGTTCTATATTCACTATTAACCTCCATGGAAGTTAATGCATTCCCTTTGTGAGTGACATTAATGGACGTGGGGTGATACACGTGGTATCAGAGCTTAAGGTTACCAGAACAGATAAAAATACTTTAGAAAAATAGTTATTTTTGGAAGAAGTGTTTTCAAAAACATGTTTTAATGAGAAATTTAAAGAGAAAAGTTTTTAAGAAAAACATAATCCCCAATAGCCACATATCTTTATCTTTCGAATTCTCCATTTTGAATCTTTCCTTTTTCGTTTCAGCATGGCTGAAGATCTTAATCTACCCGATGGTGTAACGATACCAGGATGGTAAAGGAGGCTATTAGAGGCTAGGGCCGCTGCAGGTCCAGCCAATGTTCCTCCACCACCAGTTGCACCCGTTCCTCCTCCTCCTCGCGTAGATACTTTTGCAAAGACGTGCAAGGAATTCAAGGCTATGGGTGGAAAACCATTTCAAGGGTCAGAAACGTTTGTGGAAGCTAGAGATTGGCTTAAGGAGGTGGAAGAATTGCTAGAAATCTTTGAAGTAGAAGAAGGGAGGAGAGTTCGATTAGCAGCTTGGTTGATGAAGGGAGAGGCCTCGTTTTGGTTGGAGGTCACTAATGGGGAGCGTCCTGTTGACTCTTGGGCGGATTTCAGATGTAGGTTCGAGGCGAAGTTTCTCTCAAGGGCGGAAGAAAATCTATATATGGAAAGGTTCTTGACATTGAAGCAAGGAAGCTCATCAGTGAAAGAATATGTCAATAAATTTAATCAGTTAGCAAGGTTTGGCTTGGACTTAGTAAACACGCCGGAGAAGAAGGTTCGTGAATGGCTTGAATGAACCATTGCAAGGGTTGGCTATGACCCACATCCCAATGGGGGCCACCTTTGAGAAGTTAGTAGAAATGGCGCTCATGCATGAGGAGAAAAGTGCTAAAGCTGATAAGGCACCCGAGAAGAAGGGGGATCAGAAGAAACCACAACAGCAAAACAAGAAGGGTGGTAAAGACAATAACGGCAAGGGAAAGAAGAAATGTTTTAACTGTGGGACACCAGGCCATCTCAGCAAGGATTGCCGAAAGAAAAAGAAGACAGGCTGTTTTCATTGTGGCGATGCAGGACATTTAGTGAAGGACTACCCAAAGAAGGGGCAGAGGGCAGGAGCTACCTCGGGAGGACAGGTGCAGGCTCTTATGGCACCAGGGCAGGCAAGGGGACAAGTTCAGGCTCTCGCGGTCCCACCGCTGCAAGAACGAGGTAGAACCATTTCTGTTGAAAGCTTAGTTTTTCTGTTTGATCATCCTGTCCGTACCTTATTCGATTTGGGCACATCACATTCGTTTATCTCTACATCATTAGTTGAATCACTGCACTTAAACACCAGTTTAGTAGAGGATCCCTTAGTTGTTTCGAATCCAATAGGGGGCTCAGCTTATTTGTCCATGATGTGTTTGGATTTGAAAATTTCCATACTTGGCGTTGAATTTAGATGTGATGCTTATGTGTTGGGCTTCACGGGCTATGGGCTAATTTTAGGAATGGATTGGTTATCCAGAAATGGGGCCGTTCTTGATTGTGAAAGGAAAGTAGTTAGGCTCGTGACTCGCCTTGGCAACACTCTCGAAATCTTTTGTAATCCCATAAATTCGGTTATGCTAAGTTATCTAGAATCGCTTGACGCGTCTGAGGAAAATCTACGATCTGTTAGAGTAGTCCGAGAATATTCAGATGTGTTTGAGGAGGTGAAGGGCTTGCCTCCGAAGCGGGAGATAGATTTTCGAATATATCTTGTGGATAATGCGAAACCAGTATCTTTGCCAGTACGCCACATGGCTCCACGTGAAAGGAGGGAACTCGGTAAGCAAGTGAAGGAGTTGCTTGAGAAGGGGTTCATAAGACGAAGTATATCGGAGTGGGGTGCTCCAGTAGTATTTGCCACGAAGGCGGATGGGTCCCTTATACTTTGTGTGGACTATAGAGAACTTAATAAACTTACTAAGAAGAACAGACACCCACTGCCGAGGATTGACGATCTCTTCGATCAGTTAGTTGGCGCCTCAGTGTTTTCGCAGTTGGACTTAGCCACGGGTTTCCATCAGTTGAGAGTGGCTGAGGATAGCATAGACAAGACTGCCTTTAGGACTCCGGATGGTTTCTATGAATGGCTAGTGATGCCCTTCGGTTTGACAAACGCCCCCGCATACTTTGTTGATCTGATGAGTAGGGTGTTTAGGGAGTACCTTAACAAATTTGTGGTAGTCTTTGTGGACGACATCTTGCTCTTTTCTAAGGATGAAGAAGAGCATGCCCAACATCTTAGGGAAGTGTTGGAGACTCTTCGAGCGCATAGCCTTAAGGCTAAATTTTCTAAGTGTCACTTTTGGAGGAAGGAAGTACGGTTCTTAGGGCACGTGGTTTCCAAAGAAGGGATAGCAGTGGATCCCGCGAAGGTGGTGGCCATCCAAGATTGGAAGGTTCCTAAAAATGCTACCGAAGTGAGAAGTTTCTTGGGGTTGGCTGGCTACTATAGGAAGTTTATCAAAGACTTCGCAAAGATATCAGCTCCATTGACACGCTTGACGAAGAAGAACCTAGTTTTCACATGGGACGTAGATTGTGATGATGCGTTCCAACGTTTGAAGAGAGCTTTGACCTCAGTCCCAGTCTTAGTACTACCAGACGGGAGTAAGCCATTTACCGTATATACTGACGCTTGTGGGACAGGACTAGGCACAGTCTTAATGCAAGAGGGTAGGGTAATAGCCTATGGTGGAAGGCAATTGAGAGCGCATGAGAAAAATTATCCTACACATGACCTAGAGTTGGCCGCTATTGTTTTCGCGCCTAAGTCTTGGCGTCATTATCTTCTTGGCGAGAAATTCGAATTATTCACTGACCACAAATCGCTAAAATACTTATTCTCTCAGAAGGACTTGAACTTAAGGCAGCAAAGGTGGATGGAGTTCTTGGCGTCCTACGACTTCGAGATAGCATATACCCCTAGCAAGGGTAACGTAGTGGACGATGCCTTAAGTAGAAAAAGATTATCCTTAAGTCCTTTGTTTGTTGAGCGGCGAAGTTTAGAGTTCATCTCTATGTTTGATTTTAGACCTTCCGTTGATTTTGTACCTGGTTTGCTAGCATCCTTGGAGGTCAGACCTACGCTTTTGGGACGGATTGGCGAGGCACAGCGAGACGACCCACAGTTGGTTGAGTTAGTAGAAAAGCTCAAAGGAGGGGAGTCATCAAGCCATCTCCGTAGGTATACCCTAGATGATAAGGGTTGGTTACGTAGGGATGGTAGACTTTGAGTACCAAAAGACGATGACCTAAGGAAGACTATTCTTGACAAAGCACATCGTTCGAAGATGACCATTCATCCCGGCGGGGACAAGATATACAAAAACATGAAGAGAGTTTACTTTTGGGCCGGCATGAAGAAAGATGTGGCCGAGTATGTCGCTAGATGCTTGGTGTGCCAACAAGTAAAAGCGGAGCAAAAGAAACCCGGTGGGTTGCTTCACCCATTGGAGGTTCCACTATGGAAGTGGGAAAGTGTCTCGATGGATTTTGTGGATGGGTTACCGCGATCAAGGAAGGGTAATACGGGAATTTGGGTTATAGTAGATAAACTTACTAAAAGCGCCCATTTCATTCCCGTAAAGAGTAAGAGGACTGCTCCATGGTTAGCCTCCGTATACGTTCGAGAAATAGTTCGTTTGCACGGTGTTCCTTCTAGCATAGTGAGCGACTGCGATCCTATTTTCACTAGCGAATTTTGGAGAAGCTTACAAGAGGCGGTAGGGACTCAGTTATGTTTGGGCACCGCATATCATCCTCAGACGGACGGCCAGACCGAGAGGGTGAATCGCATTCTAGAGGATTTGTTGAGGCTATGTATCCTAGACTTTGGGGGTACGTGGGAAGAGCATCTTCCATTGGTGGAGTTCGCATATAATAACAGCTTTCAGTCCAGCATTGGTATGGCACCATTCGAAGCTCTTTATGGACGACCTTGTCGCTCACCTACATGTTGGTGGGAATCTACAGATAAGATCTTACTTGGGCCCGATATGATTAGGGAGACTTCGGAGAAGATCGACTTGATTCGAAGGAGGATGAAAGCAGCACAGGATAGGCAGAAATCTTATGCGGATAAGAGGAGGACAGATCTCGAGTTTGAAGTTGGGGACATGGTCTTTGTCAAAGTATCTCCATTACGGAACGTTGTTCGCTTTGGGTCTGTTGGGAAATTAGCACCAAGGTTTGTAGGGCCGTTTCCTATTAAAGAGAAAATTGGACAGATGGCGTATAGAGTGGAGTTGCCCGAGAGACTTAGTGGTGTACACGACGTATTCCATGTGTCACATTTGAGGAAGTGCTTGCACGAGACCGCGGAAGTGGTAGAGCCGAGCTTGCTTAGAGAGGTGGAGATAGAGCGTGATGCGACAATTCGACGAGCTCCTACGCGCATTCTTGGGTCGGAGATCAAGAGGTTGAGGAATCGAGAGGTCAGACTAGTCAAAGTGCAATGGGGAGATGATGAGAGCAACGCTACTTGGGAGACGGAAGAGAAGATGCGTTCACGATACCCTTTTCTTTTTGAGGGTATGTCTTTTAATTTCTCCTTTATCGCTTAGCTTGTACTTATCTTATCTTTAGAGTATCCTCTCGCTAGTATCTTTGACCTTTAGTTAGGATAATCCTATGGTTGAAACATGTGTTTGAGACATGTTACGTATGATGGATGCAAAATGGATGCAAGTGTTTGCTAGTGGTTGCTCGTGGATGCATATACACACACTATTAGGCACTAGATCGGCTCAGTCACTTCATACTGCATATTGCATATAAATGGCTGTATTTAGTAAAATGGATGTATAATGGTTGTGCTATCATATGGATACCGCATTTTGGTGAATTGTTGTGCACGCATGTAGAAATAATATGTATCAATAGGGTTCTTTTGCATACATAATGGACGCATGACACTATCATGGTTTGCATTAAGGAGGTCAACTGAATCAGTGGACCGCCTGATTTTGCATTAGACAAGGAACATATACACACACTGTGCATTTAAACATGAAAGCATTAGAAGTCTATAAGCACAATGGATGCCTGTGTTTGATGGTTGAGTAGACGGTTGTTTGTATGTTAGGATATACATTCTTCTTAACTGGAAGATTTCGGGGACGAAATCCTTTAAGGAGGGGAGAATGTAACACCCCGTAGTTCTATTAATATTAATATTCACAAATTAAAGAATTAAGTGAAATGGGTTGCGCAGAGAAATATATATACTGATATATATATATATATATAAATTAAAAATTAAATAAATAAATATGCAAAAAAGTTCAAAACAGCGAATTGGGAGGGGGAATAACCGAACCGGCCCATTTTTGAGGTCGACCCGAGCCTCGCTGGGTCGACTAGGGGTTAATCCAGGGTGTTTGGCTATCAACCCGTGGGCCGATTCGCTCAAATGCAGATTTTGCATTTGATTGGTTCTCATGGTTCAGGGTTAATCTAATGGTCCTAAATAACTTCCTACACCTATAAATACATCCTAATGCTAACCCTAAACCTAATTAAAATAGAATAGTTACCGTCATACCGTCGCCATGGAAATCAATGGAGCCGCCGCCAACTAAGAAAGAAGAAAAGCAAATTCAATTCTAATTCTCTCAACCCTAAAGCAAAGCAAAACTCTCTCTTTTCTTCTCTAAATTGTGAGTATGATGATCTTAACAAGATTATTATCATTTTAATTAGGTTGAGTTATGAATGGATTATGAGTTGATGATGTGAATTATCATATATGTTGTTGTAAACCCCTTTTGCTATCATGTATATTGTAAATCCAATGTTATGTGATGATGATATCTTATATGTTGTAAATCATGCTATGATGATGTTATGTATGTCGAAAGTTTCTATGCTAAGTTGTGATGAATCATACATGTTAAAAAGGCCATGACGTTACCATCTATGCTAGTTAGTTCATATTAATTAAATCATCATGTTTGGGTTATGTTGATCTATATGACAAGTCACATATGCAAGTTAGATTGATTAGAAAAGTTATGAACATATGCCAAGACATCTATTATGACATCTAGAATTATGCTATGACATATGTGATATCCTATGCTAGTTCACACCATCATTATGTTGCCTAAAAACCCCATATGCACGTCTATGTATAGATTTGGGCTATGATCGTATCATGTAAATTGAGACATTTAACAAGTTGACACCTTTTGATCCTTAACATGTGTAGTTTATGCAAGTTTCACCCCTAATATGATTAGATTTATTTTAATTGTCTAAATGTTGTGATAATTTATCTTTGTGCTAGGTGTTAGACTATACAAGTCTAGCCTATATTATGCGTTGAATAAGAGAACGTATAAACGTGGGGTAGGGGTAATATTAAGGATTTAATATTAAAAAGTTGGGGTGCTTGCATGCCATAAGTGGATGGCCATAATTGAGTCAATTATGGACATCATTAAAAGTTGATATAATTAATAATTTGAATAGGGAATTATTAAAACTGGGGTAAAAGATTTTAAGTGTTAATCAATGCTTAGGACACGACTCGTTTGTGACGTAAACATGCCCGGACCCGCCCGGCAAATCCAGTGGTCACAAATGTCAGCCCAATGTGAGAGGTCCTAGGCCTAAACTAAAGCATAACGGTTGTAAAGACACGAGGTTAGACTCTTTTATGGTGTAAGACTGCACGGACCCGCCCGGCAAATCCAGCTGCCATAAATGCCAGTCTAATGTGAGAGGTCTTTATGAGGTTATGGCCTGAATGATTTAAGAAATACTTAACCAGATAAACATGTAAGGTGGGACATGGGGGGTAAGTAGGTGCCTTGGGTGGCATGAGGAATCTAGGGGGTGCCCTTAGTGGCATGTGAAATACGATTAGTAAGACTTAACCAAACACACATGTAAATGAACATGACTAAGAGGGGAAAGTGGGATATACTAGTGACAAGCTTAGGTGGGTAGCTTGTGGGGGCCCATTTCGACCAGTATCCCAAACGTATCTTTGTGGGCTCGACCCAAGTCGAGGACGGGACACGCATGCTGAGTTCGACTGTAAGAGGCCAAAACGGGGAGCGGTGGCAACGCATGTCCAATGGGTTTCGTATGCGTGTGTGGACCCGGGCTGGTAGGTAAGACGTTGTTGCATCGTGTAGGTATAAGCCGTGCATTCTCAAGTTGTATCGGGTTGCCACTTTAGGGGAGTGATACACCCCACTGTGGGGCCAGCACGAGTATCTACGAGTAGGGAGCCGATCGAAAGTGGGTAGTGGGGTACACCTAGTGGAGATAGGGGCAGACAGCACCTATGTAGTCAGCTAGGGGTACGTAAGGCTATTTATAAAGTTTCTGTGTGAAGCAAGTGGGATCAAACAATAGGGTGACTGGTGTGGTGCAGTGTAGTAATGTGCGGTGCAGTGTAGTAATCATTCGTTAGTAATTAGGTGTGCCTTTACCGTTATCTTTAACGTTATCTTAAACGCTATCTTTATCTTCCTAAGAGTTCATAGACATTTAGTTGTCTTCCAGCTTATGCCTTAGTCTAGTTATTTTGATAATAGTATTGTTAGAATTATCATACTCGCCGGACTTTATGTCTGACCCCCTCCATTTATATCCTTTTTCCCCCTCCAGGTCCTCAGGTTGGGCCCAGCTCTAGTGGAGTTTGATTGGATTGCTTCATCTCTTTGGAAAGCTTGGACCCTTGAAGTAAAGTCCAGCTTGTTATCTTCTTTAATGGTTATTTGTGTAATGGGATTATGTATTTTGTTTTTATGAAGATGGATAATGTACTTGACTCTGATTAATGGTTTTGTGATGTAATAAACATGTTTAATTTCCACTGCAATAAAATGAAGTTTTAGATTTTTCAAGTACTACTTATTATCTGTCTTGTTGTAATTTTTCTGTTCTATATTCACTATTAACCTCCATGGAAGTTAATGCATTCCCTTTGTGAGTGACATTAATGGACGTGGGGTGTTACAGGCAGGTTCATGCTCTCATGGCACCAGGATAGGAGAGAGGTAGAAACATTTCTGTTGAAAGTTTGATTTTTCCTTTTTGATCATCCTGTTTGAACTTTGTTTGATTCTGACGCTTCACATTCGTTTATATCTACTTCGTTATTTGAAACACTGCACCTAAATACTAGTCTAGTTATGGATCCCGTTGCTATACGACATGCAAGTAAAAGTCTGAAACTTTTTGTTGCACTGTGGAAAACGCTGCCAAAGTTACCTTACTATAGCGTTTTTTTAATGCAACTACATAATTTTTATACTAGTTTACATTTCTTCTGTAACGGTTTTCAAACGCTACTAAAAGTTATTGATTTTTTAGCAACATATTTTTAATGCTGTTATTCATAGTTGATGGCTTGTACCATTTCCAGTAATTACTTATATAATATCTATATTAAAACAAATGATCAATCACATATTTTTCATATTCAAACCAACAATAAATCATCTAATTAACATACAAAAACAAACAATCAATCAAATGATCATCATATTCAAATAATTGAACAAACACGCTAATCACATAATCAAATATAATATCCATAATCACTTTAATAGTAGTTTTTTGATAAAATAAGTCATATATCACAAACATTGACAAACAAGTTTACACAAATAGTACTAACAAAATATAACATATAATAATTAAGTCATGTTCATTACTTGGTTACCAATAATTCTTAATTGTTGATAGTCTTCACTCTGGAAATAGCTGATTATCTGCATACAAGTTTAACAATTAACAATAAGAATTACAAATCAAAACTGAATGCTAAGTTACCGATTCAAAGACTAAAGCAACTTATCAGACAAAGAAATTCGTAGGCATACAAATTTGTCCATTTTTCATAAATTAATTGTTGGGCCTACCCAGTGTGATGTGTAAAAATATCATTTCTAAGTCTGGGAAAAATTCATAATATCATTTGTGCTTTTTGTCTTTTTCCATTTTGCCTTGTTTTTCCTATGTTTACAAAATATCATAATATATTTTTTTAGTACAATTTACTGGATAAAAATTGTATTGTTAAATATCGTATGGGTAGAAGAATGAAACCTTTGCTAAGTTGATAAGAAATAGTAACAGTAGAAACAACTGAAGCTGCTTGGGATAATTGTGATCATTGAACTTTAGTCTACCCTTTTGTGGAATAGATTTTAAGGCTTTATTCTTTTGTGGAAAAAACCCCTCAAATTTAAGTTTTCTAAATTGAAAAGATGTAACTATATTCAATTTTCTCTCTTTCGTTTTTTTAGTATATAGAGAAATATGCCAAATATATATGTGTATATACACACACACACAAATGAAGAAGATTTTTGGCAATATGAGACTATTCCACAAAATCAACTTCTGTTCTATTCAGATCAATATAAGAACACTAGGTTTATTCTACGTTGAGAAGTTTAATATGCAGCCCGAGCAACCGTGTAATTAAAAGAAAGTTGAATGGACCACAAAATGATATTTTTAAATGAATTAAAAAACCAAATGTTGTTCTAATTCTCTATTTCACTAGAACTATCGGTGGACATATTCTAATAAAACAATATGTAGTGCAAATTATCCTAAAACGGTCAGGTTTTACAATGAACCCCAAGGCTGATTGCCAAAACTAAAATAAAATAGCTTACTCGTGAGATTATAAAAGTGGGAGGTTCCTATGAATGTACCAACAACTGAACTTTGTATTTAGAAAATTCACCTTTTTGATTTGCCGATTTACTAGTTACATCTGGAGCAACTTATATTGTCAGTTGCAAGTGAAAAATATAGCTATGAAGAAATGAACATCAAACAAACATGTTTTGAATCTATTGTTTTTGTCCTTATTGTGAGAAACTTGCACCATGGTGTATACACTTTTAATTTTGAAATGACAGTAAAAAATTAAAGCAGATATTAATTTCCAGGAAACATGACTTACCCCTCAAGAGTGGAGGCCAACGTAGTTGAATGCGAAGCGAAGTAAAGTATAGCCGGACAGGCTTAAGCTAGAACACCTGAAAATAGATAACAAAGTCAGATTTTGTCATTGGTGAAAAAATAGTCAATAACTGAAAACGATTAGATTTATTCCTTGAACTGCATCAAAAAGGATTCACTCCTTTCCTAAAGAAAACCAAAGGAGTAGCAGTAATAGTAGGAGCTCTTGTGGAAGGAGATGAGGATGCCGAGGATAGACCTGAAATGATCAAAGGTGGAGTGGAAGCTAGCAATTATGACTATTTGCTATCCATGTCAATAGGAACATTAACTCTTGAAAAAGTTTGAGAACTATGCGGAGAAAAAGAAAAAACAGAAAACAAACTAGTGGAGTTGAGAAACTGCACCAAAATATGTTCAATTTGCATAGGCAAACTTTCTCTTTCCTTGGAAAATTTTAGCATTTCTCTCATACCATATGACTAATAACATTGCTGCATTTTTATCAAGATACTCTGTTATCATATCTTCAACGTCTTTTTAGAAGTGCTTCCAGCTCCTTAATGAATTCGTACATCCATGTTGCTTTTGTTGCGTCATACAAGACACTATATTCAGCCTTCATGGTGGAATAAGAAATGAACTATATTTTGGTACTCTTCCAAAAATGACTCATCTATTGAGGCTAGACAAAAACCTCCAGATTTTACTACTGTCTTCAATATCGCTTCGAAATCTTAGGGTTTGAATACATCATAATGTGCTTGCTGTTTCCACAAATTAGTTGAAATTCATCTTATTTTCTAAATACCTAAGCATGACCATAAGTATTTTGGGCTGATAAATCAAACTCAATCAACAATGAAAATGCCAACATATCTATAGGTTCTGCAACCATTATCCTAAATTCAATGATGGCCAAAATATTAAAAAATAATCCTGAATGATTCATGTAGCAATAATGATAATAATTCAAAACTTGTTGAATTATCTTGAAAAAAGAGGTTGAAGCACATGTTACTTAGTACATACCGCTTTGCTCTGGATGTGCCTTTGGGTACAGCGATGTGGCTTGCTCAGGGTGGGCAGTAAGGCTACAACGGTTGCAACAACAACAATGGGCCAGCAAGGCGGAGTCCACGATAGGTTATGACCATGATACAGAGGATGGTTGGTTATGGCAGCTGCGGCTACGGGACTAGCTTCCTACAACAAAATGCAGTTGTGGGAGTCAAAGGAGCTGCTTGTAGAGGTTGCCGGGAATGAAGGTGAAGAATCGTACTTGGTTTTCTAACAAAGAGTCGTAATCATGTAGATAGCAAAACAGAAAGCATGATGTTCCTCATACTTACTTTTCTAATAAAGAGTACAATTTCTTCAGTGCAACTTTATAAGCAAGTCATCGACAAAAGAAGTCACTTGCTTCTCCATATTCTTATTTTCTGGTACGCGAGTGCCCCCTCCCTTAAAGCATCAGGCCTATCAAAGTTCTTTAGTGCTGCTCTTTAATCAACCTAGACATATCAGCACAAATATCTTATGTTTCAGTGAGTACACTTTGTTAACAGTTACATTTCAGAAAATACTGTTCTACACCTAGGTCTTTAACAGATGAAACAAAATAAAGATGCAGCCCCAACTTCCGCTGCTAAGGAGATCATGAAGTATCCTTATGTCCCACATTAGTTCTAACATTCTAAAAAAGGGTTCATTCATATATTTGAATCAAAAAGTAAAGGCAAAAGGTGAAATTTTTCTAAAAACAATGTGTGCCTAGCTAACAAGAACATGGATTTATTGATGATTTCCTCTATCACATCATTATCCGCATGTGATATAGCATTTGATGCTACAACACAAAGGAGGTTATTGAAGACCCATTCAACTTCTAATACATCCATAAGTGGCTTATACTTGGCATTTAATGTTTAACACTCAACCTAACTAATCAAAAGGGGCCAGAAACAGTTTCAAGTAATTTATTTCATCTTGTTAAAAGTAATCAGATATTATTTGAAGCGCCAACTTTTATTTCCATACCAAGCTTCATTCAACCCATAAATCTTTTCTCCTAGTCTAGGCCTATGTTGCAACTCCATATCTAATCTAGAAATTATCCTCTTATACTTTAGTTCCAGTGCAGGATTTCCATGAAGCAACATGAAACTAACATGCCACTTTCATCATATCCAGTTCTCCCCACTCCTCCAATCCGTTTGAGAATCAAAGCTATCCAGACTAAGACATCGTCTCAAGCTACACGATATTGCTTTTTAAAGACAAGAATTCTTCAATTGACATTACCAGATTTAAATGACTTACGGATTTCTAACATGATTTTAGAAATCTTTAATTTGTATAATCACCTCTACACCAAGAATCAAATATTTATTATATTAAAGGCATTGATTATATTGGTATATACCATTTAACCTGTCATCATCAGTGACATTTTGTATGCATAGTCGCAAGCAAGAGTAATACTCTCAAATGCATACCTATGAAAAATCTTGGAGTCATAACACAAGTTTAGATATATAATTTAAATTAAATGATGCTAATGGGGAAAATTAGTCTTACTTGTCACAACACAAGTTTAGATATATAATTTAAATTAAATGTTGCTAATGGGAAAATTAGTCTTACTCGTCAGTGCATTCTTTAGAACCTCCGCTGCACGCCCACTGATCAACTTCATTTGACTACAATGATATGACATGTATTAATTAACTTCAAGTGATAAGAAAATGCACAGAAGGCTAAAGTATGATAACTGACTGGTATATTAGCTGTAGGAACTCATAGTCATGTTCTTTCAAATGGCATCTATCTTTGTGCGAAGTTCTTTATCGTAGAAGTCTTTCACTGCAGTTTTGATGATCACCACATCCTATACCAAACATTTTCATCACACGACAAAGAATCTTTGATGTTAGTAATAAACAACAAGATCATAATGATAAGAAGAATTGGTCGACATATTTTAATGAAGATCTGTAAAAAGAAATGATGGCCCAGAGAGAGAGAGAGAGAGAAAGTATCGTTTACATGATGAAAGTTGTTTTTCCTTCGATGCCATCTAGAAGCAATAGTGTTATGACCTTCATCAGCTACGAAGCTAACATGCGATGGTTGGTGTATGTCCCCCAAAAGTGAGATAGAAACATAGGAGAGACTATGCCAAGTTATCTGTGGATCATATTAAAGTAATATAGATTCAAATATTAGCATGCATCATATGGTTCCCAATTTCAATTGGTAATATGACAAAATTTACATGCTGCGTCTGATTTCTGGAAAGTTAGGAGCTGAGCAGTGCAATCATTGGTAGCTCCGGCAACACACTATTTTGCACTTCCTTGCTATTATGACAATCTCCTGTTTATATACTAAATTAGAAGGAAAAAAGGTACAGATGTACTCAAGTAATTTCAAAAACGAAAATATATTTTAACTGAGTAATCATAATTGCAAACTCCAGGAGAGTTGATGTAATGCAAAGGGCTAGCGCAGTGATATCTGAATCGAACCTGATCATCCCATGAACACACATATGACAACTCTCCTTCTACAACCGCTAGTAACAATTTTTGCACTGATTCTAAAGCTTATTTCGACAAATATTTCTAACATCAAGTAGGTGTATATACTACGGTTTAGCCTAAAAAGTACAAACGCAATTGTGTATTCGTAGCACGTTAAAGAAAAACATACCTCAGCTATGTTGCACACCATGAAATGCCCTTCTTTTGCTCATCCTTATCACAGTTGGACTCTTGCAGTTATAGAGAGGAGAAATATACAAGGCAAGAGAGAAATATCAGTGGTGTTGTTCCTGGAGAAGCTTAGTTATGCTAACTATATAGTAGTTTCATCTCTTATTTTATGCCAACTTGATCAAGCATCTTTTACATGTTTTACTAGTATTTCGAATCTCAACTTGATTAAGGATGCAAATATAGTATATGAATGAGGCTATTAGTATCATATCTATCCACATTTGCGATATTTTAATAATTATATAGGTATGGTTGAGACTAAAGTAGTCTTATGCTTCACTTCATGGTTTGCTTATGCTTGAAAATTAAGATATAAGCTTGAATTTTAATATTAAATGTCAAAACTGTTAAGGTGCTTGATATATTAATAATAACTCTGTTGGTTGCTTATATCTATGAGCAATAGGAAAAGTTTGAGTGTGGATTGCAAACATCTCTTAAAATTAAAAGGATCTGCTTCTCAACAAACCCGTATACCCTATTCTCCAAAACCTTTACAAATGATTTTTCACTCAACTCCATAACAAGCATTCTTTATCCTTCCTGTATCCAAAATACAGTGAGCTACAAGCACAAACACATTTGGAAAATTTATTTGCAATTAAATCCACAATAAAATTACAACCTATGATACAAATTAATACTTTTGCTTCTAGCAGAACAAATTTCAGTTGCTTCACCAAAACTAGTTCAAACAATGAAATTGTTTTGTGAATCAGTGTTATGAGATTCAGACACTAAAATACTATTATAAGATCCAAAATTAGTTCGATATTAAATGCCGATTCCTATTTTTCTGACTTTTAGACAAAAATCAATCTACTCCAAAGATTATTCTCTACAAAAAAATAAAACGATCTCGTACATAAAATAGAATCCAATTTCACGTACATTGAATCGATTGTTCAAAGTAAACCCTTGGATCAACCATAAGAACTGAAACAAGACGAGAGTTGTGGTGTGGGAAAACAAGCATACAAGAATCGGCAAATAGAAATATACATGGAGGAAGCTGAAGCAACATGGGAGCTAAAGAGAGAGGTTGGAAAAACTGTAAGAAGAAGCAAATTTTTGTGAAAGTGGAAAAAGAATTGGAGCGGAGGGAGTGGTGGGAAAACGGCGGAAAAAATTGTACCAAGTGCGCCAAAAAATTGGATTCGGGGAAATAAAGTGTAAATATCTGTACGAAAAGTAAAATTAGTTGCATTCATACTACAATTGTTGCCAATAAATGTAACTAAATATATGTTTTCTTGTAGTGGGATTTGGGAATATATGTGTATGGCGTTGAGTTCGAATGCAACGCTTATGTGCTTGGCATCACAGGCTATGGGTTGATTCTAGGAATGGATTGGCTAGCCAGGTATGGTGCCAATCTCGACTGTGAAAAGAGGGTAGTTAGACCGTTGACTAGTTTGGGTATTACTCTCGATATTTCTTGTGACCCTAAGGGTTCAGTTATGCTTAGCTACCTGGAATCTATTGTTGATTTGCAATCTGTTCGAGTAGTCGATGAGTATGAAGATGTCTTTGAGGAGGTTAGGGGCTTACGTCCAAAACACGAGATATATTTCTGAATATATTTGGTGGACAATGCAAAGTCAGTTGCATTGCATGTACTCCACATAGCTCCAAGAGAAAGGAGGGAGCTTAGTAAACAAGTGAAAGAGTTGCTTGAGAAAGGATTCATAAGAAGTAGTATCTCGAAGTGGGGTGTTCCTGTTGTTGTTACTACAAAGGCTGATGGTTTGCTTAGATTGTGCGTGGACTATAGGGAGCTAAATAAGCTCACGAAGAAGAATAGACACCCATTGCCGAGGATAGATGATTTGTTCGATCAGTTGGTTGGTGCTTCGATTTTCTCGCAGTTGGACTTAGCTATAGGATTTCATCAGTTGAGGGTAGCTGAGGATAACATAGATAAGACTGCTTTTAGGACTCCTGACGGTTTCTTTGAATGACTCGTCATGCCTTTTGGGTTGACGAATGCACCCGCATATTTCTTAGACTTGATGAGTTTGGTGTTTAGGGAGTTTCTAAACAAGTTCGTGGTGGTCTTTGTGGATGATATATTAATATTCTCTAGAACCAAGGAAGAACATGCCTTACATCTTAGGGAAGTCTTAGAGACCCTTCGAGCACATCAACTCAAAGTTAAGTTCTCCAAATGTCATTTTTGGAGAAAGGAAGTGAGGTTCTTAAGGCACGTGGTCTCCAAGGAAGGGATATCAGTGGATCCCGCGAAGGTGGTAGCAATCCAAGGTTGGAAGATTCCTAAGAGCACTACATAAGTAAAAAAAATCTTGGTTTGGCTGGCTATTACAGAAAGATCATCAAGCACTTTGCAGAGATATCAGCTCCACTTACACAGTTGATGAAAAAGAATTTGACCTTTTCTTGGGATGTTGACTATGATGATGCTTTCCAACATTTGAAGAGGGCATTCACGACAACTCCGATTTTAGTTTTGCCAGATGGGAGTAAACCATTCACAATGTATACCGATGCTTGCGGGACAGGGCTTGGCGCAGTTTTGATGCAAGAGGGAAGGGTGATATGCTATGGTGGAAGGCAGTTAAAGGCCCATGAGAAGAATTACCCTACCCAAGACTTAGAGTTAGCTGCCATAGTTTTTACGCTTAAGTCTTGGCGTCACTATTTGCTTGGAGAGAGGTTTGAGCTGACCATAAATCACTAAAGTACTTATTCTCCCAAAAAGATTTAAACTTAAGGCAACAAAGGTGGATGGAGTTCTTAGCATCCTACGATTTTGAGATTGCATATACCCATGGAAAGTGTAACGTTGTAGCTGACGCCTTGAGTAGAAAGAAGTTGACTTTAAGTCCTTTGTTTGTCGAGGGGCAAAGTTTAGAGTATATCTCTACCTTTGACTTTAGACCCTCTATCGATTATGTACCCGGTTTGTTGGCATCGTTGGAGGTACGACCTACGCTTTTGGGATAGATAGGTGCGGCATAGCGAGATGACGCACAGTTGATAGAGATAGTAGACAAACTCATAAGAGGGGAGTCTTCGAGCCATCTTAGTAGGTATACTATCGATGGCAAAGGTTGGTTGCGTAGAGATGGGAGAGACTTTGCGTATCTCGAGACGAGAATTTGAGAAAGACAATCCTTGAAGAAGCACATCGTTCTAAGATGACCATACATCCCGCTGGTGACAAGATGTATAGAGACATGAAGCGAGTTTTCTTTTAGGCCGGAATGAAGAAGGATGTGGCTGAGTTCGTTTATAGATGCTTAGTGTGCCAGCAAGTCAAGGCTAAGCAAAAGAAGCCTGGTGGTTTGCTTCACCCTTTAGAGGTTCCACAGTGGAAATGGGAAAGTGTTTCCGTGGATTTCGTCGATGGGTTGCCGAGGTCAAGGAAGGTTAATATGGGTATTTGGGTAGTAGTAGATAGACTTACCAAAAGTGCCCATTTCGTTCCCGTTAAGAGTAAAAGAACAACGACATGGTTAGCATCTGTTTATCTATGAGAGATAGTTCGTTTACACGTCATACCTTCTAGTATCGTAAGCGACCGAGATCTGATTTTCACTAGTGAGTTTTGGAAGAGCTTGCAAGAGGCCGTAGGAACGCAATTTTGTTTGAGCACCGCTTATCACCCTCAGACGGATGGCCAAACAGAAAGAGTGAATCGGATTCTAGAAGATCTTTTGAGGTTATGTATCTTGGACTTTGGAGGGACATGGGAGGAACATCTTCCATTAGTAGAGTTCGCCTACAACAACAGCTATCATACTAGTATTGGCATGGCACCTTTTGAGGCTCTATATGGATGACCTTGCCGATCACCGACTTGTTGGTGGGAGTCTACGGATAAGATTTTGCTTGGACCCGAGATGATTAGGGAAACTTCAGAGAAGATAGACTTGATTAAAAGACGCATGAAGACGACACATGACCGGCAAAAGTCATATGCTGATAAGAGAAGGACCGATCTTGGGTTCAGTGTTGGAGACATGGTCTTTATTAAAGTATCACCGTTGAGGAATGTAATTCGTTTTGGGTCTGTAGGGAAATTGGTACCAAGGTTCGTAGGGCCATTCCCCATTACAGAGTAAATTGGACAGATGGCCTACAGAGTGAAGTTGCCCAAGAAGCTTAGTGGTGTTCATGACGTATTTCACGTGTCGCATTTGCGGAAGTGTTTACATGATACCGCGGAAGTGGTGGAGCCGAGCATGCTTAGGGAAGTGGAAGTGGAGCGAGATGACACGAATAGACGAGCTCCTACATGCATCCTTGGATCGGAGGTCAAGAAGTTACACAACCGAGAGGTTAAGTTTGTTAAAGTCCAATGGGGAGATGATAGAGGAAACACGACTTGGGAGACTGAAGACAAGATACGCGCGTCGTACCCTTTCCTTTTTGAGGGTATGTTCTTAACTTCTCCTTTTTCAACCACTTTGTTTATACTTGTTCTATCGTTTAGTGTATCCTCTCGATTATATCTTCGACCCTTAGATAGAAAATCTTATGGTTGTAAACATGTGTTTGAGACATGTTATGTTTGGTGGATGGAAGCAGATGCAAGTGTTTGCTAGTGGTTGTTCGTGGATGCATTTACACACACATTAGGCACTAGATCGGCTCAATCACTTTCATATTGCATATGAACGAGTGTGCATATTTAGGTTAATGAATGTATAATGAATGTGTTATCATATGGATGCCACATCTAAATGAATGGTTGTGCACTCATATAGAAATGATATGTATCATTAGGATTCTTTTGCATACGTAATGGATGCATGGCACTATCGTGTTTTGCAATAAGGAGGTCAACTGAATTAGTAGACCGCCTGATCTTTGCATTAGATAAGGAACATATACACACAGTTTTGCACATGTTCATATAGCATTAGAAATCTTTTAAGGACAATGGATGCTTGTGTATGACGGATGAGTAGATGGATGGTAGGATACATTCTTTTTAACTTGAAGATTTCGGGGATGAAATCCTATAAGGAGGGGAGAATGTAACACCCCGTAATTTTAAAAACATGACATACGGGATAATTAAAGAATACTTAATTTTTATAAAATAATTAAGGAAAACGGGTTGCGTCATTGCGTTCATCACAGAATTCTGCTTGGGATAGAGTCTGAGTTTGCGTAAATCGGATATCATATGAAGAAGTTATGAAGCTTAGAAGGTTTCAGTTTAAGCAGAATTTAGATTAAAATAATAATTAAAAATCAAAAACGAATTCAAAAGTCAAAATCAGATTTAGTTGGGTGAGCAGGAAATCTCCCGCTCTAGGTTGTCGACCCCCCTAGGGGAGTCAACATATGTGTCGACCCCCTTATAGGAGTGTCGACAGGGGTGTCGACCCCCCATCTGTCCAGATCTAGACAACGTATTTTGATGGTCTAGGGCTGATGTGTCCTTCTGGGATTGGCTGGATGGCGTGTCTATCTGGTCTGGATGGTTCAGATGGATCCTAATCTAATCTAAGGGTCTTAATTCACCTAGGGCATCTATAAAATACCCATAAACCTAACCCTAATCGCATTGTTATTCATCCATGGCGCCTCCATGCTGCTCTAGTATAAATTAACCTAGCCTTTCTTCTCCAACCAAAATCAAAGTAGAGATTTAGAGTCAGTTCTTCTTCAACAATCAAATTAGAAGATCAGATCTACATCAATCAAGTATAGATCATTCAAGATCCAACAATGCCAAATTCTCTTAATCCTACTGCTGTGAGTCTATGTCACTTTCACATATAATTAAATTAAAACTAATTGTGATAGTATTGTAAAGTGGATCTAATGTACATGCCTGTGACTGAGATGAATCTTATCGAGTTTGTAAATCATTATCTTTTAGATCCATATCCATAAAACTACCATATGCCTTTCTGATCTAGTTTATCGTTATATGCTTATTTGTGTTTCATATGCATGTTCTTATGTTTACGCCAATTTTGATATTGATTCTCTTCTCCTCTTCTTTTCCTTTTCTTTTATGAGATTAGGCTAACTTCAAGCCTAACATATTGTGTTGAGTTTTGCGTACGAATAACATTTGAACGATTGGGAAAAGTTCGGGAAATTTGTAATAAAATGAGATTATTGGCATAAATCAATTTGAGCGTAATTGTGTATAAACTGTATACATGAGATTTGGCATAAGTTAGATTGGGCATGATTGAATATAATTTGTATACATGAGGTTTGGCATAAATTGTTAATAATAATGGATGCAAATTAATTTGGGCGTAATTTGGCATAACATGTGTACATAAGATTATAGGTCTAACTTGGATTAAAATTATAAACATAATTTAGATCGGAAATTATGGGTAATTGGAATATATTTTAATCCAAGATTTAAAATGGGGATTTGAATCAAGAAAGTGATAATGAACGCCTAAGACACGAGGTTAGATTCGAATTGCGGTATAAGACTGCCCGAACCTCCCGGCACATCCAGCAACCGCAATTTGGTAATCTAATGTGAGAGGTCAAAGGCAGAAATTAGATACGCAAAAATGCAAAGACATGAGGTTAGAATCGGACTGCGGTATATGACTGCCCGGAACCGCCTGACATATCCAGAAACCGCAAAACGACAATCTAATGTGGGAGGTCTTGCAAGATTACGATTATAATGAATTAATGAACACTCAACAAAGATAAGACATGTGGTAAGACATGGGAATGATAAAAAGGTTAAGTGGGAAACATGGGGTAGCATGTGAAACATAATTAAAACACTTAACCAAGATGAGACATGTGATTAGACATGGGGATAAAGAGGGGTTAAGTGGGAATTCCTAGTGGAGACCAAGCTTAGGAGGGAAGCTTTTGTCAAGTGGGTGGACCCTTTTCGACCAGTAACCCATTTAATATCTGTGTGAGCTCGAACTAGGTCGAGGGTGGGACACACTTACAGGGTTTGATTGTAAGAGGTCAAAAAAGAGTTAGCGATGGCAGTGCAAGTCCAACAGAGTCATGTACGTGTGTGGGTCCGGGCTGGTAGGTAAGACGCTGTTGCATCGTGTAGGTATAACCCGTGCATTTAGTAGTATCGGGTTGCCACTTTTGGGGTTATACACCCTACTATGGGACTAGCACGGGTATCTACGAGTTAGGGAGCCGATCGAATGGGGAGGGTAGTGGGTACAACTAGTGGAGATAGGAGCAGGCGACACCTATGACAGCAGCTAGGAGTATATGAAACTACCATCATTATTGTTATTATTATGTTTAGTAAGAGGGATCAACTTTCAGTATGGAACTAGTATTGGTGCGGTGTAGGAATTATCTTATAGTGATTAGAAGCGCAATCAATGTTATATCTTGTTCATCTTGTTTACCTTGTCATATTTGCTTATGTACAGACATCTCTTATATCCATTTTATGTTCTTATCCTGTTACTTTACTTATTATATTGTTAAAGTCACTAGACTCGCCAGACGTATGTCTGACCCTTTTTGTTTCGCCTCTTTTCTTTCTCCCCCCCCAAGTCCTCAAGGTGGGACTAGTAAAGCTTGACTTGGATTTCTTTCTTTTTGTTGTGTTTGGAAGTATTGAAAGTAATGCTCATCTTTATCTGTTTTCCATTATGGCTATTTAGAATGGGATTATGGTTCTATTTTTATGTACTCTGATAATAATTTTGTACAAGTTGGATATTTGTGTACTTGGCTTTAGTATCTGGTTTTGATGTTGTAACCAGACATGTTCTGTTTTTCCGCTGCAATGAATAAATTTTGAATTTTCTTAAGTACCATTTTATATATCTGTCTTGTGATATTCTGTTCTATACTCTTATAATACTCCATGAAAGTTAATGCATTCCCTTTGTGAGTGACATTAATGGACGTGGGGTGTTACATCGACAAACAATATTATTACTTTCGAAATCTCCACATAAGTGACAAAGGTAGTTTCTGGGCTGGTCATGACTCCTTCGTCCCAAAAACCTATCTCTGGAAGCATAACAACCTTGACTTTCAGAACCATAAGTGGTTCATTGTTTGATGCTTGCTAAAGAACATACAACACACACTTAGAGCCTTGATATTCTACTTATGCATTCTGTCTTGCCCCAATGCTTCCTATCTTAAAGCGTTGAACTCTTACTTTTTTCTGTTTCAGGTCAAACGATGAGTCGCCAATCTTGCGCTGATGACTTCAAGCGCTATCATCACAACCCCCGTCATTAGGTACAACCTCGATATTACGAAGAGATCGATGATCATATAAGAGAGAGAATGGCTCGAGAAGAATAGGACCGCTAGGATGCTTATGAGCAAAGTAGGCGGGACCGTGACGATCGCTACAACCAGGACAAGCAAGAGAGGGAAGATTGTTAGAGGAAGAGGGAAAGAGATAACAAAGGCAAGGATCCTAGCGAAGGCAATTCTCAAAAGTGGTCTAAGATGGACAAAGGTCCTCCCACTGTTGTTGAGACTTCTACCAACCCTATGCCTCTTCTACCACCATCAGTTACTCCCACTCCGGCCAATATACATCATATCATTCGAAAGCCAAAACATACTCTGGATCCAGCACTTAGCCAGCTCGTTGAGTGGTTGATACTTGGTTCTTAAAAGGAGTCTGCTTTGACCAGGACATTAGACCAACTGACAAGGAAGAGATGCTCAAAGACCTGGATATAGTGAATGGCAACATTGAGAAGCAACTGGATGTAGCGGGGTCATGTTTTGACAAGATATCCAGGTGGTATAAACTGGCTGATGAACTCCAACGAATCAATGGGCTCAAATGCGAGATCGTACTCACGATGGATAATGGTAAAGATGAGTGGGACAAGACTATTGAGTCCCGCAATGCTAACATTTCATCTCTTACTCAGAAGAATAAGTAATTAGAGGATGAGAACACAAGACTTAGAGAGGAGCTCACTGCCGCCAAACAGAGGGAAGCTTTGCTAGCTACTCAAGTCAAAGATGCTCATTCCGCTCAAAAAACTGTTGAGGTCCAATTAGCCACGAAGCAGAATACTTCTAAAACCTATCAGCAAGACAACGCTAGTATTCGTGAGAAGAACACTGCTCAGAAACTGGAGATTTCTTTGTTGAGGGCTAAAGTAGAACAACTTAAACAAGAAAGAGACCAGGCTCTTGAGGGCAAGGGAGCCACGGAGCAACTACATGTCGAAGACAACGCTGAATTTGATTCCATCTTATTTATGTTCTAAACTTATAGTGTCATGGGGCGCGGTAGTTTATCTTTCTTTGGAGAGAAATTTCCAATCACATTAGCTGAGGTTTGGGAAGAAGTGCTTAAACAGTTTGATGGTATTAGCTATACTGAGGAGGACCTCTTGAAACCCCTTCTAAATGATGAGTCTTGTGTCTCCCTAGCCAAGGAGAAAGAAGTGTTCATGAGGGAGCGCGGTTTGACAACTGGTGCTGAACCTTCCAAGGTGCATGCCCCAAATACAGCTGCTACTGCTATCGGCACCACCACTACTGATATTATAGCTTCTGACCCCATGGCTGCTATCGTACCATCCACTGACCCTTTTGCTACCTTTGGAGAGAAAAAATAAGTTATTGCCCGGAACCGGGATGATAATGACGATGACCCCAGCAAATATAAAGTAGAGTTCAAAATCCCTCTTGCCTCAGGTAAAATTGACATTGAACAAGCCGTATCGGACTTGGATTATTTTATCACTCCACAAGGGTATAATGTGTTTCTTTCTTTCCAATTCATATACATTGGGCATAATTACTCTGAAGCCTTCTCCCGTTGTTGTTGAAGTGATGGGAACTACAACTATTTTTACCACTTCAGCCCTGATGGCGACAACTGCTTCAACCAGCACTCCTCCTGCAGGCAATCCTTCTTTGGTTGCTGCCTCTACCCCCGCTTCCGCTACTCATCCCGGGTCACAATCAGAAAAGATTGCTGCAATTGCGAACTTGGATGACCCTAATTATTCATCAAGAGGAGAGGAAAAAGACCTTGAGGATATGGACGAGAGTCCAGAGAAGGCAATCAAGAGTTGCTCAGGGAAGAAAGCTATGACTCCATCCAAGAAGCGGAGACGTAAAGGGAAGCGCAGTGCTCCTAAGAAAGCACTTACTCTTTCCTCCCCTGATGATCCAAAGGATGATGAGGGAACCAAAGACGAAAGCCAGCCCGACATCACACCTCATCCTCCCAAAGTTCCAAAGCTTAAACTGAAATCTAGTGGCAGTTCTAAGGGCGGAAAAAGGAGGATTAGAGTTCTTGAATGCTTGTTTTGTTTTTTCGTACCTTCCTTATTCGCAATGTGTTTTGACCGGATGTTTAAGCGAATATCGGTCCTTGCCTTTGAATTTTTGAAGACTTGATTCTGAAAACTGCTTTGAAATGTAATAAAAATGTTTTTGGTTTGTCGTACTTTATCCTTTTTCTTCATCTTTGTTGTACTTTGGCATATATCCATCTATTCGCAGGATATAAGTCTTTTATTTGTTGCGAAGTTGTAATGAGCTGAGGTATGTTTTTAAAGCATTGTTTCATTCCGATGTGGTTGTGTTGCCCTTATACCATAGGTCGTCATGACTTGCATATGTTGGATGTTATCAACTTTGTCAGGTCTCTTTGATTTTTACTAGGGCACTCGAAGCTTCTAATTTGTTGGCGAAGTCCTTTTTCTTTTACCATTCATTGAGAGATTTGCAGCCTGCCATTGCATCTAGGAGACCCGAATTCATTGGTTGATCTAGTTCTTATTCTTGGAGAAGTCTTGTATACCTATGCCCCCATATGGAAGGTCTTATATTTTAGACCCAATGTTTATCTACTATCCAGCCCAGTTAATTCAAGCATCAGAAACTTTCATCTAATACCAATTGATTAACTTAAGTGTCGGCAACTTAGATTGGGTGCCTCCAGAGAGGTCTTGGGTTAAATACCAATATTCATCGTAGCCGAATAAATTTAGTGCTAACCGAATTGATTGGGTGTCCCTGGAGAGGTCTCTGGGTAAAACCCAATATTTGTCGTAACTGGGCCAGGCACTTCCTGACATTGACGATCTTATTGGGTGCCCCCAGAGAGGTCTTGGCTCAAAACCCAACAATTGTTGTAATTAGGCTTGGTACCTCTTGACATTGACGATTTTATTAGGTGCCCCCTGAGAGGTCTTTGGTTAAAATCCCAACATTTGTTGGCCAAGTACTTCCTGACACTGACGATCTTATTGGATGCCCTCTTTCGGCTAGGACTTCTGCTTAATCCAACCTTCGTTTCCGCTCCCGCCAAATAAATCTAACATCGGGAAAACCTATGTTGGACACTCCCTTTTGGCTGGGGTTTCTATTAAGCTTCGCTATGAGAGGTTTTTTTGTTGCATCGTTCCACAGGAAAGACGCCAGTTTCTTCACTGTACACTTGACTTATCAAGCTATCCTAATTAAAGAACCATGGACCTGGACCTATTGCTTTGGGAGGTTCCCCTCTGGTGGAGCTTGCACATTTTTGGTTGTTGCATCATTCTATGGGAAGGATGCCGATCCTTTCACCGGATGCTTGACTTAGCAAGCTATCCTAGTTAAAGAATCAGGTCCCTGTGCCTCTCTCCAGGAGAGATGCCCCTTTGGTGGAACTTACAAATTTTTGTTTTGGCTTCGTGCCCGCTTGTCGTGTCTCGTGCCGTTTGACTCCTAGTGACTCCATCCTTTTACTCTTCAAGGCAGTGTTTTTCATCTTTGCACTTTTCGCATATCGATGTTTGTATCACTCGATCCTTGAGCTAGAATTGTTGGGATGATTTGTTGTCAAGGTCGCTAGGTCTCATCGTATTTCGGGGAAGCAAGCGTTCTTTATGTAACCTGCAGTATTAAATTGAATTTTGAGAAAAATTTAAATTATTTAACAAGAATTTGCGTAAATGTTATTGACATAGTCAGGCTATCTTTTCATTCATGATGATGCCCAATTACAAGACGTGCAAAAATATTTACAATCATTATTTTTATAGGAAGTTGAACAAAGAAACTATGAAATATAATGGCAGAGATGGTAAGAGTTCCAAGCTCGTGGAATCGGGATTATGTCAATGGTGGAGAGTTTGAAAGTGCCATCCAGAAGCTTCTGACTAATTACATATGGCCCTTGCCAGTTTGTCCCAAATACACCCTTGGAAGTCGTCACTCTTTTCAACACAAGATCACCAACTTCGAAAGTCCTTTGGCGTACTTTGTTGTTGAAGGATCGAGCTACTCTCCTTTGGTGTGTTGCGATTCAGAGCTCTCCTTCATTCCTTCTTTCCTCAAGTTGATCGATGCCTCTAGCTGCAGCTGATCATTCTGTGATTGGTTGAAATGAATTCTGCAGTAAGTAGGAACCTCTAGCTCTACCGGAATCATTTCCTTAGAACCAAATGCCAAGGAGAAAGGAGTGTGCCCAGTCAATAATTTATGAGTCATTCTATATGCCCATAGCGCAAGAGGAAGTTCATCCACCCAACCACCTTTTGCTTTCTCAAGACGCTTCTTGATGGTTGACTTTATGATCTTGTTGATTTCTTCCACCTACCAGTTTGCCAGTGGATGGGCTACAACTGCAAAACTCTTCTGGATTTATAATTGGCATAGAAATCTTGAACTCTTCACTTTCAAGCTGAGTCCCATTGTCGGTGATTATCTTTTGTGGAATACCAAACCCGCAAATGATATTCTTCAAGATGAAATTGATGACTTTCTTCGAAGGTAATGGTGGATAGTGGCTCTGCTTCAGCCCACTTCGTGAAGTATTCGATAGCGACAATGGCATACTTCATGTTAAATTTGGCGGTAGGCAATACCCCAATCAGATCGATGCCCCAGACGACAAACAGCCATGGACTGACCATTTGAGTCAACTCTGTGGATGGTGCTTTGGGAATTTTGGCAAATCTCTGACACCACTCACATTTCCTGGCATATATTGCAGAGTCTCAATTCAAGTCGGGCCAGAAATAACTATATCGCAAAATTTTATTGGCCAGTGTCTATCCACCTGAATTCCCTCCACATTCTCCGCCATGTAATTCTACCAAACTTGCCTTGGATTACTCTTTGGTAACACATCTAAGTAGAGGCATGGAGAAAGCCCTTTTGTATAATCAACCATCCTGCATAAGAAACATGGGAGATTTTGAGAGCAACTTCTTTCGCTTCGTCGGGCTACTTGGGAGTACACCATTGAGGAGATATTCTTTGATCAGAGTCATCCATGAATCTGGATCTTCAGCTGTCTCTATGATTCAATCGATATAATATTCTTACGTGTTGAGAATTGAGAGAACTTCGAGTGGCACCAATCCCAACAACTGAGATCTCCTGAACTAGCATACTTTGCAAGCGAATCCAACTTCATATTTTATTCTCGAGGGATATGTGGTATGGGGTAATCTGAGTTGTTGAGTAGTTTCCAAGCCTTCGACAAATAAGCTGCAAATTTTCACCCTTAGCTTGAAACTCTCGTTTAACTTGACACATCACCAATTGATAATAGCTGATTATATGCAAGGCTTTTAGATGCAACTTCTTTGCTACCTTTAGTCTAGCGATTAACGCTTCATAGTCAGCTTCATTGTTCGTTGATGGAAATTCCAACTTCAAAGCATAGCAAACTGAGCGTCCAGCAGGAGTTTCCAGAACTACTCCTACTCCCGAGCATTACTTATTCATAGCACCATCAACGAACAACTTCCATCGTGCGATCACTTCTACAGGCTCTTCCTTCTCATATCCTCTATCTGTAAACTCAGCAATGAAGTCTGCCAAAGCTTGTCCATTGATCGCGCTTGGTGGATGGTAAGTGATATCATACTAACTAAGCTCAATATTCCACTTTAATAGCTTTCTTGACGTTTATGGACAAAATAAGACTTGCTTTACGGCTGATCCATGAGCACTTTGATAATGTGAGCTTGGAAATGTGGTCTAAGCTTATTTGAGGCAACGAGCAGACGATATGCAAGCTTTTCCAACTTCGGATAATTCAACTCTGCCCTGACAAACCTTTTACTGATGTAATACACTGGCCTCTAAATCTTTGAATCCTCTCTAACCAAAGCTGCACTTAAGGCGTGGGATGAAACGGCCAAATACAAAAACAAGTCTTCTCTATCTTTAGGCTTTGACAACATCGGAGGTGCTTCCATATTCTTAACTAGCTCCTCAAAAGTCATATGACATTCTGGCGCTAATTAGAAGTCCTTCTTGCCTTTTCTTAATGCATCAAAGAGTGGAATACACCTATACGTTGCCTTTGAAATGAAGCGACATAATGCTGCAAACTTTCCATTCAAACTTTGAAGCTCTTTCTTTGTCCTAAGAGTCCGCATCTCTCTTAGCACTGAAATTTGAGTAGGGTTAGCCTCGATACCCTTGGCATTGACCATAAACCCAAGGAATTTCCCAGATGCAACTCCGAAGGAACATTTAAGAGGATTCAACTTCATGTCGTACTTCCTTAAGATAAGAAACATTTCCGCTAGATTTTCCAAGTGATCATCTGCTTTTTTTTGACTTTACCAACATGTCGTCCACATAGACTTCCACAGTCCTTCTAAGCTGAGACTTGAACATCGCATTGACGAGACGCTGATAAGTCGCTCCAGCATTCTTTAACCTAAATGGTATCACCTTATAGCAGTACAAACCAACATCTATAATGAAGCTAGTATTTTCCTAGTCTGGCCCATGCATCATAATCTTGTTATAGCCCGAATAAGCATCCATGAATGACAATAGCTCATGCCCCACTGTCGCATCTACAAGCTGATCAATTCTAGGCAACGAGAAGTTATCTTTCGGACAAGCTTTATGGAGGTTTGAATAATCGATGCATATTTTCCATTTTCCATTAGGTTTCTTTGCTAACACAGGATTTGACACCCAATTTGGATACATCGACTCTCGAATAAAGCGATTTTCCGTCAGCCTATCCACTTCTTCCTTGAGAGCCATCGACCTTTCGACCTTGAATCCTTCTCTTCTGTTTGGCAGGTGGAACGCTTGGATCAATGTTTAGAGTATGAACTGCCACTTCGAGTGAAATCCCGCACATATCGGAATGGCTCCAAGCGAATACGTCCAAATTAGCTTTCAAGAAAACAACTAACTATTTCTGCCACTTCGGGCCCAATTGTGATCCTATCTTTAACACCCGATCAGGATCTTTTGGATGCAGAAATTGTGACCTTAGCTGGTGCCGCTCGATTATCCCTTGCACTGGCTTTCCGAGGATCCATTTCTTTCCGAGATCCGCTGTGCTCTCCAGCGCAGGGGCCATGCCCTAGTTTCTATAAGATGGGGTTACGAATGTGTAGAGGAGCCTCCACGCTCTTACCTATATCCTTCTTCTTCGCTTCATGCAGTTCCGCGAGATAGCATTCTCTACCAGTATCCTGGTCTCCCTTGATAACACCAATACCCTTATCAGTAGGAAACTTCATAGTCAAGCACCAAGGCGCTAAGGCAATTCTAAAATCAGCTAGAGCAGGTCTGCCCAGGAATGCATTATATGCAGAAAGTTCATCAACAAGCACAAAGGTTTGCATCATAGCAACTCTCGTTCTCCTTCTCCCATTTCGAAAAGAAAGTCAATACCCCGCTCGGTTGCTTTGGTTCGCCAGTGAACCCCTGAATCTTAGTTTGACAAGCTCGCGCATCATCCATGGAAAGCTTCATCTGGTTGAAAGTGTTTCGGATTAGAACGCTAACGGAGGCGCCACAGTCAGTAAACACTCTCTGAACCGTTGTCGGGCCTATCCCGACTGTCACAACCATTGGGTCAAGAGTAGGAGTTATCACACCTTTTGCATCTTTCTCTTTAAACAAAATATCTTCTTAAGAGATCCTTTGCTGCTTCACAGGAATAATGTTACTCAGGATCAAGAATCGCTCTTCCTTCGGAACATAATCCAAGGCATGTGCATATCTTTCAAAATCTCCCCATTTTCTACCTGCTGGATGAAGACGTCTAGAAATGGTATTAATCACCGACCTTTGATTAGCTTGTACTGGGGCTCCACTACTTGAACTAGGTTGATTAGTGGGTGCACACTGCCCTTAGGAATCCGCAGTCTGAGACCTCTTCACATATTCTTGCAATCTATTCTTCCATATCAATCTTCAATCAAACTCTGAAGATGCATGCACTCCTTTGTGTTATGGTCAAGTTGATTATGGAAGCGACAAAACCTTCCAGACTTCATCTGTTGTGCTCCAAACTTCTGCGATTTTAGTTTCAGATAATCCTCTGTGTCCTTAATGGCTATGAAGATATTTTCTGGGGTATCTATCAGAGGAGTGAATTCTGAGATATTGAAGAATATGGATTTATTGTCATTCCTACTATCCTTCCCATCATTTCCTCTCTTCTGGCCCCTATTATTCTTTTGACCACCTTAAGCACCATTATCTTCCTTCTTTGGCACAACACTACCTTCAGCGACAATCTGATCTGGAGCAAGATCATCGTCTACTCTTATAAACTCCTCAGATTTCGTATAGAACTTTTCAAGAGTGTTAGGCTCCTTCATTTCCATCCGTCTTCCGAGTGGATATGTGACACCCCACGTCTGTTAATGCCACTCTTTATCAGAATGCATTAGCTTTCGTGAAGCGTTATAGGTAAACAGATACAAAATTACACAAGACAGATATAAAATAGCAGTGGAAATATAATACTTTATTTTCCAAAAGAAAATACCATGGTCCAAAAATCTAGTTACAACATAAGTCTGAAAACCAATTACATCAATTTAAAGTACCTTCCTTGTACTAAAACTATAAGAGTACATAAACATAAATCCATAGTCCCCAAAAAACACAGCCATATTAAGGTAGACAGATAGTCAAAGCGATACATCTAAGCAAAGCAATTCCAACTCCAAGTAGAACCAAGAGAGAGAGAGTCCTAATCAAGCCTAAGTATTTCTACCCTGAGAACCTAGAGGGAAGGAAAAGAGAGAAAATGATACAAAACAGGTCAGATATAAAGTCCGGCGAGTCCAGTGACTTTTCGCATATAAAGAGATAAAAGTAACAAGACAGTAAATAAACTAGATAAGAGATAACAATAGTATATAACAGGCATGAACAAGATGAACTATGCTTCTCAAATACATTCTCTACACCAATACTAGTATATCGCATTAAGTGTTTTTCAATTACTTAACATAAACAGAATGATCCCAACATAGCATAAATGGTTGACTTAGGTGTGCTTCTAGCAACGGGTTTTACCCCAAACAGAAAGACAAGTACCTAAACAGAATATAATGGGTGTTACCTCAAATAGAAATAACAAGCACCTAAACAAAACTAGATGTACCATAATTACTACCCCTGCGATCAGCTCCCTACCACGTAAATACCCTATGCAGGCCCCATAGTAGGATGTATTACTTCCTAAAGAAGGACACAGACCTATTTACAGATGTTATGGCGTCTTATTTTCCCAAACAGACCGGACCCATGCACACACACGATCCCGTTGGAAAGCGCCATCAGAACACCCCATCCCAAATGAACCTCTTATAATTAGTCTCAATAAGTGTGGCCTGACCCCTACATAGTGTGGGGTCTTCTTTTAGTACCATAACGGGTTACTGACTAATATGGGTCCCATACAACAAATGACACAAGCACCCCTAGACTTGCATCCCCAATCAACTAGGCTTTATGCAGGTTAAGTTCTACATGATTTATTAGTGTCCCTACAACCCTCCAGATTAATAAGTTTACTGTAACAACACAGATTCCGACGGACCATTTTTTTTTCAAAAATCCAATCCACCGAAACCCGAGTTGGTTGCTCTAGTATCCTGCAGAAAAAGACAAAGAAAGGAGATATGTCAGAGTTCGGAAAACACCTCATAGCGGAAGGAGCAAAATATAATATATTTAAAACATAGCTTTACCTTAATCACAATACTGCTAAACCAGTATCCCCAAAGATATAAGTCTCTGTCTAACCTGCGAATGTTATGAGGAGGGGGTCAGAACATAAGTTCTGTGTGAATGAATTTAAACTACACTTCTTGAATAATCCTATATATACCCTTCGGTCACATTTACTTATTTATTAGGTTACACATGTCATTAGCACTCAAAGCTTACACACATGTCGCACCCATCTACTCCCTAGTAGATTAACCTAATATAATGTATTATGTAGCTACCCCCACACAGAGGTACACATCATGGTACCCCACTTGCACGGTCTCCACTGTATCATCGCAGTGGTATACGCAGTCCCCCATCCTATGTCATAGTGACATATATTCCTCTTTCTTATAATACAAGACTACACCCGCATAGGATTACTACAATTATATTATGTGAACATAACGACTGCTATTATCTAATGGTGCCCTCTAGTTTACGATTCACCACCAGAGCAGAGATGGTTGTATCTAGACTTTCCCACGTACGTATCGTCAAGCGTATTTGATGCCTAACCCCTTTACTATAGTTTCCATGTCTTACACATGTTTTACTACGGTTAAATCTACCTTAATCATGTTTTACATCACATGTCTTGCAACGGTTAAGTCCACATTAGCCATGCTTTACATGTCATTTATATCATCCATTTAACCCTCTAACCATACCCATGTCACCCACATGTCTTATTATGGTTAGTGTTTCTTAATTTATTTATTACGTTGTAACGATGTATGACCTCTCACATTAGACGTTCGCTTATGGTTGTTGGATTTGCCGGGCGGCTCCGGGCAGTCTTACACCACAAACGCGGCTAACCTCGTGTCATAAACTGTTACGCCTCTAGTTCTTGCCGTTGACCTCTCACATTACACGTCCGCTTGTGGTTGCTGGATTTGCCGGGCGGTTCCGGGCAGTCTTACACCACAAACGCGCCTAACCTAGTGTCATAGGCGTTCATTTACAATTGTCTTTCACCCAAACCCCAAATTCATGTTATGCGTTCCAAAGTCAACTTAGTTACAATTCATTTTTCTATGCCTATTTCCAATTTATCATTAACTACACCAATTACACAATGGTTAGCCAAATTTCATATTACCCAAATCATCCAATTATAGCCAAATTCACCAATTCCATGTTATTCATACCCAAACAATCCAATTTCCAATATCCAATAATACCCAATTTCATATAATCAGTATTTTCCCAATATATATATATATATATATGTATATATATATATACATATATATATATACCAACATTTCCACGTTCATACATATAATCTAATTCACCCTCTAGACTTATTTTTCAAGTCACAAATAAGTTTTTCCAATCCATGCTATCCAATTACATGTTGTTGATATTAAGTTTATACTAATTCCATATCCAATTACAATTATGACAATTTCATAAATCCAACATCACAATATAATTATGCCCGTATTTCTATACAAAACCTTCCATTCACAATATTACACTCAAACCAACCCCTTTTTACTTTTTTTAATTCTCGTTCCTCTTTTAAATGCATAAATCCATGATAGACGTAGGCTCGAGATAGCCTGGTTATAAATAAATAAAGAGGGAAAGGACAAAAGAGAGAATTCAAACGTAGGCATAAATAAAATAACTGATCTTATTGAATTATCATCATATTCATTATGGGGAATGGTAAACGATAGAGGCAATATTATACAACAAATATAGTTCAAATCCACTCACTTTGACTGGATTAGAGAAATAAACGATTTGTTGTTGATGTAGAATGCTGATCAAATCTTCTTTTCTGATTATTGTTGAAGAGCTTGAATTGTTGATGAAGAATACCTAATTTTATTTAGGTTTAGATGCGGCGGCTAAGAGAATTGAAAGTTCAGCAGCACAGAGGTGTCTTGAGGAATTGTTATGAATTAGGGTTAGGTCTTGCTATGTATTTATAGGTGTAGAGAGTGTTTTGGAGCCCTTAGATTGACCTGGAAGCCACCAGATTCGTACAGCACATTAAAACCTTCACAGGAACAGAACTTCTCAGATCTGGGGGGAGGGGGGTCGGTCGACCCCTAGGTCGACCTGACCCCTAGGTCGACCTTAGGGTCGACCTGCCTAGTTGCTGGGCGGGAAATTTCCCGCCTAGCTGCCTGGGTTGAATTTCGAATTGTTTTGAATTTTTAGTTGAACCTTCTAAAGGCTATAACTCATCCATACGGAGTTCGATTTACGCAAATTGGACTCTAATCCAAGCAGAATTCCGAGACGAACGCAATGGTGATGGCCGTTTTACCTAATCCCTGAAATTTAAATTAAGTATTCTTATTTTATTATCATCTCTATTACATAGACTTTGTACATCACCATTATTCTCCTATTTATGCATATATATATATATACATTTTTAATTATATTAAAAATGTAGGGTGTTACATTCTTCCACCCTTAAAGAATTTCATCCTTGAAATTCGATAAGAGTAGAATAGGTAATCCCTCGCAATATTCATCCATCAAGTGAGCATTCAATTGTTGCAAACATGGTGCACATGTGCAAAGTGAATACATCATAGTAAAGCATGTATGCCTAAATTGGTACTACCTATATGTATGCAAACTTTTAAAAATGCTTTCTCAAATCATGATGCTCACATCCTAAATATACTTGCAGTTCTATAAGAAAAAAAATTGTTTTTGAAAAATTCTAAAATATTTTTCATCCAAAATTTTCCCATACCCTTATAAAATAAACCACGCTCAAAATCCTATCAATCACTTTTAAATTTCAAAATTCAGAAAAATCTAATTTTCCAAATTTTTAATCCTTATGCCTTTAACGGAAAAACCTATATTTTCCTGTTTTCTTTTAGCATTCTACTTTATTTAATTTATATGTTTTTATTTTACATGCCTAACAAATTATAACAGAAAACTTTCTAATTAAACATTCGTAGATTACGTCAAAGCAAGTTCTAGTACGTAGATAAAAGAGAGACAATCATACACTACATAATAAGATACTACCCTATTGGTAAAGCAATAGAGGTCAGGTCCCTATTGGAAGAAACTACGAATGAGATCCTCTATACCACCAATCTTACTATCCAGATGCTCCGTAAGCTATCTAGTCCCCTCCCTGACTTCTAACTGCAAGTCCTATAGCCCATCCCCTAACTGATCGTAGGAGGTGCCCATCTCCTGTAGCATCTGCTGTTGAGTCTGTCCCAACTCAACCTGTGTCTGGAGCATCTCCTGCTGTGTCCTCAGGATGTCCTGGTGATCTTTAACTAACTGATTTTGTTGCTTAGAAACTGTTCTCAATTCCGCCCTCCGGTCCGACTCTTTGGAAATCCAAGGGTCCCACCCAAATGTACCGGAAGTACCCCATCCTGGAGCCTGGGAAGTCCAAGCACCTCCCCAAGCCTATTCTGTCTGATATGGGTCTGATCCTGCTGGCGGTACATACTCGGGCTCTCCATCATGTTTGGGCTAATATTCACCACCCTGTGGTTCCTGCACATGCTCCGCCTGTACATGTTCCTCCTCCTCCTCATCTCCTCCATCATGCTCCATGGGCCGAGGCTCTAATAAATCGTGTAGGTGTATATGCATCCTCGTCAGTGCGGCCAAATCTATAATACTGGAGGGATGAGAAGGAGGTGATATATAACCTTCCTTTCGCAAGGGAACATTGCTTCGTGTAAAAACTACGGTCCCTAAATTTCCAAAAGAAATGTTTGCCTGCCTCGCCTCTCTAATAAAGTCATAATACTGTAGGATAGTGCAAGCCCAATTTATCTGAATACCCCCAAAAATAGCATACGTGGCTCGTTTAAGGATTTGTGTTATCCTATCAAACCCACCAGTCTGTCCAACAATATTATACTATAAAATCCGAATAACAAATCTAGCTAATGGACGTAGATGGGTATAATCCCAAATCCTCTCGTACTCATCGCAGAAAATCTGACACCATACCGCCAAATCAGTCATCTCAAGATCCCCTAACTCGTGGCCCATGCTACGGATATTCAACATTACCCCAAAAATGTATTTCATTGAAACTAATGATGGTTCCCTTTACATCCGAATTATATGTAATCAAACCCTCATTGTCTACCCCAACTTCTAAATTAGCATCAAAAAGTCTTACTAACCTCTTGTAGCCCTTTCGCTCGATGGTATTAACATCCAAAATTGCAATAAACCCGTCTCTGCAAATAAATCCTCCAAAGGTGTTCCAACAAAATTACCAAACTTAACCGAACGGCCTAACAACAACTACAAACCTGCGGTGTTGACGTACGCCTCGACTATATCTCTCCGAGTGTTGCACCAAGCGATTTCTTGAGGCGTAAGTTGGGGAAAAGAGGCTAGAAGGAAGGTTGGTCCACCATGGCGGAATTAAGCTCGAATTGAGAGGGGAAAGGTATAGATCTGGGTAGAGGAGACTTCTAGCTTCGTTTTTGGAGGTTATTTTGCGCGAAATAGTGGAGATTTGAAGTGGTGGGAGGTGAAAAACGTGGTGGTGGAGGTGGGTTCGTGCTCCTTGCAATGGAGCACCTGGAACAATTGAATGAGCCGAAGGCTTTTGGCCTTCGACCTTTTATTTTTTCCTCCCTACACAAGGCAGGTCAACACTAAGGTCGACCTCCCTATAGGCAGGTCGACACATTTTTTTCACTTTGCTTGTTTTTTGTTCTGCTTTTCTCCGTCTTCTTTCTTGATGGTTACTGGCGACTATCTATTCTTCTTGCACATGTTCCAATTCCATGAAATAGAAACTTAAGCGGGAACATGAAGTCTTAAATATCCATTTTGATGTACACCTTTTTGCTTTTTCTTAAAAGTTGAATTTTTTTCCTGATCTCCATTTTTACTGTACATGGGTAAAATCTCATTTTTTTTCCAAATCTATTTCTCAAGCAGGCTCATATACTAACCTAGGCTATATATTAATATATATATATATATATATATAATATTTATATTTTTCTCAAAATACAAATACGCTCACTCATAAATTTTCCCTAGGAAAACTAAACCTAGGCTTTGATACCAAATGTAACAACCTAGATTCCGACGGACCGATTTTTTTTTTCAAAAATCCAATCCACCGTAACCCGAGTTAGTTGCTCTGGTATCCTGTAGAAAAAGACAAAGAAAAGAGATATGTCAGAGTTCGGAAAACACCTCACAGCGAAGAAAGGAGCAGGATATAATATATTTAAAACATAGCTTTACCTTAATCACAATACGGTTTAAATCAGTATCCCCAAAGCTATAAGTCTCTGTCTAACCTGCGAATGTTATGAGGAGGGGGGTCAGAACATAAGTTCTGTGTGAATGAATTTAAACTACACTTCTTGAATAATCCTACATATACCGTTCAATCACATTTTCTTATTTATTAGGTTATACGTGTCATTAGCACTCAAAGCTTACGCACCCGTCTACTCCCTAGTAGATTAACCTAATATAATGTATTATGCAGCTACCCCCACACAGAGGTACACCCTATGGTACCCCACTTGCACGATCTCCACTGTATCATCGCAGTGATATACGCAGTCCCCCATCCTATGTCATAGTGACATATATTCCTCTTTCTTATAATACAAGACTACACCCGCATAGGATTACTACAATTATATTATGTGAACATAACGACTGCTATTATCTAATGGTGCCCTCTAGTTTATGATACACCCCAGAGTAGAGATGGTTGTATCTAGACTTTCCCACGTACGTATCATCAAGCATATTTGATGCCTAACCCCTTTGCTATAGTTTCCATGTCTTACACATGTTTTACTACGGTTAAGCCTACCTTAATCATGTTTTACATCACATGTCTTACAACGTTTAAGTCCACATTAGCTTATGCTTTACATGTCATTTATATCATCCAGTTAACCCTCTAACCATACCATGTCACCCACATGTCTTATTATGGTTAGTGTTTCTTAGTTTATTTATTACGTTGTAACGATGTTTGACCTCTCACATTAGACATCCACTTATGGTTGCTGGATTTGCCGGGCAGCTCCGGGAAGTCTTACACCACAAACGCGTCTAACCTCATGTCATAAACTGTTACGCCTCTAGTTCTTGCCGGTTGACCTCTAACATTACGCCGTCCGCTTGTGGTTGCTGGACTTGCCGGGCGGTTCCGGCAGTCTTACACCACAAACACGCCTAACCTCTGTCATAGGCGTTCATTTACAATTGTCTTTCACCCAAACCCCAAATTCATGTTATGCGTTCCAAAGTCAACTTAATTACGATTCATTTTTCTATGCCTATTCCAATTTATCATTAAATACACCAATTACACAATGGTTTGGCCAAATTTCATATTACCCAAATCATCCAATTATAGACAAATTCATCAATTCCATGTTATTCATACCCAAACATACCAATTTCCAATATCCAATTATACCCAATTTCATATAATTAGTATTTTCCCAATATACATATGTATATATCCCAACATTTCCACGTTCGTACATATAATCTAATTCACCCTCTAGACTTATTTTTCAAGTCACAAATAAGTTTTTTCCAATCCATGCTATCCAATACATGTTGTTGATATTAAGTTTATACTAATTCCATATCCAATTACAATTATGACAATTTCATAAATCCAACATCACAATATAATTATGCCCGTATTTCTATACAAAACCTTCCATTCACAATATTACACTCAAACCAACCCCCTTTTTACTTTTTTTAATTTCTCGTTCCTCTTTTAAATGCATAAATCCATGATAGACGTAGGCTCGAGATAGCCTGGTTATAAATAAATAAAGAGGGAAATGACAAAAGAGAGAATTCAAACGTAGGCATAAATAAAATAACTGATCTTATTGAATTATCATCATATTCAATATGGGGAATGGTAAACGATAGAGGCAATATTATACAACAAATATAGTTCAAATCCACTCACTTTGACTGGATTAGAGAAATAAACGATTTGTTGTCGATGTAGAATGCTGATCAATCTTCTTTCTGATTATTGGTGGAGAGCTTGAATTGTTGATGATGAATACCTAATTTGATTTAGGTTTAGAGGCGGCGGCTAGAGAATTGAATGTTCAGCAGCACGAGGTGTCTTAAGGAATTGTTATGAATTAGGGTTAGGGTCTTGCTATGTATTTATAGGTGTAGAGAGTGTTTTGAGCCCTTAGATTGACCTGGAAGCCACCAGATTCGTACATCACATTAAAACACGTCACAGAATAGAACTGCTCAGATCTAGGGGGTAGGTCGACCCCAAGATCGACCTGGCCCCCAGGTCGAACTTAGGGTCGACCTGCCTAGTTGCTGGGCAGGAAATTTCACGCCCAGCTACCTGGGTCGAATTTCGAACTCTTTTAAATTTTTAGTTGAACCTTCTAAGGGATATAACTCATCCATACAGAGTCCGATTTATGCAAACTTGGGCTCTATTCCAAGCAGGATTCCGAGACGAACGCAATGGTGATGTCCGTTTTTATAATCCTTGAAATTTAATTAAGTATTCATATTTTATTATCATCTCTATTACATAGACATTGTACATCACCATTATTCTCCTATTTATGCATATATTTATACACATTTTTAATTATATTAAAAATGTGGGGTGTTACTTTTACTTTACCCCCAATAGATCGAAACAGAATACGTAGGTGACATACAGTTCCATTCACATGTTCCCTTAATCTTCGTATTAAGCCTACATGTTCTACATTCATACACCCCATATTTCAGTTATATTTCATAGTATGAGTTATTCCCTAAACTTTAGTCATATTCATAGTACATGTTATGCCCCCAAATTACCATTCCCAATTAAACTCAATTTCGTTCGTACTCATACTTCAGCGATCTCGGCCTTGGCTCGAAGGTAGCCTGGCTATAAAAATAAAAAGGAATGAAGAGGAAGGAGAACAAAAATAGGCATAAATAACAGAAATGGGCATATAGAAAAAACTGAACAAAATAGGTGTAGCAAATTTCATGTCATTATAGCAAATCTATTTAAATATTAATCAACTTCTTAACATGCATAGGTTTAGATCTTGTTTATTAACATGTTGAGATTACTTGTTAAATATTTATATCTGAAAACAACATGAACATCACAGAGACTCGATCTAAAGAACAGATAAAGAAGATTGATGTTATTGCAGGAGATTCTTGCATACGTATAAGTCATTGTTGCAAAAGAATAGGCTAATTCAATCCAAGTTGGGGCAGCATCTCGTTGTCTTCATTATTTTGGTGTGAATAAAACAATAGAAATGCTGACGTATTTATAGCCTACCATCAATGAATCTCTTTCGGAAAATAAGTCCAGGTTCAGGGTATGAACCTAGATGGATCTGGGGTGGGTCGACCCCGGGGTCGACCCTAAGGTCGGCCCCCTTGGGGTGCGGGGTCAACCCCTAATGGGTCAGAATCCCACTTCAATTTACCGCTTTGATTTTTAAACTATTTTGAATTTCTAGACTTGATTTGTTAATATATATTTCTCTTATATGTATACATACTTCCAACCTTAATATCTTCTTCACACGATGTTCGTTTTATGCAAACTCGAACTCTATCTTAAACAGAATTCCGAGACGAACGCAATGGTATAGTCTGTTTCCATTATTTCCCAATATTTATTTAAGGATTTTTTGGTTTATTATTATAATGTCCTTTAAAATTGCGCTGTGTTACATTCTCCCTTACTTAAAGGATTTTATCCCCGAGATCTCTAAGTAAAGAAGAACGTACATCCTATACATCCACATCTATCTACTCATTCATCAATCAAAGGCGTCCATTGTCCTTAAAATATTTCTAATGCTTATATGAACTATGCAATGTTATGTGTGTATATATCCTTATACTAATGCGAAAAATCAAGCGGTCGACTAATTCAGTTGACCTCCTTAATGCAATTTATGTTCGTGCCATGTAAACAAAGTGTACGCAAACAGTCCCAGTATAGCATGTAAGTTTCTATATGTGTGCACAATCATTCATCCAAATGCAACATTCATATGATGATACACCCATTTTCATCCATAGAATTTTTTTAAATGCACACACCATCCATATGCAGTATGTAGTGATTGAGCCGATCTAGTGCCTAATGTTTGTGTATATGCATCCACGAGCAACCACTAGCAAACATTTTCATTCACTTGCATCCATCAAACATAACATGTCTCAAACACATGTTTATATCCATCGATTTTCTCCTAAAGGTCGAAAGATTCGGTCGATAGGATACATACGAATGATAGAAACAAGTACAGATAAAATCCTGGAAAAAAGAAGTTAAGAACATACCCTTGAAAAGGAAAGGGCACTGAGAGCGAACCTTGTCATCAGTCTCCCAAGTTGCATCTTTGCTATCTTCTCCCCATTGAACTTTCATCAGCTTAACCTCTTGATTGCGGAGTTTCTTAACCCCTGATCCAAGTATAGGGGTAGGAACTCGTCTAATTGTTGCCTCCTTCTCTACCTCTACCTCCTTAAGCGTGCTCGGCTCAACTACTTCTATCGTATTATGTAGACACTTCCGCAAATAAGAAATGTAGAAAAACATCATGCACACCCGCCAGTCTCCCTAGTAGCTTTACTCTATAGGCCATTTGACCAATCCTTTCTATTAGGGAAATGGCCATACAAACCTTGGCGCCGATTTCCCTACAGATCCAAAGCGAACCACATTCCTTAAAGGTGATACCTTGATGAAAACCATGTCTCCTGTAACGTCCCGTATTTTCCGTAGTCAGATATTTAAATTATTTTAAATATCGTTTTGGAATTTTAAATGGATTTATATTATATAGTTCGTTTATATAAAGAAGCTAGAACATTAAATTTATATATATAAATAGAGCTCGTAATGGTGCGATAGTTCGGATTTGGATTTCAATTGAATATACAGAATCCATTTTAAGTCGAAATTCTGTGAAACAAGAATCATCCAGATCGATTTGATTATAATTTTTGAATAGTCGCTATGTAATTTGTTAATAAATGATAACGTTTATTAATTAAAAAATAAAAGATTTTTATATATTTAGAATATCGTCTAATCCGGAACTTAAAGACGTAACGGTGCGCCTGTTTTTATTTCGCTTGGAGTTTGCATGAAATTGTACATATATTAAACAGTTAGCGGTCAACGGCGGTTAGCGGTAAAAACACAGTAACCATGTATTAAATAAAAAATATATATTGCATACTTCACGCTTAAGGAACTGCTTCTGCCGCCCCTATTCTTTCAACTTACGTTTTCTACATCTACTCTATCCTTTCAAATTTGAAGTACTGGTCACGGTATGGTGTTCTATCTTGATGGGTGTATGTCCATGTTAATCTAGAAAACAACTAGTCTCATGCTTTACTGCCTTAAGGAGAAGAAATCTCATGCAGTACTATCCATTTTGATTTCGTTCGAAAGGAAATAATACATGGTCACTATACCCTATTCTTTCCACATTATTGTACGCTGATACCCTATACACTGAAACTCACATTCCACATCTCTTCAAATTAAAATCTGAAACACTCATCAGCTAGTGACAAGATAATTCATTCCTACCCTATTTTTCTTTTTCTTGCCCTAGCACATAGAATTATACACAGTTGCCTGCTACCCTAACACCCTAATAACGCAAGACAACCATTTCTTTTCATTTCAACTACCCAATTCTTCTATACTTCTACCACCTACGTATAGACTTGCTATAGATGATACTGTCAACCATCTTGTTGCTTTCATTTCATGCCTGGCTCCTACAACCTTCAAGTCTGCACTGATCAATACAATGCCTTGAAAAAGGAAATTTAAGTATCACCATCACGAAGACTTAAGAGAATTTGCACGGCTCTATGTTTTAGCCCCACCCTACGCTGTATGTTTGCGAAAGACGTTCTTCCTATCCATCTGTATCTCTTTCTATATATATGCATCACCATTTCAATTCGTTTTGCAAACAAAGGAGACTGGAACAACACACTCCACATTCATAAAACCAATGACAAGAATGAATTATCTCTCAATTTGCCGAACTTCCCAGAAAACTTTCCATTGCAAATGTAAAGTGCTTGGTCAGGGGGACGGAGAGGCTGGGCGAGGTAGTACTGCTGTCGAAGGGGGAAGGGTGTTGAGGTGGTACAGGCGGTGGTTTCCGGTGATTGGCTGGTGGACTGTCGACAATGTCAGTACATGGGTTTTTGGTCTTGCGTGAAGGCCTACTGTATATATATACGAAGGTAGGCGTGAGGAAGGAAGGAATGACCAAAAGAAAGAAGGCTAAGGCTAAAGGTCGGAGAACGGTTCAGCGGGGTCAGCGCCAGTACTGGCAACAGCAGTTCCGTGGTTCTGGGGTGAATGAGGGCGGTTGTGCGAGGCTAAAGGCTTGGGGTTGTTCAGCTGTTTCGACGTGGGGTGAAGTGGGGCATGAGTGTCCATTCATGTTTTCATGGGAAGGTTACGAGAGCAGGTTGAGAAGATGCCGATGACACTGCAGTGGAAATTTTGATTCCTGTTTCAGTTTTAAGGTTAAGAAAATTATGGGTTTTAAACTGAAGGAAATAATATCGGCATGTATTGGTTCGTAAGCGTGATAATTGTTGGAGTACGGTGAAGCAGAGTACTCGAATGGGGTGTAATGGAGATGATGAAGATGTCAGATTTCAAAACTATGAGGTAGGAAGTAAGTTTGAGATGGCATAGGAAATAAAGAGGAGAGAAAAAAAAATGAAGAATCAGTTTGGAGAAGGGGTATCTGCGTGGTAGGAAGAAGATAATGTACACATGGCATAGAAACAAAAGTTGGATGTATTGTTCACCTAACATGGAAACAACATCGGGTTTGGGCTATCTGAACCCAAAATGCAGTTCGAACAGAAACAAAAAGGAGACGGGCTCATAACTTTTGAGCATGGGAGATAAGTTGGGCCGCCTTTTCTATTTTCAGAAGGTAACAAATAATAATGTAATCAAACTATTGGTTATGTAATGATGGTTTAAGTAGTTAGATAATTAATTAATTTAATTAAATCAGGTTAATTGATAATGTTAATAACTTGCTATTGCTAGGTTAGCCTAATGGAACGAAACAAAATAAACGTTGTGACCGGGGAAACGAGCACAGCGTTATGGAACTGTTTCAATCAAAGACGAAGATAGCTAGAATTTACAATTAAATTAAATGTTGTTCAATTTAACTGTAAGCAAACCGTTTCAGAAATGAACCAGAACCAGTGTGAGTTTACTCACTCAGTTTTTATCCTATTTATATTTTATATAAATCGGGTTTTATTTTGTGAGTTATGCTTGAAAAATTGTTTGTTGTTTGATGTTATTTACATATTGGTTGAATTAGTTGATTAAACGTTAGTTTAATCTATATAAAATCTAACCGTTTTATTAATGGTTAATTCCAAACAAGGTAACTTACCTTGTTGGTTACATTTATAACAATATAAACGTATTAAATTAAAATATGGCTACTTGGATTACTGTTATTTATTTATTTATTCTATCTGTTTATTGAATCAAATCATATTATTCGACATAACGTATTTGGATGTGGGGGGAGAACAGGTTGGAGGGATCCAACTGGATTCCTCAAATTTATTGTTTATTTTCATATCACATTATATGAACTGTTTGACCAACCTAATTAGATGATTGATTTGTTTATTGATAGTTGAAACTAAATTCAACGTTTGTTTGTTATTAACCAATGGACAATATTGATTGGGTAATTGGCAGCATATGGCCTAAAATCAATCGTTTTATAAATGTTGATTTATCGTCAAATGAATCAATGGTAATGAAGTTAAATTTTTTATTTTATAACTAAAAATAGAATTTTAATCTATTAAATGGGAATTAAGTTATTTAAAAAGGAAACAAATATTTATTGTTTATTATATAAAGTTTATAAGTTATTATTAAATGATTATATAAAGTGAATTCTTATGTTAATAGGATTTATATGTAAACGAGCAGAAATTAACAGAACAGTTAAGAGTTTGAATTAATTGTTCCTAAGAAACAACTAAGTGAAATTATTTAAATTAATTATATTATTAATTAATTTAAAGAAGTGATTTATTTGGAATTGGTTAATGATATAACCGTGTTTTGAATTAAATAAGTCGACCGTTTTTAACTGAGATTAATTATTAAATTAGTTTATTGTTAAATAAATCTAATAAAAACTGTTTATCGAATAATCGTTGATTTTAAATAGAGAAATTTATTATTTATTTTAAGTAGTAAAGAATTCAACAACTTTCACAATAGTTAGTAATGAAGTAAATTATTAATTTAATTATTAATTTAATTATTAATAAATTAAGAGATTTCTTTTTAAATAAAATCCATGTAAGTAAGAAATCGGAGTTTGAAATGGAATTGAGTTGAGATTGAAAGGAGTTTATGATCAGATTTTAGGATAAAACCTGGATTTTTATAACAAAGTTATAAAAGAGATTTCGAGCGAATGAAGTAGATTAAATAAAGTTTTATTTAATATTTGGATCAAGTAAAGGCAATCGAGAGAGATAGGAGTTTGTATTAAACCCGAGTTGTATTAATAAGGATTATAAAATGTGTGGGACGTTAAAACATTGGTTTTAAGTTGACATTAATTAATAATGAATTAAGTGAAGCGGTTGGAATATGAAACAAAATTTCCAAAGCGGAATTGGTTGAATGGTTTATTCAAAAGGGGATAAGTATTTGTTATTGTTTCCCAGTTATAAAACCAAAAAGTTTTTGTAATAATGTTTTATGTTAAATTTGATTAACCTAAAGTCGGGAATATATATATATATATATATATATGAATTAATGTAAAGTGCTTAAAAATGTTTTTTTTAAATATTCTTATAATAAGATAAGTAGTAATACTGTGTTTTAACTATGGGAAAATTATTAAGAAGTTTTAGTTTGTTTTTAAATTAAAAAGGCCAAGTGATGCTGAATATAGAACCAGTAAGTTCAATTTATTTTTATGGTTGAATGGTTGTTTATTTGATTGTCAAATAACCGACTATCAAATCTGACCTATACGATTGTTGGTTCGGAAAGACCGGGATTGAATTATATTCGAAAACCATTCCGACCGACAAATACGAAATTAAAAAATATCAGATGCTGATCAAGACGAAGCCATTGAAGACCATAGATCTTCATAAAACGGAAGGATTACTTATATCTCTGGTCAACCCCCTATAGTTTTCAAAGTCCACTATATATAACTTAATTTCTAATTTATAACCAGAGATGTACTGTGGTTCTGCCGTGGTTGAAATCTACGGATTTACAAGGATTACTCGCTACTGATCTATAGGGTGATTCCTATGATGTGTTAGGAGGGTGCCTTTGGTTCATCCTGTTCCTGGATGACTTTTATGGACAAATGTCTGACAGAGTATTTGTTAAAGAATCACATATGTTGATGTTTACAAACATAATTCTGTAGGTGGCAGAGAAGATACCTTCTCTTAGCATAAACACCCAGAGTATTTTTGTGAACGTCAATTAGTGATTTGGTAGATCAGACGATGTGGCATTCAAAGTGATGTTCTTAAAAAGGAAATGTTAAACCTCAAGCCTCAACAACCGGGAAATGACAAAAATCGGGCAGGCAACATGGCTATGTGGGTTGCACCCATTAGGGTGTATAATCACTTATTTAGAGAAATTCCATTTGCTTCTTTAATCTATCGATGCTGTCCCTTTTTGGGAAACGGTGGGTAGCTCCCAACCGTTGGTGATATACATTCGACACACTCAAGCGAAATGAGTGGTCGGTCATGTGTTGGCCGGGTTGCAAGACGTTCTTGTTGAACCCAGTGTATTCCTGTCTAGAGATACACTATCGGAAGGTGGTTCCTTTCTTTGTTAGAGTTGGAAATCCAATCTCTAATAAGGGCCTGCGGTTTTGATTGTATACTATATATGCGGAGCGTGAGATGCAAGCGTTCCGCTAGATTGCTATTTACTTGTATTTAGACACTATTATAATATCAGAAAAATATATGATTTCAGAAATGTTTTTGGGTTATATTAAGGTAAAAACCGTCCGTGTTTATGTATGGGCTGGTCTTACTATTATCCTTTTCTTCAAAAGGATTTTTGACTTTAAAATTAAGTTGGATGATATTTTAAATTAGCGAGTTTTCTCACTCTGGTTCACCAGACTGATCCGATGTTTGTAATGCTCGGGTTAGCACGGGGTTTTCAGGTTCAGGTTTGGATGAGACGAATTTCAAGAAGACATGTTGGAGGAGTTCAGACGTATGATATATATTTATTCCACTGTGTGATGTATATAAGGACAGATTATTATAACTGTCCAGATGCGTTGATGTACTCTGCTGATTGTAAGTATTTATCTCAAAGCTCTCAATAAAGTTTATTTCTATATTGTATTTTGTTCTGCTGCGATGTGAGACTCTAATGTTGTTGGTTGTGGTTATTCTTTTTCTTCTATTCTAATATTTCTTTCTTATCTCATCCTCTATTTTCTTTCAATAACAATCCAGTGTTTTCGGTGGTTGGAAGGTCGGCATGAGATACAGTAAAGGTGTTTATGTCGATTTTCAGGGCCGAAAAACCTTGGGTCGTTACAGTGGTATCAGAGCATAAGGTTTAGTAAAAACATTGGCTCTGTGGCATAACTCGATAGAGATGGGGTTAGTAATACCCTAGATTGAGTTTGAATGTGTACATATGAGAGCGCATATTTGTATATTTTATATATTAATGTTTTGTATTGTGTTAATTGATTGATTCAAGTGTTGAGAAGCATTTGAATTAGCAATGGACACAATATTGTTTTATAAATGGGGTAAAAGAAATAATTTTTCCCAAATTATATTTTTGTATACAAAAGAAATAATTTTACCAAATTATTGAGATATTGGTGTGATTGATTGGCTTGAATAGATTCAAACTGGATTATGAAATGGAATGGTTTGATAACCAGGAAATTTCACATATGACGTTTGTGTATGAGAATTTCAATATGAGATTGAATGAATAAGAATTTAACTTGAAGCAAAGTTAAATAAAAAGAATTGTATTATTTTTGAAATAACATCAGGATTTGGTATTGAAGTTGACTAATTGGGAAATGAATTAGTTAATTTAATATGGGAAGGCAACTTAACTTGGTAAATTTGGAATTTGGAATTGAATTAATAATAATTCATTGAAGATCAATCGAATATAAGTCGATTGATATTAAACCCAAGTGAAATATAAATAAACCTTAATATTGAATATTAATCGAAATTAATATAAATTGAATGATTTGGTTGTTTGTGTATTGTTGTTGTTTGTTTGTTAGATTTGTTGGATATATGTTCATCAATGGTTTAATAAAAGAATTGAATGAATTGAAAATTAAATCCAAGTTAATATTTGAATGAATCAAATATGATTTGAAACTAATAATTTAACCCTGAATTTGAAAATAAATGAATGTTATATGTTTGGATTGTGAAAATTTGTATAGTTATACTGATTGATAAATGGAACGATATTTAAGAATTTCATTGCTACTCACATGGTGAACTGAGTTGAATACAGTTGCCAGAAGAATTTGAGGTTGATTTTGGTTAAGTTTATTGTCATAAATTGAGCCAGTATGCTCAATAGCGCTCGTATAAGGTACGCCTACGTGAAAATATAAATTTTTGGTTTTTGAAATTTGTTTTCCAACCTTGTGGGTCGATGTATATATATTTGTTGTTCCTGCGCTATCGCAGACGTCCCTCAATACAGGGGAGACTCTTCCGAATTTTTCCGGGAATTTAATATGTTAGAATATTTTAGATATTTTTGAAATTTTTATTTACAATAATGAATTGGTTTTTGTTTTAAAATAAATTGAATTTTTGAAAAATTAATAAATTGATTTGTGACATTTCTTCTACCTTAGTAATTTCGGGGACGAAATTCTTTTAAGGGGGAAGGAATGTAACGTCCCTTATTTTCGGTAGTCAGCTATTTAAATTATTTTATTAATTTAAATATTGTTTTGGAATTTTAAATGGATTTATATTATATAATTCATTTATATAAAGAAGCTAGGACGTTAAATTTATTTTTATATATATATATATATATAAATAGAGCTCGTAACGGTGCAGTAGTTCATAGTTTATGATTTGGATTTCAATTGAATATACATAATCCATTTTAAGTCGGAATCTGCGAAACAAGAATCATCCAGATCGATTTGATTATAATTTTCTAATGGAAAAGAGAAATGGAGATTTCATGTTATAGATTGTTAGTTATGTACAATTCAAATTTTTGAATAGTCGTTATGGAATTCGTTAATAAATGATAACGTTTATTAATTAAAATATAAAGGAATTTTATATATTTAGAATATCGTCTAATCTGGAACTTTAAAATGTAACAGTGTGCCTGTTTTTATTTCAGTTTGACTTTGCATGAAATTGTACATATATTAAACAGTTAGCGGTCAATGGCTTTTAGCGGTAAAACAAAGTAACTGTGTATTAAATATATATATATATATATATATATATATATATATATATATATATATATATATATCGCATACTTCACGCTTAAGGAATGGCTTCTGCCACCCCTATTCTTTCAACTTGGTTTTCCTACATGTACTCTATCCTTTCAAATCTGATGTACTGGTCACGGTATGGTGTTCTATCTTGACGGGTGTACGTCCATGTCAATCTAGAAAACAACTAGTCTCATGCTTTACTGCCTTAAGGAGAAGAAAACTCATGTAGAACTATCCATTTCGTCTTCATTCGCAAGGAAATAATACATGGGTCAATATATCTTATTCTTTCCCTATTATTGTACGCTGATACCCTATACACTGAAATCTCACATCTCTTCAAACTAAAATCTAAAACACTAATCAGCTAGTGACAAGATAATTCATGCCTACCCTATTTTTCTTTTTCTTGCCCTAGGCACATGGAATTATACACAATTGCCTGCTACCCTAACACCTTAATAATGCAAGACTACCATTTCTTTTCATTTCAACTACCCAATTCTTCTAGATTTCTACCACCTACGTATAGACTTGTTGTAGATGATAGTGTCAACCATCTTGTTGCTTTCATTTCATGCCTGGCTCCTACAGCCTTCAAGTCTGCACCGATCAATACATTGCATTGAAAAAGGAAATTTAAGTATCACCATCACAAAGACTTAAGAGAATTTGCATGGCTCTATGTTTTATCCCCACCCTACGTGGTATGTTTGCGAAAGACATTATTCATATCCATCTGTATCTCTTTCTATATATACGCATCACTGTTTCAATTCGTTTTGCAAACAAAGGAGACTAGAACAGCACACTCCACATTCATAAAACCAATGACAATAATGAATTATATCTCACTTTGCCGAACTACCAAGAAAACTTTCCACTGCAAATGTGAAATGCTTGGTTAGGGGGACGATGAGGTTGGGCAAGGTAGCACTCTGTCGAAGGGGGAAGGTTGTTGAGGTGGTACAAGCGGTGGTTTCCGATGATTGGCTGGTGGACTGTCGGCAAGGTTAGTACGATGGGTTTTTGGTCTTGCATGAAGGCCTACTATATATATATACATATATATATATGAAGGCTAGCGTGAGGAAGGAAGGAAAGACCAAAAGAAAGAAGGCCAAGGCTAAAGGTCGGAGAACGGTTTAGCGGGGTCGGCGCCAGTACTGGCAACAGTAGTTCAGTGGTGCTGGAGTGAATAATGGCGGTTGTGCGAGGCTGAAGGCTTGGGGTTGTTCTGTTTCAATGTGAGGAGAAGTGGTGCGTGAGTGGCCATTCATGTTTTTATGGGAAGGTTACGAGAGCAGGTTGAGAAGATGCCGATGACACTGCATTGGAAATTTTGATTCCTGATTCAGTTTTAAGGTGAAGAAAATTATGAGTTTTAAAGTGAAGGAAATAATATCGGTACGTATTAGTTCGTAAGCGTGATAAGTGTTGGAGTACGGTGAAGCAGAGTATTCGAATGGGGTGTAATGGAGATGATGAAAATGTCAGATTTCAAAATTATGCGGTAGGAAGTAAGTTTGAGATGGCATGGGAAACAAAGATGAGAAAAAAACGAAGAATCAGTTAGGATAAGGGGTATCTGCGTGGTGGGAAGAAGACAATGTACATGTGGCATAGAAACAAAAGTTGGACGTATTGTTCACCTAACATGGAAATAACATCGGGTTTGGGCTATCTGAACCCAAAATGCAGTTCGAACGGAAACAAAACGGAGATGGGCTCGTAACTTTTGAGCATGGGAGATAAGTTGGGCCGCCTTTTCTGTTTTCAGAAGGTAACAAATAATATTGTAATCAAACCATTGGTTATTTAATGATGGTTAAAGTAGTTAGATAATTAATTAATTTAATGAAATCAGGTTAATTGATAATGTTAATAACTTCTTGCTATTGCTAAGTTAGCCGAATGGAATAAAACAAAATAAACATTGTGACTGGGGAAACAAGCCCAACGTTATGGAACTGTTTCAAGCAAAGACGGAGATAGCTAGATTTTGCAGTTAAATTAAATGTTGTTTAATTTAACTGTAAGCAAACCGTTTCAGAAACGAACAAGAACCAATGTGAGTTTACTCACTCATTTTTTATCCCATTTATATTTTATATAAATCGGGTTTTATTTTGTGTGCTATGCTTGAAAATTATTTGTTGTTTTATGTTATTTACATATTGGTTGAATTGGTTGATTAAATGTTAGTTTAATCTAAATAAAATCTAACCGTTATTTTAACGGTTAATTCCAAACGAGGTAACTTACCTTGTTGGTAGCATTTATAACAATATAAATGTATTAAATTAAAATATGGCTACTTGGATTACTGTTATTTATTTATTCTATCTGTTTATTGAATCAAATCATATTATTCGATATAAAGTATTTGGATGCAGGGGGAGAACAGGTTGGAGGGATCCAATTGAATTCCTCAAATTTATTGTTTATTTTCATATCACATTATATGAACTGTTTGACCAACCTGATTAGACGATTGATTTGTTTATTGATCGTTGAATCTAAATTCAATATTTGTATGTTATTAACCAATGGACAATATTGTTTGGGTTATTGGCAACATATGGCCTACAAATCAATCATTTTATAAAGATTGATTTACCGTCAAATGAATCGATGGTAATGAAGTTAAAAAATTTATTTTATAACTAAAAATAGATTTTTAATCTATTAAATGGGAATTAAGTTATTTAAAAAGGAAACAAATATTTATTGTTTATTATATAAAGTTTATAAGTTATTATTAAATGATTTTATAAAGTGAATTTTTATGTTAATATGATTTATATGTAAATGAGCAGAAATTAACAGTACAGTTAAGTGTTTGAATTAATTGTTCCTAAGAAACTACTAAGTGAAATTATTTAAATTAATTATATTATTAATTAATTTAAAGAAGTGATTTAATTGGAATTGGTTAATGAGATAACCGTGTTTCGAATTAAATAAGTCGACCGTTTTTAACTGAGATTAATTATTAAATAAATCTAATAAAAACTGTTTATCAAATAATCGTTGATTTTAAATAGAGAAATTATTTATTTATTTGAAGTAATAAAAAATTCAACTACTTTTACAGTAGTTATTAGTGAAGTAAATTATTAATTTAATTATTAATAAATTAAAAGGTTTCTTTTTAAATAAAATCCATGTAATTAAGAAATCGGTGTTTGAAATGGAATCGAGTTGAGATTGAAAGGAGTTTATGATCAGATTTTAGGATAAAACCCGGATTTTTATAACAAAGTTATAAAAGAGATTTCGAGCGAATGAAATAGATTAAATAAAGTTTTATTTAATATTTGGATCAAGTAAAGGCAATCGAGAGAGATAGGAGTTTATATTAAACCCGAGTTGTATTAATAAGGATTATAAAATAGGTGGGATGTTAAAACATTGGTTTTAAGTTGACATTAATTAATAATGGATTAAGTGAAACGATTGGAATATGAAACAAGATTTCCGTAGCGGAATAGGTTGAATGGTTTATTCAAAAGGGGATAAGTATTTGTTATGTTTCCAAGTTATAAAACCAAAAAGTTTTTGTAACAATGTTTTATGTTAAATTTGATTAACCCAAAGTCAGGAATATATATATATATATATGAATCAAGGTAAAGAGTTTAAAAATGTTTTTTTTCAAATATTCTTATAATAAGATAAGGAGTAATACCGTGTTTTAACTATGGGAAAATTATTAAGAAGTTTTACCAAGTGATGCTGAATACTGAATTAGTAAGTTCATTTTATTTTTATGGTTGAATGGTTGTTTATTTGATAGTTAAATAACCGATTATCAAATCTGACCTATACGATTATTGGTTCGGAAAGACCGGGATCGAATTTTATTCGAAAACCATTCCTACCGACAAATACAAAATTAAAAAGATATCAGATGCTGATCAAGACGGAGCCATTGAAGACCGTAGATCTTCATAAAATGGAAGGATTACTTATATCTCTAGCCAACCCCCTATAGTTTTCAAAGTCTATTGTATATAAACTTAATTTGTAATTTATAACCAGAGATGTACTATGGTTCTGTCGTGGTTGAAATCTACGGATTTGCAAGGACTACTCGCTAATGATCTATTAGGTGATTCCTATGATGTGGTAGGAGGGTGCCTTCGGTTCGTCCTGTTCCTGGATGACTTGTATGGACGAATGTCTGATAGAGTATTTGTTAAAGAATCACGTACGTTGATTTTTACGAACGTAATTCTGTAGGTGGCAGAGAAGATACCTTCTCTTAGCATAAACACCCAGAGTATTTTTGTGAACGTCAATTAGTGATTTAGCAGATCTGACGATGTGGCATTCAAAGTGATGTTCTTAAAAGGAAATGTTAAAACTCAAGCCTCTACAACCGGGAAATGACAAAAATCGGGCAGGCAGCATGGTTATGTGGGTCGCACCCATTAGGGTGTATAATTACCTATCTAGAGAAATCCCATTCTCTTCTTTAATCTATCGATGCTGTCCCTTTTTGGAAAACAGTGGGTAGCTCCCAACTGTTGGTGATATAAATTCGATACACTCAAGCGAAATGAGTGGTCGATCATGTGTGGGACAGGTTGCAAGACATTCTTGTTGAACCCAGTGTATTCCCCTCTAGAGATACATTATCGGAAGGTGGTTCCATACCTTGTAAGAGATCCAATCTCCAATAAGGGTCTGCGGTTTTGATTGTATACTATATATGTGGAGTGTGAGATGCAAGCGTTCCGCTAGATTGCTGTTTACTTGTACTTAGACACTATTATAATAACAGAAAAATATATGATTTCAGAAATGTTTTGGGTTATAGTAAGGTAAAAACCGTCTGTGTTTATGTGTGGGTTGGTCTTACTATTATCTTTTTCTTCAAAAGGATTTTTGACTTTAAAATCAAGTTGGATGATATTTTAAACTAGCAAGTTTTCTCACTCTGGTTCACCAGACTGATCCCGCGTTTTAATGCTCGGGTTAGCCCAGGGTTTTCAGGTTTAGGTTTGGATGATACGAATTTCAAGAAGATGTGCTGGACAAGTTCAGGCGTATGATATATTTATTTCGCTATGTGTTGTATATGAGGACAGATTATTATAGCTGTCCAGATATGTTGATGTACTCTGCTGATTGTAAGTATTTATTTCAAAGCTCTCAATAAAGTTTATTTCTTTATTATATTTTGTTTCGCTGCGATGTGAGACTCTGATGTTGTTGTGTTGTGGTTCTTCTTTTTCTTCTATTCTAATATTTCTTTCTTTCTTATCTCATTCTCTATTTTCTTTTAATAACAATCTGGTGTTTTCGGTGGTTGGAAGGTCGGCATGAGATACAGTAAAGTGTTTGTGTCGATTTTCAGGGCCGAAAATCCTTGGGTCGTTACATCTCCCACCTCAAACTCAATATTTGTCCTTCTCATATCTGCGTAGGACTTCTTCCTATCCTGAGTTGTCTTCATGCGACTGCGGATAAGGTCATTCTTCTCTGAGGTCTCTCTAATCATCTCAGGTCTAAGTAAAAGCCTATTTGTAGACTCCCACCAACAAATCGGTGATCTTCAGGGTCGTCCATACAATGCCTCGAAGGGTGCCATTCCTATACTAGCCTAATAACTGTTGTTGTAGGCGAACTCTACCAATAGAAGATGCTCTTCCCAAGTCCCTCCGAAGTCTAGGATGCACAGCCTCAAAAGACCCTCAAGAACTTTATTCACCCTATTTGTCAGCCCATCGGTCTGAGGGTGATATGCGGTGCTCAAACATAACAACGTACCAAGTGCCTCTTGTGAGCTCTGCCAAAACCCACTGTAAAGATGGGAACACGATCACTCACTATGCTGGAAGGTACTCCATGTAGTCGGACTATCTCACGAAGATAAACCGATGCCAACTATGTTGTCGTTCTCTTACTCTTAACCGGAACAAAATGAGCGCTCTTTGTAAGCCTGTCTACTATAACCCAGATCCTGGCATTGTGTAGCGACACGGATTTCGCCCGAACCTAATCGGTCGCTAAATTGACCAAGACTGTTCGAATCCCACATACGCTAACTCTAGGCATACAACACATCAGATGTAATGACACGGATTTCGGTCGGGCCTAATCGATCGCTAAATCGACCAAGACTGTTCGAATCCAGCATACGCTAACTCTGGTTATACAACACATCAGAACAAATAACAGAAGACTTTTATAAACATCATAATAATGTTACATCAGAGTACCGAATATATCAGAGTATATCGAAATATAAAACAACGGAAGATTAATTTACAATAAATGTAATACAATGCACAGCGGAAATATAAACTACACAGCGGAAGACTGTAAATGCCTGGACACATCTTAAAGCGTCAATCCAGAATCCTGCTCAATATATCTGCAAAATAAAACTACTCGACTTCCCGTGTGGAAAATAGGGGCACCCGAGTTTGCAAGGGAAAAGCAAACTACAGGTCAGTCATGGGACTGGTGTGAGAAACTCTACAGTAAATATCAACTTGTTTAATCATTATACAAATCACAGGACCACGCCGCTAACGTTGAACAAGTTTACCCCCATGAATGTCAGGGTATAAACAACAATCAGTAATATATATATGGATCTACTATGCATCAATCAACATGCAATATCCCAATCTACCCATTTAGATTAATCACCACACTTAGATTTTCCAAATCCAATTCAATTCACAAAAATTATTCCTATGTACTTTATTCCCGATTTCTTATTTCAAATCATTTGAAATACATATCTAACTTTCTATATCAAAGTATATTTCACTTCGGGATCTCAAATCAAATCGTTTGGAAATATGAATTCCAAAACATAACGATGCATACAGACAAGTATGCAACTAAATATCGCGCTCCCCATCGACAAGGCAAAGGGTACGCACCTCGCAACTCGATATATAAATGTGCACCTACCCCACATAGGAGCAGGCTACACTGACGATGCACCTCCCACACATGGAGAGCATACACCGCCCTCTCACCCATACTTTTAGTCTCAGGGTTACCCGACTCTTTAGCCACATACCAAATCATTTCATATCCCGAAATAGGGAAAATCATTTCACAACATAATAATCACAAGTACTTTCAAAATATAGTACTTCACATCAGTAATTCACACATATGATCAGTCACTATTAATCACATAACCTTTGAGCTCGTACGTCTCAAAGAAGGGCGTTAAGCAGGAGAATAAATTCTCCGCCACCAAATAGATACATCATTAATAGCAACTAATCGAATATGTGATGAACTACAATGTAAAACCATAATACATTTCCAAATCATTTCGAAATCATCGGGTTTTAGGCCTCGAAATCCTTTCTGTTTTATAAAACATTTTTTATAAAACATTCCCTGTCCAAAATCGGGAATACATTTCTTTTCACTTAAGAAAATTATATCATTTCAAAATCATTCATTAAATTTGAAATGAACACAACATCGCTAAACACCTTATCGTCAAATCGTGAAGTGTTTCACAAGGCGTTAGCACACAGATATTTTCAACCCAACCCAATGCTAAATGTAAAAGCATATTCTACTCATAAACTGGTCAAGCATCATTTACACAATCAATCAGTCACAATCAATATCAACAACCACATATATTTGGTTTACATCACATCTCATGTTTTTGGTAAATTTAATCACCATTCATTCTTTCAAATCTAATTAAAGATTTATTCTAACTCCAATTGGTTTCATCTCTAAAATCATTTCATATTGATTGTTCTGCTTTTTGGAAATTAATCCTGCTTTTACTCGGGTTAAAGAACTAATGTCATTTAAACATAGTTCACGACAAACCCCAAATCCAATTCAATTAACATATTGGAAATTCTGGTTATTTTTAAAACCATTTTCAAATCCAATTTATTTATTTCTAAAAATAAATAAATTATTTTTCTAGTTAATAACTAGTTCATTTCGATAAAAATATATTTTTATCTTTTCAAATATGGAATTTTTCATCCAATTCTTTTCAAATCATTTCTAATTATTTTACACTAATTATTGATATTTTTAATAATTTTATCAAGGCCCGTACAGTCGATTTCCTATAACGGCCATCGAACTGCACTTACAACAACCTTTTCTGAAATTGATTTGGAAATAATTCCAAATCTAACCGTTAGATTTCTAATTTCTGACATTCGTTAGAAAGCTCTTTTCGATGCGAACCCAACGGTTCTGGTTTTATGAGAATCCGACGGTCGGATCTCCCGTAATGTCTGTTCGAAGTCAAGGTCGAAATTCCCGAACTACCGCAGCGCGGCGCGTTCTATTCAGGCCATTATATTATATATATAATATATATTTCGTCGATTTCCATTTAAAACGTATTTTATGAATCATTTCAAATTCGTTTTCAAAACGATTTCAATTTCCATTTCAATTTTATATCAAAATTGAATATTCCATATACACGACAATTTTATACATCTCATATATATGTTAAAAATTATATTTCTAACTATCAAATCATTTTCAAATTTCATATATATATCGTTTTCATTTCATATATATATCGTTTTCACATTTCATATATATATATATATATATATATATATATATATATATATATATCGTTTTCACATTTCATATATATATCGTTTTCACATTTCATATATGTAATATTTTCACTTTCAATATATACGATATTTTCACTTTTCAATATATACGATATTTTCACTTTCAGTATCTACGATATTTTCACTTTTCAATATATACGATATTTTCACTTTTCGTATATATAATATTTTCAAGTCACATCGTATATATTTTATTCAACACACACATATATATATTTATTTTCATCTCATATATATATATATATATATATATATATTATTTCACACCGTATATATACTTCATACACTAATATATATAATTCATTTCACATCACGATCAATTTTCACACGGAATACAATCAAACAAGTCGTCCATGGTCTGTCGACGACGGGGAGCTGTTCATATATGCAGTTACAAAATAAATAACTGTACAGAAAATTTAAAGTGAGAGAATTCTCACTTTGGGATCCACTCCGTCAGTTTTTATCTGAATTTCTGAATTTATGTTCGGATTTGAATTTTCCTGAAATTCTAATTTGCTTCAAATTGGGTCTAGTCGGTCTTGTTGCGAAGCTCTCTTCATCACGATCCCAACGGATCTGAAATCATCGAGTTTCGACCTCGTATCATTAATATATGGCATTACGAACATTAATTACATTGACGAGGTAATTAAATAATAATTAATTAAATAAACAAGGGATTTAAGCCTCATCTTCTTCTTTGGCTCCTTCAGACCTTTGATCGCACAAAGCTCCAGCCACCTCTCTCCTCGCTGACGCCAATCGGAGCCACCATCAACCGATCTGAAACCACGACGCCAACCCTCTATGCATTGCCTCCCTCCGGTCAGAATATGGGCGATCTCGAAGCTCCATGGCAACGGGAAAATCAAGGCGAGCAGCGGCTGTTTGGGAGGAAAATTCGCCCTCAATACTTCACGAGAATGGATCACCCCGGTAGGGATTTAAAGATCGTAGAGAGTAGAACCATTCTTGTTTTAGAGTTTTGAATTTTAATGAACGGATTGGAAAATTCTTCGAGAAGAATTCTTGAACGATTCTGTTCGTCCGTGAGGAAGAATGGCGGCTTCGTTCTGAACATAGGATATGAGGGTTTAGAAATTTCCCTTTATACCCTTATATTTTAATTTATTTAATATTTAATTCTAATTTTACTTGTTTAATATCATGAACTTCAAATCAAACCCAACGACTGTCGCCCCTAGCTAATTACCCCCATTCCGAACATAACGGGATATGTTTCACAAGCCAATTCGGCTCTTATGATCAGCTTTTCTTTAAATTACAATATAAATCATTATATTTAATTTTAAACATACATTTCAATATACTGGGGCCACATACTGACTCTAAAAATTATAGAAAAATTATTTCTAGCTTCATATTGACGATACGGTCCTAACAAAACTATTTTCATCAAATTCTGAGATCGTTTGAAAAATGGCCATTTTCCAGTCGATTAAAATCAACTGAAACTGGTCAAACGCGTTTTCCTTTGCCACGCTCACATATTGATTCGAAAAATTATGAATTTTGGAATCTAGCAATAAATTGAAATCACGGATCCAACAAAAGTGGTTTCATCAAAAACCGAGGTCGTTTGTAAAATGGCTATTTTTAAAGGCCTTTATATATATATATTAAAATATATATAAATTCCACAACGACTTTTCTGAATTTTAAACTGGACATAACTCTCAACTTTTAAAACGAAATCTCAGTTTCTTACATCCGTTGGAAAGATATCATCAAACAGATTCACATATTTCTTGTTTCATTCAATTCTGACTTATATTGAATTCTGTATATTCATTTGAAATTCGAAATTGAATTTTCAAACTACCGCGCCATTTCAGGCTCGTTATATAATTAATATAAAATTATTCGTTTTAACTTCGTCGAAAATAAATTTTCCATCGTTATTATTTAAAATAATTCATTTTAAATAATCAAAATTCGTTAAAATAGCCAAAATAAAAACTTTAAATTGGCTTGGATTTCCGGGTTATTACATCAGAACAAATAACAGAAGACTTTTATAAACATCGTAATAATGTTACATCAGAGTACAGAATATCAGAGTATGCCAAAATATAACAATACAACGGAAGATGATTTTACAATAAATACACAGCGGAAATATAAAATAACACAGCGGAAGACGATGAATGCACTGGACACAACTTTAAGCTTCAATCCAGAATCCTGCTCAAAATAAGTATCTGCAAAACAAACTACTCGACTGCCCGTATGGAAAATAGGGGCATCCGAGTTTGCAAGGGAAAAGAAAACTACAGGTTAGTCATGGGACTGGTGTGAGAAATGTTGTATATAACGGTGTTGTATACACAATTATATGATTTTTGTTTGATGATAACAAACAAGTGTATATTATTTTAAATGTGTTTGTTACTATACTGTTTCATATCTACATCTCAGAACATAAATATAATATTAATATTTAAATGAATACTATTGCACAAGAATTAGAAATTCAAACAGTATTTTATTTAAATATAATATTTTATTTCAACATTTAAACAGTACAAATTTATAACTCCACTATTTCCACAACACACGGTATTTCAATACTTTTTCACATTTTTTTCTCATACACTGCTCTTCACTACAGATTTACTCACACACTCATTTGTACAAACTTTTATACATTCACTGACTCATATACACTCTGCATTCTTTATCTTTGTATTCTTTATCTTATGTCAGTCCAGTTTTCACAGCTTCTAGCCAGTCTAGTCACCATCTGCTCACCTTTCACATAAAACAGAAACACACACACTGCAATAGAAATAAAACTGTACACATGCGAATATAAATTTTTATTTTTAAAATTTATTTGCCTCAGAATTTTGGTGTGTTTCTCATCATTTTTCATGACTTGATCTGATTCATCTGTGTCTAGTCAATTTGTATATATAGTACAGGGACAGGAAAACTCGTCTGATGGCTGCATGTACACACGTGCATGAATATACACGTGTGCACTGCCTCGCCAATCAGAATGTAGGGAGCAACTGAGGAGCAGCCGCGAGGACCAACTCGACTCAGTGCCACAGCAAACATTCAAGTGAAAGATCAAAACAGCTCAAAGTTCAAACATGGTGCAACAAGCTTCAACATTTATTTAATATTTTTTTTATCAGCAAAGCGAGCTCGACATAGAAATGGTCAAGCCAAAGGTTCAGCATAGTTCATATGGTCGCATGTTTCATGAGTACAAAAAGAATCAAGCTAGTGGTTCAATTTACAAAGTGTACAAGCAGCTTCTTACAAATGTGAAGTAAATGAAACTGAAGTGCTCAAGACAACAAATGAATATGCATGACATGTACAAGCCATTGCATGACCACAAATCATAGAAGGTACAAGTAAAGTCATATTCAGGTTGACCCAGGGAAGTACACAATGGTGCAGATCAGGCCAGCACACATGAATGTGTTTTGGAGACACACATGCAAATATATATTTTGACAAACATGGCAGCAACTAATGGCAATATAGTGGTGACTAAGCAAAATTAAAACTTGGCAACAAATCTGTTTTTTGAAGGACACAAATTGTTTCCAAGTTTTTTTTACAATGTTGGCAAGTGCTTAGTGTTAATTTCAGATTAGCACAAATCAATCTCGAGTAAAAAAAAATTGGCAAACTTAATATGTTTTCCAGAAATCAAGCAAGGAGCTATTGGAAACAAATTTTTTGTTTCCTGTTTTAATCTTAACATTCATTTCTTTATTCTAAGAGAAAGATTTTTGGAAAACATTAAATTCATCAAATTTGGAAATTCATTGAATATATCTTTCCAGTTTATGACCAAACCATTTTTTGAAATGCACGTGACCAATTTGGGGAAAGATTCATTTAGTAATCTCGCAAGGAAACAATGTTTGGCAAGTTTTAAAGCACTCCAAATTTGAGCAAGTAATTTTCTGCAAAGAATTAAATTTGGCAGGAAAATATTTTTCTACATGAACAAGAATTAATGGAGGGCATACATGACAGCATATAATCATGCAAGAAATTTCTTTTTAGGCAAGATAATATTGTTTTCCAGAAATGAATTCGTTCAAGCAAGGAACATTTTTTTTTACAAGAATGAAATCAATGTGATCTGCAAAGGAATCACTTATATCTTTCCTGTTTTTCAAGCATACAAGATTGATCCAGTTTTTGCACAAAGTGTTGTAAAGGCAAGAAACATTTTTTGAAAAACAATTCAGTGCATGGTATTCCAGAAATGGCAAATCAGTTTTTGGTAAGAAATATCACGCAGGGAAAACATTTTTTTGTTTCCTGCTTTTGAATCTCGACAGTATCATTTCAAGGAGAACAAAAGGCAACAATTTTCACATGCTTTTCAAAGCCAAAATCACGCAGGCAACAATCAAGGAACCGGCCAAAAGAGGGAAAGCAATAAAATCAGATCGAGTCATTCATATGAAATCAGAGTGAATTAGGGATCGAATTACCCTATTTATACACACCTATCATCACTGGCAATGCAGATCGAAACAAGTAACAACAAAAAAAAAATCCAAAAAAAAATCAAATTGAAGATACTCACATTCTTTTTCGATCGCAAACTCTCCAAATCGCCAAGCAAAGAGACAAACGAGTTTGAGCATCAGTGAATCAATCTTTCCAGCAATTCAAGACTGTGATTTGAAGATTGAGAAACCCTAATCCCTAATTTTCAGCGCCGCCATTTATTTAATCTCCAGAGCAAAAGAGAAAAGCATCAGGCTAAAGAATAGGAGGAGGCCGGCCTATGTTTCACTTGGCTAAGCCAAGCTTATATTTAAAAGGGGAAATTAAATTGTTTTTATTATAGGGTTTTTCTTGTTTATTTTTTTGTTGTATTTTAATTTGTTTTTGTAAAACTGTCAAACGAACAGTTTCTAGAAGTCTGTAAAATTCTAGGGAATCAGTCAGGGTGTTGACTGACAGTTGACAGAGTCTGTAAAATCTGGGTTACGTGTTACGGGTTTGTAATACGGGAAATCTGATCGAGGGGATATCGTTCAGTCTAGGATTTTGAGCATAGGGTTAGAATAGGAGCAAGGTTTGCGAGTGTACATGGTCTTGTATGCGGGATCTGTTCTATCACCTAGTAGAAATCTTAGGAATGCAGCAGTAGGCAGGGTTTTGCCGAAGCTGGGTATATCTGTGTGTGATTTATTTCCTGCATTTCTGTTTCTGCTATTTTCTGTGATCTGTTTATTATTAGAATTTTAATTCAGTTAAAAACTGTGATAAACCCTATTCACCCCCCCTCTAGGGTTAATCTAGATCCAACAAGTGGTATCAGAGCTGGTATAAGGTTACAACATGATAGGGAGTTCTCGCTCTATGATCTAGTGGCGAAGTAGTGACTCTTATCCCTATATGTCCGTGGGTGGTTGTCCATGTCGAGAGGCAGGACGTGAAATCAGTCTCTGAGGTACCTTTGTTTGCCACCGGGGTGTCATTAAAATCCTCGAGAAAGCGAGAACAAGTGGTATCAGAGTAGGTATTTTTAACTCTAGAGACATGGGTAATCCTAGTTGTCAGTTCTTAGAGAGTCAGTCCTGTCGTATTCCAACTATTTTTAATGGTACAGATTTTTTGAATTGGAAATCTGAAATGGAATCCTATTTGAAATCTGTCAATTTTAAATGTTGGGATGTTATTGTTAATGGATTTGATATGATAGATATATGTTTTAATAATCGTGCTACGCATATTTTATATTCACATCTTGATGATGATCGATACTGTCTTATCTCCCATTGTTTGACTGCGCAGGAAATCTGGACAGCTCTCAATACAAGATATGGAAATGACAACAACTTCCCAAAACCCTCAACTGTCAACTCAGATTCAGATCGGAGCTTAACTGGAGCTATTCATGTCGATTCAGACGATGGGGACTTATCATATGAAGATTTGGTATCTCTTTGTAATAATTTAACAAGAACTGTTGATCGTCTCAAACGGAAAAACAAGTCTTTGAAATCTGAAAATTCTGAGTTAACCTACAATAACAATATGCTGAAATTAAAAATTGAAAACTCTGAGTGCAAGAATTGTTTTAATTTGAAAACTGATTTAGCTCAACTTAATGAAAATTCTAGAAAGTTTGAAAATGAATTTTTGATTTTGAAAAATCACGAAGGTGAGCTAATTCATAAAAATAATGCTTTGCAAAAAGAGTTGGATAGTATTAATTCCAAACATAAAATTTTTGAAAAAGAAAGTTTGCTGAAAAGTGAGTCAATTTTGAAAGATTTTGAAAAGGAGATTGAAAAATTCAAAGATTTTGAAAAATCCGAATTTGAAAAGCAAACTAAGTTTGAGTCTGAGATTGCTGAGTCCCAAGCCAAAATAAATTTACTTGAAACTGAAAATTTGGTTTTGAAACAGTCCAATGCTGAACAGAAGATCGCTATAAATAATTGCTCAAATTTAATAAAAGAAAATTGTGGTCTAAAATCCAAAATTCAACGATTAGAATCAACTTTGGATAAATTTTCTAATGGGGAAAAATCTTTGAATATGCTGTTGCAAAACCAAGTTTTTGTTGGAAATAAATGTGGTCTTGGCTTTGGGAAAATTAATGTTTTTGAAAAACAAAATTCAAATGATTTGAAAAATCCTTCAAACTTCTTTTAAAAGAATCAACTTGATAATTTGAACTCTGATAAATTCAAAGGATTTTTAAATCATAAACGTGATGTGAATTTGTTTGATAACAATCCATTTAAATCATTATGGGCCCCAAAAAGAAATACAGTGAATTCATTTAATTTCAAACAGATTTGGGTCCCTAAAGGTACTTTGGTAAATTCTGATGGATTGTTATATAAACAAGTTTGGGTACCTAAAGCTGTGAACACAACTGTGAGTGGTTTTACTAATTTTGTTAGACCACTCGATTCTATAAATTCATAGGTACCAAAGGATGGCCGAGGAACTGTTGTGGTGAAAAGAGGATGTTTTCAAGCTGTTGTATATTTTCTGTATCTTTCAGAGTTCCTTGGCCAAGCTTGTTGAGCTAGAGATTTATTTACTCACGTCAATTTCAGGTATAACCTCTAAACTCAACCTTTGTAAATATTTTTCTTTTTCTTTGTGTATTCCTCTTTCTACCCCTTCTGTTTATTTTCTTTATCTCATCTGTTTATCTTTCTTTGTCTGTTTGGTTTGTCACTGTCATATCATTGTAAAAAAAAATTGTGCTTTCTAAAACTTCCAATTATAGAATTCATATTTTCTGGAAATTCACTTCATTTGTATGAAACTCTAACGTTTTAATCATTTCCAGATCTTGAATTTAAATTTGTAAATATCTGCAATTGTTTTGAAGTTTATTTCCTAGTTGCTGAATTCATAACAGTGTTGATGTATCCTTGTAATACCTTGAACACTGTTAATTAGAATTCTAAATTCTTGAAGATCTGAAAATCTGATGAAGTTTCACACACCACTGCTGTTTTGAGTTTCTTCTAATTCATTTTAGAAAAGTTTGAAATATTATACTCATTACAGCACACTGCTACTCCTCAGTCGTGATAATTTCATTGATTTTCAGATTGGCTTGGATATTTTTTATCTGTCTTGAATCATTGCTTATACCTTGATATTCACTGTTATTCATGATCATCTGGTTTAGATCTTTGTTTGTTTGAGATCATTTGAAATTTCTGATATGTTGAATCTCACACACCTCTCAGATCTGAAATTATTAATTCTGTGTGATTGATTCGTTGTATCTCATGATCAACATCCATTCTAGTGATTTCAAATAATTATTTTTTTTTGGGATCATGAATATGTCTTCAAACTTGATGTAAATATTCTGAAAAATTCCTTGTGCATGTCAGAAATAATTTTGAAGAAATCTTTGAAAAAATGGTCTTAAATCTCTCTATTATTTCATGGTTATTTGATTTAAACATTTGTTTGTTTAAAATCATTTGAAATTATTGATTTACTGAATCACACACATATCTAGAATCAAAAATTTATAATCTGGTGTGATTGATTCATTAAATTCTGATATTTTCATATTCCTTCAAATGATTTAAAATAAACAATATTTTTTAATCTTGGATCATGAATCATTTTTTCTGACCATCTATTTGACAAGTCTGCTTTGAAACCGATTCTTTGTGCTGCTCTGATACTGTTTTGAAAAATGGTTGTTTTGGAATCATCTGTTTGCTGCTTTGATACATGTGCATAATCTGTTATCTTGTCTGCTTGAGCTTTGTACTTATAATTCTTTTGTCTATGATATTCTTGTTTGTCTCCAGTATCTTGTTTCAATCCTCATTAATAGAGACACCAATTGGTATCAGAAGTGTTGTTTTATATATTTTAACTCCTCTTGTCCTGTATAGCTCTTCATATTCCTCTTGTAATTGATTTTCAATTTTAAATTATTTACTTTTTATTCATTCAGAATTTGAAATCAATACCCAAATTGAGCTGTATTTATAATTCATCAAAATTATTATTAGATTTTGAAATTGTGATGAATTGTGACTGCAGTATGTTTCACAACAAGAGGAGAATATATTTAGATTTTCATGATGGTTGAACATTTATTATAATATCTTTGAATTGGCGATTATTTCACGACCACCTTCTTTATCTACCGTTATTCTTCCATCCATCATGTTTTTTATATTAATGTGGAGAGTTTATTTTTTTTTTTAAAAAATCATCTTGAATAAACAATGTAATACTTGTGATAGAAATTGGACTACGTTATTATTATTCAGAATTAGTGATAATTGAAAATTTTCAATAATCCCAGTACAGTCGAGCATATTTCATAATATAATTAATTTAGAAATTTATTTCACAAGTCCATTTCTGTACCTACCACTTTTCTATCATTCATATTGGTTTTACATACCGAGGAGTTTTTCTTTTGAAGCTGAAAACAATAAACATATATAATAAATACATAAGTGTGTCTCTAATCTCATTTAAAAATCCAAGCTCTGGTTATGCATGGTTATGAGACACTTATAATTTAAGCTGCGACTGACCTCATTTAAAAATCCAAGCTCTAGTTATGCATGGTCAGTGTGCTCTTAAATAAAATAAAAAGAAAAAGGAAATAATGTGCTATAAATTAAAATTAATATGAAATTCTCCTTGGTGTTTAAAAAAACCAGCCTATCAATCCATCTTTCTAATTTGTGAATTATGATTTGTTGATTGATAGATATTGAGATTTGAGATTATTCGATTTTGTCACTTAAACTGAATTATTAACTATAGTCCAAATCCATCACTGTTTTTGTGCATTATTTTTATAAAAAATCTTATTGGAAAATAATTGAAAATCATTTTTTTTAACTCTCTCCATTTTATATAAAATTCATCGTAAATCCGTCATTTTCTACAATGTGAAATATGCCACCTGTTCTCAGAATATTATGATTTTTGTTTGACTGATTGAGATTTATAATTGTTCTTCCTCTTATGCTGAAATTACATTTTTTAGCCATTTTTCATCTATATTTTAAATTCTATATCCTTTTGATGATAACAAAAGGGGGAGAATGGGTTGAGATTTTGATTTATGAGCGAATATTTTATAAAAAATTTTAGTTTTTGAAAATTTATGAAATTTATGAGTGAATATTTTATAAATATTTTTAATTTTGAAAATTCATTATTATTCATTTCACTCATGCACAGTTATATGGGGAGTCTCTGTTCTAGGGGGAGCTTTCAAATAGGGGGAGTTTTTGTTTGTTTACTGAAAACACATTTATTATATTCAAAATCTTAACATTTGTTTGTCATCATCAAAAGGGGGAGATTGTTGTATATAACGGTGTTGTATACACAATTATATGATTTTTGTTTGATGATAACAAACAAGTGTATATTATTTTAAATGTGTTTGTTACTATACTGTTTCATATCTACATCTCAGAACAGAAATATAATATTAATATTTAAATGAATACTATTGCACAAGAGTTAGAAATTCAAACAGTATTTTATTTAAATATAATATTTTATTTCAACATTTAAACAGTACAAATTTATAACTCCACTATTTCCACAACACACGGTATTTCAATACTTTTTCACATTTTTTTCTCACATACTGCTCTTCACTACAGATTTACTCACACACTCATTTGTACAAACTTTTATACATTCACTGACTCATATACACTCTGCATTCTTTATCTTTGTATTCTTTATCTTATGTCAGTCCAGTTTTCACAGCTTCCAGCCAGTCCAGTCACTATCTGCTTACTTGTCACATAAAACAGAAACACACACACTACAATAGAAATAAAACTGTACACATGCGAATATAAATTTTTATTTTTAAAATTTATTTGCCTTAGAATTTTGGTGTGTTTCTCATCATTTTTCATGACTTGATCTGATTCATCTGTGTCTAGTCAATTTGTATATATATAGTACAGGGACAGGAAAACTCGTCTGATGGCTGTATGTACACACGTGCATGAATATACACGTGTGCACTGCCTCGCCAATCAGAATGTAGGGAGCAACTGAGGAGCAGCCGCGAGGACCAACTCGACTCAGTGCCACAGCAAACATTCAAGTGAAAGATCAAAACAGCTCAAAGTTCAAACATGGTGCAACATGCTTCAACATTTATTAATTTTTTTTTTATCAGCAAAGCGAGCTCGACATAGAAATGGTCAAGCCAAAGGTTCAGCATAGTTCAGATGGTCACATGTTTCATGAGTACAAAAAGAATCAAGCTAGTGGTTCAATTTACAAAGTGTACAAGCAGCTTCTTACAAATGTGGAGTAAATGAAACTGAAGTGCTCAAGACAAAAAATGAATATGCATGACATGTACAAGCCATTGCATGACCACAAATCATAGAAGGTACAAGTAAAGTCATATTCAGGTTAACCCAGGCAAGTACACAATCGTGCAGATCAGGCCAGCACACATGAATGTGTTTTGGAGACACACATGTAAATATATATTTTGACAAACATGGCAGCAACTAATGGCAATATAGTGGTGACTAAGCAAAATTAAAACTTGGCAACAAAACTGTTTTATGAAGGACACAAATTGTTTCCAAGTTTTTTTTACAATGTTGGCAAGTGCTTAGTGTTAATTTCATATTAGCACAAATCAATCTCGAGTAAAAAAAATTGGCAAACTTAATATGTTTTCCAGAAATCAAGCAAGGAGCTATTGGAAACAAATTTGTTGTTTCCTGTTTTAATCTTAACATTCATTTCTTTATTCTAAGAGAAAGATTTTTGGAAAACATTAAATTCATCAAATTTGGAAATTCATTGAATATCTCTTTCCAGTTTATGACCAAACCATTTTTTGAAATGCACGTGACCAATTTGGGGAAAGATTCATTTAGTAATCTCGCAAGGAAACAATGTTTGGCAAGTTTTAAAGCACTCCAAATTTGAGCAAGTAATTTTCTGCAAAGAATTAAATTTGACAAGAAAATATTTTTCTACATGAACAAGAATTAATGGAGGGCATACATGACAGCATATAATCATGCAAGAAATTTCTTTTTAGGCAAGATAATATTGTTTTCCAGAAATGAATTCGTTCAAGCAAGGAACATTTTTTTTACAAGAATGAAATCAATGTGATCTGCAAAGGAATCACTTATTTCTTTCTTGTTTTTCAAGCATACAAGATTGATCCAGTTTTTGCACAAAGTGTTGTAAAGGCAAGAAACATTTTTTGAAAAACATTTCAGTGCATGGTATTCCAGAAATGGCAAATCAGTTTTTGGTAAGAAATATCACGCAGGGAAAACATTTTTTTGTTTTCTGCTTTTGAATCTCGACAGTATCATTTCAAGGAGAACAAAAGGCAACAATTTTCACATGCTTTTCAAAGCCAAAATCACGCAGGCAACAATCAAGGAACCAGCCAAAAGAGGGAAAGCAATAAAATCAGATCGAGTCATTCATATGAAATCAGAGTGAATTAGGGATCGAATTACCCTATTTATACACACCTATCATCACTGGCAATGCAGATCGAAACAAGTAACAACAAAAAAAAAATCCAAAAAAAAATCAAATTGAAGATACTCACATTCTTTTTCGATCGCAAACTCTCCAAATCGCCAAGCAAAGAGACAAACGAGTTTGAGCATCAGTGAATCAATCTTTCCAGCAATTCAAGACTGTGATTTGAAGATTGAGAAACCCTAATCCCCAATTTTCAGCGCCGCCATTTTTTTAATCTCCAGAGCAAAAGAGAAAAGCATCAGGCTAAAGAATAGGAGGAGGCCGGCCTATGTTTCACTTGGCTAAGCCAAGCTTATATTTAAAAGGGGAAATTAAATTGTTTTTATTATAGGGTTTTTCTTGTTTATTTTTTTGTTGTATTTTAATTTGTTTTTGTAAAACTGTCAAACGAACAGTTTCTAGAAGTCTGTAAAATTCTAGGGAATCAGTCAGGGTGTTGACTGACAGTTGACAGAGTCTGTAAAATCTGGGTTACGTGTTACGGGTTTGTAATACGGGAAATCTGATCGAGGGGATATCGTTCAGTCTAGGATTTTGAGCATAGGGTTAGAATAGGAGCAAGGTTTGCGAGTGTACATGGTCTTGTATGCGGGATCTGTTCTATCACCTAGTAGAATTCTTAGGAATGCAGCAGTAGGCAGGGTTTTGCCGAAGCTGGGTATATCTGTGTGTGATTTATTTCCTGCATTTCTGTTTCTGCTATTTTCTGTGATCTGTTTATTATTAGAATTTTAATTCAGTTAAAAACTGTGATAAACCCTATTCACCCCCCCTCTAGGGTTAATCTAGATCCAACACTCTACAGTTAAAATTGACTTCTTTAATCATAAGACAAATCACAGGACCACGCCGCTAACGCGAAACGGGTTTACCCCCATGAATGCCAGTGTATAAACAACAATCAATATAAATATATGGATCTACTATGCATCAATCAACATGCAATATCCCAATCTACCCATTTAGATTAATCACCACACTTTGATTTTCCAATTCCAATTCAATTTACAAAAATTATTCCTTTGGATTTTATTCCCGATTTCTTACTTCAAATCATTTGAAATACCTATCTAACTTTCTATACCAAAGTAGATTTCTCTTCGGGATCTCAAATCAAATCGTTTGGAAATATGAATTCCAAAACATAACAATGCATACAGACAAGTATGCAACCAAATATCGTGCTCCCCATCGACAAGGCAAAGGGTACGCACCTAGCAACTCGATATATAAATGTGCACCTACCCCAGATAGGAGCAGGCTACACCGACAATGCACCTCCCACACATGGAGAGCATATACCGCCCTCTCACCCATACTTTTAGTCTCAGGGTTACCCGAATCTTTAGCCACATACTAAATCATTTCATATCCCGAAGTAGGGAAAATCGTTTCACAACATAATAATCACAAGTACTTTCAAAATATAGTACTTCACATCAGTAATTCACACATATGATCAATCACTATTAATCACATATCCTTTGAGCTCGTACATCTCAAGGAAGGGTGTTAAGCAAGAGAATAAATTCTTCGCCACCAAACAGATACATCATTAATGGCAACTAATCTAATATGTGATGAACCACAATGTAACACATAATACATTTCAAAATCTCTTCAATAATATCGGGTTTAGGCCTCGAAATCCTTTATGTTTTATAAAACATTCCCTGTCCAAAATCGGCAATACATTTCTTTTCACTTAAGAAAAATATATCATTTCACAATCATTCATTAAATTTGAAATGAACACAACATCGCTAAACACCTTATCGTCAAATCGTGAAGTGTTTCACAAGGTGTTAGCACAAAAATATCTTTACCCAACCCAATGCTAAATGTAAAGGCATATTCTGCTCATAAACTGGTCGAGCACCATCCAAACAATCAATCAACCACAATCAATATCAACAACTAAGTAAATCTGGTTTAATCACATCACGTGTTTTGGTAAATTTAATCAGCATTCATTCATCCAAATCTAATTAAAGATTTATTCAAATCCCAATTGGTTTCATCTCTAAAATCATTTCATATTGATTGTTCTGCTTTTTGGAAATTAATCCTGCTTTTACGCGGGTTAAAGAACTAATGTCATTTAAACACAGTTCATGACAAACCCCAAATCCAATTTGATATTAAACACAAGGCTCTGAATAGAAAATAGTATCAGCTTATATTCAACATCAAATTCTGAAACCAACAAATATCGAAATAACGATATTAATATATCTTTCAAATTTCCGCAACCATATCTGTATAATCACGAAATCCAACATCGAAATATTCCGAAGATAATTTCGATTCAAATCCATTCTAATTAATATATTGGAAATTCTGGTTATTTTTAAAACCATTTCAAATGCAATTTATTTATTTAAAAATAAATAAATGATTATTCTAGCTAATAACTAGTTCATTTCGATAAAAATCTATTTTTATCTTTTCAAATATGCGATTTTTCAGCCCAATTCTTTCCAAATTATTTATTATGATTTTACGAAATTATTTGATATTTTTAATAATTCTATCAAGGCCCGTACAGTCGATTTCCATCAAAGGCCATCGAACTGCACTTACAGCGACCTTTTCCAAATTAGATTTGGATATAATTCCAAATCCAACCATTAGATTTCAAATTTCTCAAATTCGTTAGAAAGCTCTTTTCGATACGAACCCAACGGTCCCGGTTTCAGGAGAATCCGACGGTCGGATCTCCCGTAATGTCCATTCGAAGTTAATGGTCGAAATTCGCGAACTGCCGCAGCGCGGCGCGTTCTATTCAGGCAATTATATTATATATATAATATATATAATATATATTCCATCAATTTCCTTTTTAAAACGTATTTTATTAATCGTTTTAAATTCGTTTTCAAAATGATTTCAACTTCATATTCAATTTCTAATCACAATTGAATATTCCATATACACGACAATTTTATACAGTGTATATATATGTTAAAAATTACATTTTTAACAATCAAAACATTTTCACATTTCATATATATATATCGTTTTCATTTCATATATATATCGTTTTCACATTTCATATATATATCGTTTTCATTTCATATATATATCGTTTTCACATTTCATATATATATATCGTTTCATTTCATATATATATCGTTTTCACATTTCATATATACATCATTTTCATTTCATATATATATATATATATATATATATTATTTGCACCTTTCATATATATAATATTTTCACTTTTCATATATATAATATTTTCACTTTCAATATATACGATATTTTCACTTTTCAATATATACGATATTTTAGCTTTCAATATATATTATATTTTCACTTTCAATATATACGATATTTTCACTTTTCAATATATACGATATTTTCACTTTCAATATATATGATATTTTCACTTTTCATATATATATATATATATATATACATCGCATGTATTTGTTTTCATTTACATTTCTCCTCACAATCACAACACAATACAATCAAGCAAGTCGTCCATGGTCTGTGGACGAAGGGGAACAGTTCATGCAGTTATAAAATAAATAACTGTACAGAAAATTATAGTGAGAGAATGTCTCACATTGGTTCTTTTATTTCTGAATTCCACCGCTGTTTGGATTTAAATTCGCCTCTAATTCAAACAAGCTCTGTTTCAGTCCCAGTCAGTTTTGTTGTGAAGCTCTCGTCCCCACGATCACAACGGATCCAAGTTTGTAATTTTTCGACCTCGTATGTACAAGATATGAATTATTAAACTTTGGATATTTTTAATCTTGAAAATAAATTAATTAATAACTAAACATGGATTAAGGTTTTAATAACCTTCCTTCCTCGTTTCACTACATGAAACCATCGTTAACATCGTCGTCTTCAACTTTGATGTCGCGCCCCCACCACAGGCCACGGTCGGCCGATCAGCTCCTCCCTCCTGAAGCGCCTCCACGTCATACACCTCCCCCCTGAACCGCCTCAAGATCGATGCCCTCCCGAGCCCCCAAATCCGACTTGAACGCTATGACTTTGTGTCTCGATTTCGAGAAGAATCGGTCACGAGAATTAATCTGTGACGGCCCGCCCCGCACCAACCGACATTTTCTCCAAAAGTGCGCTGTACACATGTCCAGTTAGCACGGAACGGGTCGCCAGAAGAAAAAGAAAGAAGAGAATGGACTAATCAAGGAACCTGTAATATGTCTCACAGCGCATAGAACAAAATATAATAATAACATACTTGACATATAACAGAAGAGACAGTGCATAAGCTAAAACCAGAACTGAGCATCATAGCAGCGGAAATCCAAAATATAGCTTATTACAACTTTTCAAACTGTCTCAAAACAAAAGCAAGATAAAGGAGGTACACTACTAATGCCCAAGTAGTGACCACCAACGACACAGGGAGAATATCTATATATCATAGGTGGAAGCCTCCTGCTCGCCTCCGAATCAGCTACTTGCGCGTCACCAGCTAACCATAACCTGTCTCTAGTCTGCTCGTGTGAGCACCCAGAGTAATAAGAAGAGACATAAAACTCTGGGTCAGACATAAAGCCTGGTATGAGCGATAAGCATCAAAACATAACAATAACAGGTATAATCCAATCATACCTGAACCTGGACCTACAACCAAAGAGTTAGCACTACGTACTGTACAACACTCTAAGGTGTCCTTTCAAATGGTGTAAAGATAACGGGGGTGGGGGTGTGCATGTCATAGTGATGTCAAACAATCAAACATAGCAAGCATCCTCACATCTCTCACTCAGTGCGTAAAGCATACGATATCCACTACTTTGGTCACCCAATACTTTGGGCCATGACGGAATCCAATCCCGTGTAACTATCACTACAAGCCCACTATCCATCTCTCAGTGGTGGACCAAAGTTATGAATACCGATAACCCCTTTGCACACGTCCCGCAGCAAAGCCCAATCATGAAGTGAACTCATTGGTTCCCATCTGGATCCTGAGCTCTAACTTCCATTTGGACTACCTTTGTATCTCGGGTTATTGGTCATCATCCTCCGGATCGGTCTTCATTCAGTTCATAGCCTCCTGGTTGGGTTCGCAGTCACCAGCTCGTGGTCAAGCTCCAGGTCGTGATGATGCTCCAGTTCGGATCGCGCTGCCTTCACCAGTTCGGTTCGCAGTCATCGGATCGTGCTCCTCAGTACGGGTCGGGTCACGCCCGCTGCATCGGGTCGGATCGAGTCGTGCTCCTCCCTTCGGATCGTGGCGTCCCGTCCAGATCGTGACCCTGCTTCGGATCGTGGTTCGTGGCCTTCTGGCTGCATCGTGGTGGAGGGCTCGTCTCGCAACATCGGATCGTGGTACATCAGCTCGTGGCGCCCCTGTCGGGTCGTGACTTCCCATCAGTTTGTGAGGCGGGTCGGTTCGTGAAGGACGAGGCGGATCGCATGGGGTGGGGGCGAATCGTTCCGGGTAAATTCCTGCACTTCGTTCCAGCGACAGTCTTTCGCCATTCGACGGCGTTTTTGACCAAACTAACACTTCTAAACAATCACAAAGCATACCATACAGTCATAGCAACATATAGTATCGACCACAAACACCAAAACTTAAATCATAGCATGTAAAATGGATCAAACATAGCCAATACCCCATATTTTCCCTTAAGCATACTTAAGCAAATCTAACAATAAGGTTAGTAAATCTTAACCAAATTGAACCAAACTTCTAACAGAGGTCTATTCTGAACATTTTTCCAGATTTTTAACATGCATAAATTCGCTAATTATCACTAATTACCCCTTAATCCCCCAAATTCCGGGATTTGCAAAATTAGTCGAAATTAACCCAAATTCATATCAGAGGCATAAAATGGTGTTTTAGAATTTTAGGAATTTTTCTAGATTTTTCTGAGCCATAATTTCGCTAATCTTCGCTAATTACCATAATTAGCCGTAATTAGTGAAAAACAATGCAAATCACTCACCTTTGCCACAAAGTAAACTATAGATCTGAAATGTCCTCTGATTTGGATCCAATCCCTATGCAACACAGCAGCTCTATTCCAAATTTGATGTTGATTAGCCTTGGTTTGATGCTAATTAGCTTAATCTTCAACTAGAAAGTGTTTTAGAAGTGATTCAGGATGATTCTAGAGGATGGAGGCCATGACTAGGTTGAAGGCAAGCAAGTGGCGGCTGGAAAAATGAGGAAGAAACCGAAATTCTAACCCTATCAGCCCTCATATACCCCTAAACCCGAAATCCCCCATTGGGCCTAGTTGCTAATCACCCGGTTTGGCCCAATTAAGCTGTTTTTCCACTTCTGAACCTTAATTCAGCCATATCTCCCAAACCGTAAGTCCGTTTGGCTATTGTAACCACTCTACGGAAAGAGAAACCATCATTCAAATCCAATGGAAGTGGTTTCAGGTCAAAATTCCTTTCCAGTCAAAAGTTATGGCCAAAACAGTACCAACTAGGGGCAAAACGGTCATTTAAAAATCGACAAAAATCATGAACATGGGAAATGACCCCAATAGTCGTCTCCCAAAGTTACATGACCATACCACTTCATATGTGAAAGAAATAAATATTCTACGATCCCATGATGCGTAGAATACGGGTCGTTACACTCTCCCCCCCTTAAGAAATTTCGCCCCCGAAATTCCCTAACCAAAACACACAAAGGGTCCCGCATGCCTATCAACCATAAACAACAATCAACATGTAAAACAAGTCTATCCTAGCATGCGGTTTACTAACAAGGGAAGAAACCATCACTACCAAAACCTTACTAGGCAAAGAGTTCTGGATACTTCTTCCTTATATCCTCCTCTGTTTCCCAAGTACAGTCTTTTTCCATTCTCACCCCACTGGACTTTGACTAGTTTCACCGCCTTCCTTCGAAGCTGCTTCATATCGTTCCCAACAATACGCATAGACTTGCGGTTCTCAACCGCCTCGGGTTCAACCTCGCTATCGTCCAACTGATCAGGTGAAATAGTCACATTAGGGTCTTGCACAAACTTCCTTAACTGGGAAACATGAAATACGTCGTGAACTCCCGCCATCTTATCAGGTAGCTCTACCTCATACGCCAAATTCCCAACTTGCTCGAGGACTGGGAATGGGCCAACAAATCTTGGTGCTAACTTACCTCTCCAACCAATCTGAATCACATTTTCTATCGAGAGTTCTCGACGAACACCAAGTCGTTAACGAAGAATTCCAAATCTCTTCGTCTCTTATCGAGATAAGCCTTCTGCCTATCTTTATCCCTTCCCAGTAGTAGATCTGTTCTATGTCTCAATACATCTTGTTACCACTGGGATGTATAGTCAATTCCGAGTGATGATATGCTCTAAGCACTTCACCTCTCAGTCCATCTACGTTGGGTACAACTAGTCCCTTATTCTTCCGAAGCCACCCTTCTCGATCAAATCCTTACTTGATCATTCTCTTTCCATCGATACCCATCTCTACCCTAGAGATGGTTTCCAATAGGTTAGGATCGTCCTTCTAACTGGAAACAATCCACTCAATCAAAATCGATCTAATCGTCAAGCTTACTAGCGTTTCTGAATCCAATTCAGTCTTGGGTCTGAAATCATATCCTGTGACATACTCTAGTTGCTTCCATCCTAGAAACAAAACCCCTAAACTGGCATGTCTCCTACTCAATGCAACTAGTACTGCACCCAAATCCTTTACTATGATCACTCTGCCCCCATGGAGTCATGGCGACTCCACTGCACTGATCCATAGTCACTAGTCCTTTGCTATGTCCACTCTGCCCCCATGAAGTCATAACAACTCCACTGCACTGGCTCATAGCCTTACTAATCCTTTACTATGTCCACTTTGCCCCTCGAGTCATGACGACTCTACTGCACTGGCTCATAGTCCTACTACAATCACTTTGTTCCCCATCGCTGGAACCCTACAGGTGATAGTCTACTCAAAGGAAGAAAGATAGGAACAAACATAGCAACCATAACATCCATCAAACAAATCCTATCTATCACCTGCTAAAGTCATAAACACATCGACACCTACATGATTGGTCTAACCAATCCCAACATGTCGATTCTAGCATGTCTGGTCCAACCAACATCACTAACTAATGGAAGCCCAGCCCCCATACATACACCGATGCCTACTTGACTGGTCCAACCAATCCCAGGCTAATGGAAGCCCCGCCTCCCTTCGGTCTACCGTACGTCCAACGTACGTTTATCCTCCAAGGATAACTAAACTAATGGAAGCCCAGCCTCCAATCGGACTACCGTACGTCCAACGTACGTTTATCCTCCAAGGATAACTAGATCACGTCCAACGGATCCAAGGTAACGGGCGTCCCCAGATACCCCTGCTTTTAGTCCTCCTAAGATACTTGAGTCCAACCCAAGTCTATCCATTATCTTGCTGCCCTCTCGAGTCCAACTCGAGCTGAATCCAATTCCTTGCAGCCTTCTCGAGTCCAACTCGAGTCAATCTATAACTCAGACCCAGTCTTGAGTATCCATTAATGACAAATTCTAGTCCAACGTGAGTCGTCTCCCTATTCGTTGCATCTCCAAGATCAACGAACACCCATATTCTTTTACGAGTTCAAGTCCAACTTGAATCGCTCTAATCTTCGTTGTATCTTCCATGATCAACGAACACATCCTATTCCTTCAAAGTTCTACTATCCAATAGAGAACATCAACATAGGGTCCTAAACAATCCATTACTTTGCATCTTTCCCGAGTCCCACTCGAGCAATCTCATAACGCTATTGAGTCTAACTCTGGGCAGTCTATACCATTGAACAGTCTTATCATGTTCCATCTGCCCGTCACTCCTCGAGTGAACCAAGATATCATCCAATGAAAAATCACAACAACTATTTACCCCTCACGCAACCCATCCTAGTCGAAATCGACATTCCCCAGGCACAAGCCCCAAAGGCCTAAACCAATATCAGACAAGCACCCAAGGAACATCTCCTCCGAGTTCGGACAATCCACATGAGGTGATACTAGCAAAACAATCTAGCACTGGAGTACTCATTTGCCTCCCAGAGACAACTAGAACTTATTTCAACGATAACCTCTTAGCTTCCTTAACTCCAGTTACTATCGCCATCACTAGGTAGGTACCTAATACCACCCTATTCCTTTGGAGTAGATCGACTCCCCAAAATAATGCTAAACCCAGTAAAGCCTAAAACAAAGCAATCACAAGGAAACATACATCCATGACTCGATAAGACCACATTAACAAATCATGCCAAAACTAGTCGAACCACCAATCGGGTTCGTCACTACTAAAGGTCTATCGACTAACTCAGGTTTGTCAAACAAAACCCGATCAAAATTTCTTAAATAGAAAGCATACCTCGAATAACGACACCTTTTTCCTTCTGCGCCGCAGTTGGGGCATTTGACGAAGAAGGAACAGCGTCGATAGCATACGCTTTCATAATCTGCTTCTCCCTAGGAGGTTGTGGGCAATCATCCTTGTGATGTCCCGCCTGGCCGCAGTTAAAGCACTTCCTTTCCCCAGGCTTTTCTCGACAATCTCTGGCGTAATGGCCCTTCTTGCCACAACTAAAGCATTCGCCATCTTTCTTATTTTTCTTATCCTGACCATCCTTGGTCGGGTTCTGCTTCCTCTTGTTCTGAGAATTCTTCTTGTCTTCACCGCCTGCTTGCGGCTTTGGCTCCTCTGCAGATGCCGTAGCAACTTCGGTCTTCGACTTAGGGAAAAGGCTCTCTGACCTTAATGCCTTTCCTACAATAGACTCGAACGTCTCATCGATATGGTTTATAAGTCTTTCCCCCAAGTACCCATCCAAGCCAGTTATGAACTTCTCGTTCTTCTTTTCGACCGTATCGATAAGGGACCATCCATATTTCGATAAAGTGTCAAATTCAGCGATATACTCCGAGACTGCTCTACCGTTCTGCTTAAGCTCCAAGAACTTCCTGAATAGTTCTGATTTATGAGCAGCTGGAATAAACTTATCACAAAAACGAGTCTTAAACTGATTCCAAGTAACTTGATCTTCTGGAGTAGCTGTTCTAATGGCATTCCACCAATTCATCGCTCGCCCTTGCAGCTAACGAGACGCTAGCCTTCTCTTCATCGCATCCTCAATACCCAAGTCGTCGAAGATACGATCACAGCTATCCAACCAATCCTGAACATCTGTGGCCGACTCCGTTCCGTGGAACGGCTTCCCACCAAGGTTAGTGTAATCCTTGCACAACTTGGCGAAATCGACCCTAGGCGCCTGCACCGCTGCACCACCACCATTAACAGCATTAGGGACTGCTCCCTGAGCATCCCTAATCATATCTCGCATGAAGTAGGTGAACATCGTCCTCAAGTCTGGGTCATTCCTATTGTTACCCCTTGGACCATTGTTCCTCAGGTTTCGGCTCATCGTTCAATCTGCAAAGAGAACGAATCAGCCATCTCCATAGTGGTACTAGTGCAGTGCGACTTCATCCTTACTAATACTACTAGTATATATATATAACTAGCTTTTGAAAACCAAAGTAATCACAAATACGCGCTCTCATATACGTACTAACTCTCCCTAGTGTCTTTCCCTAGGTTAACTACGCAACCTAGAGCTCTGATACCAAGTGTGACGGCCCGCCCCGCACCAACCGACATTTTCTCCAAAAGTGCGCTGTACACATGTCCTGTTAGCACGGAACGGGTCGCCAGAAGAAAAAGAAAGAAGAGAATGGACTAATCAAGGAACCTGTCATATGTCTCACAGCGCATAGAACAAAATATAATAATAACATACTTGACATATAACAGAAGAGACAGTGCATAAGCTAAAACCAGAACTGAGCATCATAGCAGCGGAAATCCAAAATATAGCTTATTACAACTTTTCAAACTGTCTCAAAACAAAAGCAAGATAAAGGAGGTACACTACTAATGCCCAAGTAGTGACCACCAACGACACAGGGAGAATATCTATATATCATAGGTGGAAGCCTCCTGCTCGCCTCCGAATCAGCTACTTGCGCATCACCAGCTAACCATAACCTGTCTCTAGTCTGCTCGTGTGAGCACCCAGAGTAATAAGAAGAGACATAAAACTCTGGGTCAGACATAAAGCCTGGTATGAGCGATAAGCATCAAAACATAACAATAACAGGTATAATCCAATCATACCTGAACCTGGACCTGCAACCAAAGAGTTAGCACTACGTACTGTACAACACTCTAAGGTGTCCTTTCAAATGGTGTAAAGATAACGGGGGTGGGGGTGTGCATGTCATAGTGATGTCAAACAATCAAACATAGCAAGCATCCTCACATCTCTCACTCAGTGCGTAAAGCATACGATATCCACTACTTTGGTCACCCAATACTTTGGGCCATGACGGAATCCAATCCCGTGTAACTATCACTACAAGCCCACTATCCATCTCTCAGTGGTGGACCAAAGTTATGAATACCGATAACCCCTTTGCACACGTCCCGCAGCAAAGCCCAATCATGAAGTGAACTCATTGGTTCCCATCTGGATCCTGAGCTCTAACTTCCATTTGGACTACCTTTGTATCTCGGGTTATTGGTCATCATCCTCCGGATCGGTCTTCATTCAGTTCATAGCCTCCTGGTTGGGTTCGCAGTCACCAGCTCGTGGTCAAGCTCCAGGTCGTGATGATGCTCCAGTTTGGATCACGCTGCCTTCACCAGTTCGGTTCGCAGTCATCGGATCGTGCTCCTCAGTACGGGTCGGGTCACGCCCGCTGCATCGGGTCGGATCGAGTCGTGCTCCTCCCTTCGGATCGTGGCGTCCCGTCCAGATCGTGACCCTGCTTCGGATCGTGGTTCGTGGCCTTCTGGCTGCATCGTGGTGGAGGGCTCGTCTCGCAACATCGGATCGTGGTACATCAGCTCGTGGCGCCCCTGTCGGGTCGTGACTTCCCATCAGTTTGTGAGGCGGGTCGGTTCGTGAAGGACGAGGCGGATCGCATGGGGTGGGGGCGAACCGATCCGGGTAAATTCCTGCACTTCGTTCCAGCGACAGTCTTTCGCCATTCGACGGCGTTTTTGACCAAACTAACACTTCTAAACAATCACAAAGCATACCATACAGTCATAGCAACATATAGTATCGACCACAAACACCAAAACATAAATCATAGCATGTAAAATGGATCAAACATAACCAATACCCCATATTTTCCCTTAAGCATACTTAAGCAAATCTAACAATAAGGTTAGTAAATCTTAACCAAATTGAACCAAACTTCTAACAGAGGTCTAAAACAATATTTCAGAATTTCTGAACATTTTTCCAGATTTTTAACATGCATAAATTCGCTAATTATCACTAATTACCCCTTAATCCCCCAAATTCCGGGATTTGCAAAATTAGTCGAAATTAACCCAAATTCATATCAGAGGCATAAAATGGTGTTTTAGAATTTTAGGAATTTTTCTAGATTTTTCTGAGCCATAATTTCGCTAATCTTCGCTAATTACCATAATTAGCCGTAATTAGTGAAAAACAATGCAAATCACTCACCTTTGCCACAAAGTAAACTATAGATCTGAAATGTCCTCTGATTTGGATCCAATCCCTATGCAACACAGCAGCTCTATTCCAAATTTGATGTTGATTAGCCTTGGTTTGATGCTAATTAGCTTAATCTTCAACTAGAAAGTGTTTTAGAAGTGATTTAGGATGATTCTAGAGGATGGAGGCCATGACTAGGTTGAAGGCAAGCAAGTGGCGGCTGGAAAAATGAGGAAGAAACCGAAATTCTAACCCTATCAGCCCTCATATACCCCTAAACCCGAAATCCCCCATTGGGCCTAGTTGCTAATCACCCGGTTTGGCCCAATTAAGCTGTTTTTCCACTTCTGAACCTTAATTCAGCCATATCTCCCAAACCGTAAGTCCGTTTGGCTATTGTAACCACTCTACGGAAAGAGAAACCATCATTCGAATCCAATAGAAGTGGTTTCAGGTCAAAATTCCTTTCCAGTCAAAAGTTATGGCCAAAACAGTACCAACTAGGGGCAAAACGGTCATTTAAAAATCGACAAAAATCATGAACATGGGAAATGACCCCAATAGTCGTCTCCCAAAATTACATGACCATACCACTTCATATGTGAAAGAAATAAATATTCTACGATCCCATGATGCGTAGAATACGGGTCGTTACATAATCAAACTAGTATGGGATTAAAGCCCTCTCTTCGTTCTTCAATTTACCCCTTAATTTCTTGGATAAATTCCATCAGGATTTTTCGATTTGGAGGATAAAGTTTGGAGCATTTTCGGTTGTTGATTTAAAAGGGCGGCGACTGTAACATTTTCTAGGGTTAGGGTTTTAGTCCGGGCCCTTTTTATAGAAAAATATATTTTATGTTATTATTATTTAATTCCATCTTTTGCTTGTTTATCGATCCCAACTTCAAATCAAACCCAATGACTGTCGCCCCTAGCTAAATACCCCCATTTCCGAACACAATGGGATATGTTTCGTAAGCCAATTCTAATGTTTTGATCAGTTTCCGTTCAAATTAAAATATAAATCAATATATATTCAATTTAAACGTACATTTCAATTTACCAGGGCCACATACGGACTCTAAAAATTCCCAAAAAATATTTTCTAGCTTTGTATTGACGATATGGTCCCAACAAAACTAGTTTCATCGAATTCTGAGACCGTTTGGAAAATTGCCATTTTCTGGTCGATCCAATTTAACATAAATTGACCAAACACGTTTTCCTTCGCCACGCTCACATATTAACTTCAAAAATTATGGAATTTGAAACCTAGCAATAATTTCACATGCCGTATCCAACAAAAGTGGTTTCGTCGAATTCTGAGGTCGTTTGCAAAATGTTTATTTTCAAGGGCGATATATTCTCTATAGCGACCTTTTTGAAAATTCATTTGGCCATAACTTTTAATTCCCGCTATGAAATTTTGATTTTTCAGATTCGTTGGAAAGATATTCTCAATTAGATTCAAATATTTTTGGTTTCGTTAAAATCCGGTTTATTTTGCACCCGGTACGCTCATTTCAACTTTGAAATCGAATTTTCGAACTACCTCGCCATTTTCAATTCCTTTTATAATTATAAATAAATATTTATATTCTAACGATGATTTGAATAAATATATACATTCTTTTCAATTCAAAATGAATTTCTCGTCATTATTATTTAAAATAATTCATTTTAAATAATCAAAATTCATCAAAATTGCCAAAATAAAAAATTTAAGTTGGCTTGGATTTCCGGGTTATTACAATCTCCCCCACTTAAAAATTTTCGTCCCCGAAAAGGAACGAAGCCAAAAGTTGTTTAACTAATCAACTCAACTTCCATTATTTTCGTTACGGCTTAAGTTCTTCAACTTTTCAGTTTCTAAGAACTTTTCAAAATTTTCAAAAAGTTAGCTAACACCCTAAATTTTCGAAAAATTTCGCCATAACCTCCTCTGCACCGGGGACTTCGGGATATTTCATATAGCCTCCCATGGCCTTCTTTAATCCAAAAGAAAAAGAAAAAGCCAAGCAGCTAGCAAATCGGCTCATAAAATAATCCAAACCCCAAGAAATACAATAAATATGTACCTATTTGTCGGGCAAACAATTTTATTCCTCTTCTCCAGTCTCCTTGCTATGACCTGTTCAATGTAAGTACATGTATATGCATGCATTTTCAAACAATTTTCTATACAATTCAATATATTGATTCGATTTGGCCAATTCCCCTTACATTCTCTTATTGGAGTTATCAACGCAATATTTTTATTAATCAAATTAATAATCAAACAACACAACCAGCAATAAATTGGTTAATTAAATTTTCAATCATATAATTTTATATAATCAAAAATCAAATTTTCTATGATCGGTTTATATATAATCACAAATACGTTATATATAATCATATTACTCTCAACTCATTCTGGGGCATTACTAACCCTATCTCTAACGAGTCACTCATTCTAGAATACTACCGATTCTATCTCTAATGAGGATTCTTTAATAGGACATTACTGATCCTACATCTGATGAGTCCTTTATTCTGTTCAAACGAGTTGTACCCCAAAGATTTGAGTTAACCAAAGCTCTGATACTAGCTGCAGCGGCACGGATTTCGCCCGGACCTAATCGATCGCTAAATCGACCAAGACCGTTCGAATCTTGCATACGCTATCTCCGGCCATACAACACATCAGAACAAATAACAAAGACTTTTATAAACATCATAATAATGTTACATCAGAGTACAAAATATCAGAGTATGCCGAAATATAACAATACAGCGGAAGATGATTTTACAATAAATGCACAGCGGAAATATAAAATAACACAGCGGAAGACGATGAATGCACTGGACACAGCTTTAAGCTTTAATCCAGAATCCTGCTCAAAATAAGTATCTGCAAAACAAACAACTCGACTGCTCGTATGAAAAATAGGGGCACCCGAGTTTGCAAGGGAAAATAAAACTACAGGTCAGTCATGGGATTGGTGTGAGAAACTCTACAGTTAAAATTAACTTATTTAATCATAAGACAAATCACAGGACCATGCCGCTAACGTGGAACGGGTTTACCCCCATGAATTCCAGTGTATAAACAACAATCAATATAGATATATGGATCTACTAGCATCAATCAACATGCAATATCCCAATCTACCCATTTAGATTAATCACCACACTTAGATTTTCCAAATCCAATTCAATTTACAGAAATTATTCCTTTGGAATTTATTCCCGATTTCTTATTTCAAATCATTTGAAATACCTATCTAACTTTCTATATCAAAGTAGATTTCACTTTGGGATCTCAAATCAAATCGTTTGGAAATATGAATTCCAAAACATAACAATGCATACAGACAAGTATGCAACCAAATATCGTGCTCCCCATCGACAAGGCAAAGGGTACGCACCTAGCAACTCGATATATAAATGTCCACCTACCCCACATAGGAGCAGGCTACACCGACAATGCACCTCCCACACATAGGGAGCATACACCGCCCTCTCACCCATACTTTTAGTCTCAGGGTTACCCGAATCTTTAGCCATATACTAAATCATTTCATATCCCGAAGTAGGGAAAATCATTTCACAACATAATAATCACAAGTACTTTCAAAATATAGTACTTCACATCAGTAATTCACACATATGATCAGTCACTATTAATCACATAACCTATGAGCTCGTACGTCTCAAGGAAGGGTGTTAAGCACGAGAATAAATTCTCCACCACCAAACAGATACATCATTAATAGCAGCTAATCAAATATGTGATGAACCACAATGTAACACATAATACATTTCAAAATCCCTTCGATAATATCGTGTTTAGGCCTCGAAATCCTTTCTGTTTTATAAAACATTCCCTGTTCAAAATTGGGAATACATTTCTTTTCACTTAAGAAAAATATATCATTTCGCAATCATTCATTAAATTTGAAATGAACACAACATCGCTAAACACCTTATCGTCAAATCGTGAAGTGTTTCACAAGGTGTTAGCACACAGATATGTTTACCCAACCCAATGCTAAATGTAAAGGCATATTCTGCTCATAAACTGGTCGAGCACCATCCAAACAATCAATCAACCACAATCAATATCAACAACTAAAAAAATCTGGTTTAATCACATCACGTGTTTTGGTAATTTAATCACCATTCATTCATCCAAATCTAATTAAAGATTTATTCAAACCCCAATTGGTTTCATCTCTAAAATCATTTCATATTGATTGTTCTACTTTTTGGAAATTAATCCTGCTTTTACGCGGGTTAAAGAACTAATGTCATTTAAACACATTTCATGACATACCCCAAATCCAATTTGATATTAAACAAAAGGCTCTGAATAGATAATAGTATCGGCTTATATTCAACATCAAATTCTGAAACCAACAAATATCGTATTGGAAATAACGATATTAATATATCTTTCAAATTTCCGCAACCATATCTGTATAATCACGAAATCCAACATCGAAATATTCCGAAGATAATTTCGATTCAAATCCATTCCAATTTATATATTGGAAATTCTAGTTATTTTTAAAACCATTTCAAATCCAATTTATTTATTTAAAAATAAATAAATGATTATTCTAGTTAATACTAGTTCATTTTGATAAAAATCTATTTTTATCTTTTCAAATATGGGATTTTTCAGCCCAATTCTTTCTAAATCATTTATTATGATTTTACACAAATTATTGATATTTTTAATAATTTTATCAAGGCCCGTACAGTCGATTTCCATCAAAGGCCATCGAACTGCACTTAAAACGACCTTTTCCAAATTTGATTTGGACATAATTCCAAATCCAACCGTTATATTTCAAATTTCTCATATTCGTTAGAAAGCTCTTTTCGATACGAACCCAACGGTCCCGGTTTCAGGAGAATCCGACGGTCGGATCTCCCGTAATGTCCATTCGAAGTTAATGGTCGAAATTCGCGAACTGCCGCAGCGTGGCGCATTCTATTCAGGCCATTATATTATATATATAATATATATAATATATATTTCATCGATTTCCTTTTTAAAACGTATTTTATAAATCGTTTTAAATTCGTTTTCAAAATGATTTCAACTTCATATTCAATTTCTAATCAAAATTGAATATTCCATATACACGACAATTTTATACATTGTATATATATGTTAAAAATTATATTTTTAACAATCAATTCATTTTCACATTTCATATATATATATATATCGTTTTCATTTCATATATATATATATATATATCGTTTTCACATTTCATATATATATCGTTTTCATTTCATATATATATATCGTTTTCACATTTCATATATATATCGTTTTCATTTCGTATATATATCATTTTCACATTTCATATATATATCGTTTTCATTTCATATATATATATATATATATAATATTTTCACTTTTCATATATATAATATTTTCACTTTTTATATATATAATATTTTCACTTTCAATATATACGATATTTTCACTTTTCAATATATACGATATTTTAACTTTCAATATATACGATATTTTCACTTTCAATATATACGATATTTTCACTTTTCATATATATATATATATATTTACATCGCATGTATTTTTTTTCATTTACATTTCTCCTCACAATCACAACACAATACAATCAAGCAAGTCGTCCATGGTCTGTGGACGACGGGGAACAGTTCATGCATGCAATTATAAAATAAATAACTGTACAAAAAATTATAGTGAGAGAATTTCTCATATTGGTTCTTTTATTTCTGAATTCCACTGCTGTTTGGATTTAAATTCACCTCTAATTCAAACAAGCTCTGTTTCAGTTCCAGTCAGTTTTGTTGTGAAGCTCTCGTCCCCTCGATCACAATGGATCCAAGTTTGTAATTTTTCGACCTCGTATGTACATGATATGAATTATTAAACCTTGGATATTTTTAATATTGAAAATAAATAAATTAATAACTAAACATGGATTAAGATTTTAATAACCTTCCTTCCTCGTTTCACTATAGGAAACCATCGTTAACACCATCGTCTTCAACTTTGACGTCGTGCCCCCACCACAGGCCACGGTCGGCCGTTCAGCTCCTCCCTCCCGAAGCAACTCCACGTCGTACACCTCCCCCCTGAACCGCCTCCAGATCGATGCCCTCCTGAGCCCCCAAATCCTACTTGAACGCGGTGACTTTGTGTCTCGATTTCGAGCAGAATCGGTCGCTAGAATTAATCAAACTAGTATGGGATTAAAGCCTTCTCATCGTTCTTCAATTTCATCCTTAATTTCTTGGATTAATTCCATCAGGATCTGTCGATTTTTGAGGATAAAGTTTGGAGTATTTTCGGTTGTTGATTTAAAAGGGCGGTGGCTGTAACGTTTTCTAGGGTTAGGGTTTTAGTCCGGGCCCTTTTTATAGAAAAATATATTTTATTATTATTTAATTCCATCTTTTGCTTGTTTATCGATCCCAACTTCAAATCAAACCCAACGACTGTCGCCCCTAGTTAAATACCCCCATTTCCGAACACAATGAGATATGTTTCGTAAGCCAATTCTAATGTTTTGATTAGTTTCCATTCAAATTAAAATATAAATCAATATATATTCAATTTAAACGTACATTTCAATTTACCAGGGCCATATACAAACTCTAAAAATTCACAAAAAATATTTTCTAGCTTTGTATTGACGATACGGACCCAATAAAGCTAGTTTCGTCGAATTCTGGGACCATTTGGAAAATGGCCATTTTCTGGTCGATCCAATTTAACAGAAATTGACCAAACACATTTTCCTTCGCCACGCTCACATATAAACTTCAAAAATTATGGAATTTGAAACCTAGCAATAATTTTACATCCCGGATCCAACATAAGTGGTTTCGTCGAATTGTGAGGTCGTTTGCAAAATGTCTATTTTCAAGGGCGATATATTCTCTATAGCGACCTTTTTGAAAATTCATTTGGCCGTAACTTTTGATTCTCGCTATGAAATTTCGATTTTTCAGATTCATTGGAAAGATATTCTCAATTAGATTCAAATATTTTTGGTTCCGTTAAAATCCGGTTTATTTTGCACCCGGTTCATTCATTTGAACTTTGAAATCGAATTTTCGAACTACCGCGCCATTTTCAATTCCTTTTATAATTATAAATAAATATTTATATTCTAACGACGATTCGAATAAATATATACGATCTATTTCAATTCAAAATGAATTTTTCGTTGTTATTATTTAAAATAATTCATTTTAAATAATCAAAATTCATCAAAATTGCCAAAATAAAATTTTTAAATTGGCTTGGATTTCCGTGTTATTACACATTTCCCTTCCTCGATCTAGGAAAACCATCAATGAAATATATAGAGACGCTCTCCCACTTCCACCGTGGGACCTCCAAAGTGTTCAACAACTCGCCAGGCTTTTTCTGTTCAGCTTTAACTTGCTAGCATATCAAGCACTGAGCTATGAATTCCGCTACATCTTTCTTCATCCCAACCCAAAATAAAACCCTCTTCATTTCTCTATACATCTTAGTGCCACCCGGATGGATAGTCATTCTAGAATGATGGGTTTCCTCAAGGACTGCCTTCAACAGACTCCCAACCCGGGGAACACAAAGTCTTCCATCCCTTCGTAGCCACCCTTTATCATCCACGGAGAATCTGCTATGGTGACTAGAAGTCTCTCCTCTGCTGAGCCTATCCAAAATGTCATAGGAACTCCATCCATTTCTGTTGTCTCAAATTGAGATCCTATTGCGAGAACATATACTTGAGAGATTTATGGTCCATGTATAACTCGAACCTATCTCCAAGTAGGTAATGTCGCCAAGACATAAATGCGAACACTATAGCAGCCAATTCCAAATCGTGAGTGGGGTAGTCATTCTCATGAACCTTCAATTGTCTACTCCCATAACATACTATCCTTCCCTCTTGCATCAAAATGGCACTGAGTTCTGCACCACATGCATCAGTGTACACTATGAACACCTTGCTCCCATCAGGCAATGTTAGAACTGGGGCTGTTGTCAGAGCCCTCTTTAATCGCTAAAAAGCATCCTCATAATCAACGTTCCAAGCAAAGGTCAAATTCTTCTTCATCAGCCTGGTGAGTGGGGCTGATATCCTTGCGAAGTCTTTAATAAACTTCCTATAGTTTCCCGCTAAACCAAGAAAACTTCTCAACTCCGTTGCATTCTTTGGAGCTTTCTAATCCTGAACTGCAACAACTTTTGTCGGATCCATCGCTATCCTTTCCTTGGAAACCACATGCCCTAGAAATTTCTCCTCTTTTCTCCAAAAGTGCACTTGAAGAACTTCGCCTTAAGCTGGTGCATTCTGGGAGTTCTTAAGACCTATCCTAAATGCAGGGCATGCTCTTCTTCATTCTTCGAGAAAATAATGATGTCATCAACAAAGAGCACAACAAATTTATCCAAAAACTCTCGGAATACCCTACTCATCATATCCACAAAATATGTGGGTGCATTCGTCAAACCAAAAGGCATGACTAACCAATCAAAGAAACCATCTGGAGTTCTAAAAGAAATCTTATCTATACTGTCCTCGGCCACTCTCAACTGATGAAATCCCATAGCCAAATATAACTATGAGAAAACAGATGCACCAATAAGCTGGTCAAAATAGATCATCAATCCTCAGGAGTGGGAGCCTATTCTTCTTAGTGAGCTTGTTTGACTCCCTGCAATCTAGACATAAAAGAAGCGAGCCATCCACCTTAGTTGCGAAAACGACTGGAGCACCCCATTCCGATATGTTCTTCTAATAAACCCCATCTCAAGTAGCTCTCCTACTTGCTTGCTAAAGTCTCTCCTTTCCCCATGAGCCATGTGGCGCACAAGCAATGCAACTGTCTTCGCATTATCCACCAAATATATCCCGAAATCAATCTTGAGCCTCAGAGGTAAGACCGAACCTCCTCAAAAACATCAGGGTACTCATAGACTGTAGGTACAGATCACAAATCTTCAACAGAAGCATCAAGCGATTCTAGGAAACTAAGCATGACAGAACCCTTAGGTTCACAAGAAATCTCAAGAGTCCTCCCATGACAAGTAAAAAATCTCACAACCCTCCTCTCACAGTTTAGAACAACAGCATACATGGCTAGCCAATCCATCCCTAGAATCAAATCGTAGCCCATGAAACCAAGTAGATATGCATCGCACTCAAACTCGACTCCTAACACAGATATCCTCGAACCCCGACAAATCATAGACAGATAAGTCGTGCCACCAATAGGGTTTGAGACAACAATGGGATCAGAAACAATACTAATACTAAGGTGCAGAGACTTAACCATAAAATCAGATATAAAAGAATGAGAAGCGCCAGAATCAAAAAGAGTCATAACTGGATGATCGGAAAGAGAAATCAAACCTTCAACAGAATCTTTCCTACCTATATCCGGTTTGCTAGCCTCGAGAGCATGCACTTGCCCTACAGAAGGTCCTGCCCTCTGCCCCTATCCTTGCTTCTTCGGGAATTTCTTATTATTGTGTCCTGTTTCACCACAGTTGTAACAAGAATTCTTCCTCTTTCTACAATTCTTGATCACATGACTTAAGCCTCTACAACCATGAAATTTCTTCTTATTCTGAGCTTTGTCGTTCTTTCCATCTTTCTTTTGTTGTTCTTTCTTAGGCCACATCTTCTTGTTTTGTGTCTCATCAGTCTTTGCCTCTTTCTTTTTTCATGTCTCTTCTTCGTTCATCAATTCCATATCGATGAGATTCTTGAAAGTTGCTCCCATAGGAATATGAGACATATAGCCAGTCCATGGAGGGGTTAATTCAGTCCTTTTGCGAACTTCAAAGTTTCTTGTGTGGAGTATTTACCAGCTCCAAATCAGAACCTTGCCAACTGGTTGAACTTATTGACATACTCTTTGATTGACATGCTTCCTTGTTTAAGTCCCAGAAACCTATCCATCTACATACTCTCTTCTGCCTGAGAGAGAAACTTCATCTCGAACCTCTGACGAAAATCAACCTAAGAATCTACTGGACGCTCTGCTTGCGTTACTTCCCACCAGAATGAAGCCTCATCTTTCAACTGCCATGCGACAAAATGAATCTTCCTACAGTCATCAACCTCGAAAATCCCAAACAAGTCCTCCATCTCTTTAAGGCAGTTTTGTGCTTCCACATAGCTCTCTGTTCGGCGGAATGGTTTTTCGCCCATAGCACAAAAGTCCTTGCATATTTTAGAGAAATTATCCGCTCGTGGAGGAGGAGGAACAATGGCTGCAGCTGGGGGAGGGGCGTCTTCTTGGCCTCCAGCAGGTGCCGTAGCCTCAAGGTATCTACGGAACCAAGCCGGTATCTAAATGCCCTTAGGAAGATTTGGTTCCCCAGACATGCTGAAAAGAAAAGAAAAGGGCTTAAACAGAGAATCAAAAGATTTTTATATGGCTTTGGAGGGATATGTTTTTCAAAAACAGACATTTCTTTGAAAACACTTTCTTTTTGAAACCTTTTGAAAATGATTTTTAAAAATCTTTTATCTGATCTTGTAACCTTCAGCTCTGATACCAAATATGATACCCCACGTCATTAATCTCACTCTTTATCAGAATGCATTAAACTGGTACAAAATTACATAAGACAGATATAAAATAGTAGCAGAAATATAATAATTTGTTTTCCAAAAGAAAATACCATGGTCCAAAAATCCAGTTACAACATAAGTCTGAAAACCAATTACATCAATTTTAAGTATCTGCCTTGTACTAAAACTATTAGAGTACATAAACATAAATCCATAGTCCCCAAAAAACACAGCCATATTAAGTTAGACAGATAGTCAAAGCAATACATATAAGCAAAGCAATTCCAAATCCAAGTAGAACTAAGAGAGAGAGTCATAATCAAGCCTGAGTATTCCCACCCTGAGAACTTGGGGGGAAAAGGAAGAGAGAGAAAAGGAAACAAAACGGGACAGACATAAAGTTTGGCGAGTCCGGTGACTTTTAGCATATAAAGAGATAAAAGTAACGAGACAATAAATAAACTGGATAAGAGATAACAATAGTATACAACAGGTATAAACAAGATGAACATGATGAATTATGCTTCTTAAATATTTTCTCTGCACCAATACTAGTATATCGCGTTAAGTGTTTTTCAATTACTTAACATAAACAGAATGATCCCAGTATAACATAAATGGTAGACTTAGGTGTACTTCTACTAATGGGTTTTACCCCAAACAGAGTAACAAGTACCTAAACAGAATATAACGGGTGTTACCCCAAACAGAAATAACAGGTACCTAAATAGAACTAGATGTACCCTAATTACTACCCCCAAGATCGGCTCCCTACCACGTAAATACCCTATGCCGAACCCATAGTAGGGTGTATTACTTCCTAAAGTGGCAACCACCTGAAGGACACAGACCTATTTAAAGGTGTTATGGCATCTTATTTTCCAGACAGACCGGACCCATGCACGCACATGACCCCGTTGGAACGTGCCATCAGAACACCCCATCCCAAATGATCCTCTTATAATTAGTCTCAGTAAGTGTTCCCTGACCCCTACCTAATGCGGAGTCCTCTTTTAATACCATAATGGGTTACAGACTAATATGGGTCCCACACAAAAAATGACACAAGCATCACTAGACTTGCATCCCTAGTCAACTACGCTTTATACAAGTTAAGTTTTACATAGGTAAATAGTGTCCCTGCAACCCCACCATATTAGTAAGCTTACTTAACCCCCAACAGATCAAACATAATACATAGGTGACATACATTTCCATTCACATGTTCCCTTAATATTAAGCCTACATGTTTTTATATTCATACACCCCATATTTCAGTTCTATTGCATAGTATAAGTTATGCCCCAAACTTTAGTCATATTCATAGTAGAGGTTATGCCCCTAAATTACCATTCCTAATCATTCCCAATTAAACCCAATTTCATTCGTATGCATATTTTAGCGATATCGGACTAGGCTCGAAGGTAGCCTGACTATAAAAATAAAAAGGAATGAGAGAGGAAGGAGAACAGAAAATAGGCATTTAAATTGGCATACAGAAATAATTGAACAAAATAGGTGTATAACAAATTTCATGTCATTATAGCAGATCTGATTAAATATTAATCAACTTCTTAACATGCATAGGTTTATATCCAATTTATTAACATGTAGAGATTACTTGTTAAATATTTATATCTAAAAGCAACATGAACTCACAGAGACTGGATCTAAAGAACTATGAAAAGAAGGTTGATGTTGTAGCAGAGATTCTTGTATATGTATAAGTCGTTGTTGCAGAAGAATAGGCTAATTCAATCCAAGATGGGACAACATCTCGTTGTCTCCATTGTTTTGGGTGAACAAAATAATAGAAATGTTGACCTTTTTGTAGCCTAACGTCAAAGAATCTCGTTCAGAAACAAGTTTAGGTTCAGGGTACGAACTTGGATGGATCTGGGGTGGGTTGACACCCCCCTTAGTGTTCGAACCTAGGGTCGACCCCCAATGGGTCAGAATCCCGCTTCGATTTCCCGCTTTAATTTTTAAATTGTTTTGAATTTATGGACTTGATTTGTTAATGTATATTTCTCTTATATGTATACAAACTTCCAACCTTAATATCTTCTATATACGATGTACGTTTTACGCAGACTCAGTGTCTGTCTTAAGCAGTATTCCGAGACGAACGCAATGGTATAGTCTGTTTCCCTTAATTCCCAATATTTAATTAAGTATTCTTTAGTTTATTGTTTTAATGTCCTTTAAAATTACGGGGTGTTATAGGAGACTTCTTCTCCACATCTCTATATAATGCCATCAATACCATACGCGACTCTGGATTCCTCACTTCAGTTACGACATCATTGGAGCGGATAAGAAATGCTCTAATTATTTCACCCGGTTTTTTCTCCATATCATTCAGCGACATTACATCCTTGACTTTCGTCGCATATAGCCTAAACTGCTCCCCTAATTTCTTCACCAGAACAGGGAAATTATCCATGGACTTTGGCGACAACTTGGTGAACCAAAGTGATGCTACCCCTTCAAAGTAAATTAGGAAATACAAGAACTTTTTCTCATTTTTGGCCCGTGCACTATTCATATGTTGATCATATTTTTATAGGAACTAGTTAGAATCACCGGTTCCGCCATAGACTGCCATGGTTAGAGGAGTAAATTTCTTCGAATATCCAGCTTTTCGGATTCTCTCGGCAAGTGGAGTCTTACTCGGAGTGAAATCCCATTCTTATTCATCATCATTTCTTTCCATATTCTCCTTCATGATCTGCCTCACCATCTCCGGAAGACGCTCTTCGTCGTCGTGTCGACCCACGGGGCAGATGCCATCACCTTTACCGGATGCTTGCCGGGGAAAGCGATCTCGGTTAGGGATCCGGGGCCCTGTGCCTCCCACTTGGGAAGGTGCCCCTTTGGTGGGACTAGCCACTTTGCAAGAATTACATCTCTTGGAATGAGTCTTTCCATTGGGTTTAGAATCCTTAATATCATCATCTAAATCATCAACCTCTTCAACAATGTAGTTGCAGTTGGGATTTGAAGCGGAAGAGTTAGCGTTATCCTCTAAGTCAACATGAACCTTCTGATTTTTTGGATTAGCCTAAGTAGAGAAAAGACCCTCAAGCCAATCCATCATGGCTTTGTTTGCAATATCCATCTGCTAAGTCAAAGTAGCAACAGTAGTATCTAACTCTTCTCGTTACACAGCAACTCCAACTCCAACTCTAGAACTTTGGCCAAGATTTGGATGATTGTTTTGCGAAGTCACAATCTCATTAGCATTAGAAGCATTATCCAAACCTCTACCAGACTTACTACCAACTTTCTTCCCGCCTGGTGCCATTATCTCAGACAAACGCTTAAACTTTGATGAAGATTCGTCAACTGGCCCGACCTTTAGACCATGCGGATCTATCGTAAAAAGCAGGCTTCTATCTTCAACGTCCTCTACCAAGGCTCTTAACCTTGTGGTCGTGGGTTCGATCCCCACGGTTGGCACCAAAAATTTTAATACAAAAAATGTACAAACATCCCAAAGTGTGTTTCAACACTTCACAAACTATCAAGGTTAAGAGAAAAAATAAGTGCGAAAAAAATAAAGGAGAGAGTGTTTATAGTGGTTCATCCTTAGATCTGGCCTATATCCCACTTTAATAAAGGATTTCATTATGGTCATTGCAATTACATGGTACATAATCTCTTTCACTTTATACATCTTCTATTTCTTTTACAATGAATCTCTTTTCTCTCTTCAAAACTTCACTTCAATTCTCTATCTCTAGATCTCTTTGAAGGAACACTTGAATTCTCAATGGAGACATTGATGGAGAAGTTTGAATCTTGAATGAACTTGCTTTGACGGATTTTGAGACGATTGCTTGATAAGGAACGAAAATGGCAGCCTTTCGGGGTATAAAAATCTGGTCCCTTAAATGTGGGAAGACACGGGGTATTTATAGGCAAGATTCGAAGGGAGTGGCAAAGTCGTAATTAGTTGTATGAAGTAATATGGATCGGATCCAATCCATATTGTTCCGGCCAAACTATCCATTCCGGTCAAACTACACTTTCTGCCCCCATCTACAATATTGTTTATGCTCCATATTCTATTCAAAGCTTCTGATCCATGCTGCAGGTCCTTCCGGTCAACACGTTTTTCTAGTCAAATATATCTTCCCGGTCCATGCGACCCAATACACACATGCCATCTTTCATATATAAACGTTTCGCTCCATTATGCCGAACCTTTCCGGTCCATCATACTGGAGTCATTCTGATCCATATTATTAAGGCCTTCCGATCCATAACTAAATAGACTTTCCGATCCATGGTTTACCGATGCTTCCGGTCCACCTTAATGAAGCCGCTCCGATCCATTGGGCCAAAACGTTTCTGGTCCATTGTGATGAGATTCTTCCGATCCAAGTTGGTAAGTTCTTTCTGATCCATATCTTTAAGTATATTCGATCAATCAGTGCAACATTGTTTCAGATCCATTCAACTTAATCATTTTCGATCCATCAATTACAGTATTTTCACTTAGCCTTTGAAATGCGTTTTAATAACGGGATTAACATTATGAACTTGATGCAACTATGAAACCAAATATGTTTACTATTGTTTACATCTTTTACAATATTTTCATTTGTCATTTATTTAACAATTTTTATTAAAAATGCAATGTAATCTGCCTGTCATTGGAACTTGAGACCCAATATGAAACATGGTAAATACAATTCCAGTTCTATTCCCATTTCAAACAGTAATTTATATAAATGTGACATTTAAGTATGATATATATTTCATTATCATGCTACTATTCTCTTCTGAATTGTTGTGTTTATATATCACAGGTATAGACATGTCATTTAGGGATAGGAGTTCATCCAGATCATCAGGAAGCAATGACATTTATCCATCGCAATCATTATCGCGGACTATCGTTACATAAGTACCTAGAGCCGATGGGTAAGAAATAAACTATATTTAGCATCTTAAATTATTTTTAACGATATACGTACTTATGTGAATCATATTAGAAATCAGGGGATTCGATTTACAGCTATCACGGATTTTGTTGGATGTTTCTAGAGCAGCATATCGGAGTAGGATGTCGGCTTGATGGCCAAAGTAGGACGCTATCCCTCCGCACATTGTAGAGTGCACCTGGTAGGAGGTGCATGTAAGTATTTTTTTTTTCTTCTATTTTTCATTTTTTAATTGTTTTTTATCGCTTTTGTACTTTTTATCATTTACAAGGTAATGGTTTTTTGTGAAACACAGGCTGAGCTAGACTTCCAGACAGATGATATGCAGCTTGCATAAGATTACTGGATGAATAAAATGCGAAAGAACTGCAAGGATGCAATGTATGAAGTGAAGAAACTGAATTGGTTAGGGCGAATGTAAAGGTTGGTTGATAAATTGGAATAGTGAGGAGATGAAGGTTAATGTACTAATTTTTTTTAAAAATATTTGATTGATATATAATTAAATATCGAAAAATAGTTGATCGATAATTAATGTTTCCAATTTTGAATGTGCGGGCAGAATCAGAAAGAAATTCTGCAAACAGAAATAAAAATCAGATCACCCATCGTGTAGGATCAAAGTCATTCTAGCAATATCGACAGGATTTGGTAAGTTTACAGAATTTGAATTGTAAATATTTATTTTAAACGTACAATAATTATATAAAATAATCAATTTCAGGAAACAAATGCGGATGGTCCCGTGTCATATATGGAAATGTTTTGTGACACCCCACATCCGTTAATGTCACACATTAAGAGAATGCATTAAGTTTCGTGAAGCGTTAAAGGTAAACAGAAACAGAAACATTACAAGACATATATAAAATTTGCAGCGGAATAAAAACAAACTTTATTAATCATAAAGCATCATTGTTTAAAACATCTTATATTTGAATTACATAAAAACAAGTACATCATACAAACTTCTGTCTTGCACTTAAACATCAGAGTACAAAATAAAAGAAGCATAATCCCTAAACAAAACATAGCCATAGTAAAGATAGGATCTTGAGCCATACATCTAAGCAGCTCAGCAAAGTGATAGCAAAATCCTGGTCAAGCTTGAGTATTTCCACCCTGAGAACCTAGGGGGAATGGAAGGAAGAAGAGGAAACAAAAAGGGTCGGACATAAAGTCTGGCGAGTCCAGTTATTTTTAGCAAGTAAATAAGTAAAAGTAGCATGATAGGCATATAAAGTGGATAAGAAAGGTACATCATATAAGGCAGGTATGACAAGGTAAACATGGTAGAGTGTGAACGCTTCTCTAATGATTGCTCTACACTAATACTAGTATAATCCAGAAATTAGATGATCTCCAACATATATAAGCTGGTAGACTTAGGCGTGCTTCTGGTGAGAGGTTTTAACCCCATACAATCCAACAGGAAGCCCAACCTAACGTGTAACACCCCATGTCCGTTAATGTCATTCACAAAGGGAATGCATTAACTTCCATGAAGCATTATAAGTAAACAGAACAAAATATTACAAGACAGATACGTAAAGTAGTACTTGAAAAATTTATAACTTTATTATAGCAGAAACAGAAATAACTTTGGTTACATCCTTCAAAATCACAATAACAAAACCCAAGTACACAAGTATAAGTCTTATACCAAAATCCTTCAGAATGCATAATTTTAAAACCATAATCCCCAAAATAAACTGCCATAAGAAGGTAGAGTCAAAGCCAAGTAATACTTCAAGCAGAGAGAATATGAATCAAGCTCTTATGTTTCCACCCTAAGCACCGGGAGGGGGGAGGGGAGGGAAACGGAAAGAAAAAGAGGCGAAAACAAACGAGGTCAAACATAAAGTCTGGCGAGTCCAGTAACTTTCATCATATAAATAGATAGTAGTATCATGACATGTAATAAAGTTGGATGAGAGATTACAGCAACAGGAGTAGCAGGTATGCTTAAGTTAAACAGAAGAAACAGATTGATATAGACCAAGATATGCTTCTTACCTATATCTTACTTCTCTGCACTAATACTTAGTACAACAGTATTAAGTGTTACCCTAATGTCTAAACTGAAACAGAAATGGAAACAGTATAATCTCTACAGAAACAGAATGCTAGTAATGGGCATTTACCACCCTAACTGAGACAGAAGGTACAGAAACAAAATGCTAATAATGGGCCTTTATCACCCCAACTAATGGGCCTTTATCACCCCAACAGAGACAGAAGGTACACCAACAGAAACAGACAGAACTAGGTGTACCCTAAATTCTACCCAAAGCGATCGACTCCCTAATAGATAAATACCTTGTGCCGGCCCCATAGAAGGGTGTATCATTCCCTAAAGTGGCAACCTATAGACACAGACCTATTTATAGATGTCACAGTGTCTTACATCCTCAGAGAAGACCAGATCCATGCACGCACATGACCCGGTTGGAATGCGCCATCAACACCCCTCACCATTATCAGAGCGAACCTCTTACAATTAGTTTAGTAAGCGTGCCCGGACCCCTCCTAGTGTTGGGTCATAGTTTTGATACCAGAAAAGGGTTACTATCTAATATTGGTCCCACACAACAGATGACACAAGTAATTACCCCTCCTAACCTTGTGTCCCTTGACTAATAGATTTCAGATTAACTTGCTTACAGATTTCAGATGTACAAAGTTCAGATTAACTAGTTCTCAGATCAGACATACAGGTTAACAAATTTTCAGACTAACGGATCATATATACAGATTAACAGACTTACAAATTGTTTCACCTAACCTTGTATTGGGCCTACAGATTTACGAAACGGGTTTATTAGATTCATCCTCCTAGTTGATTTAACCTTATCCACCCAACACGTTTTAGGCATCATATTTATCCTAGATTTGCATTAATTAATTACTAATGCACAAACCTCTCACATTAGGTCGGTAGCTTGTGGCCGTTGGATGTGCCGGGCGGTTCCGGGCAGACTTCTATCGCAAGCCAGACCTAAACTCGTGTCTAAGTATCTTTTTGTTATGCCTACGACCTCTCACATTAGACTGACAGTTTGTGGTTGCTGGTTAGGCCGGTTGGGTCTGGGAAGGCTTCTACCGCAAACAGAGTCTAACCTTGTGTATCAGCATTCTTATTTTTAGATAAAGTAATCATTCACAGATTATGCCAATATCAGACTAATTATGCCAATTCAACAAATTAAACTTCTTTACAAGTTACAGCAGATTATTCAAAGTTCTATTGACTTGCTTTGCTCAATTTTAGATCGAGCCTACAGATTTACCTAACCCAAATTTACCATATTCAGTTTCAACAGATTCAGCAGATTAGGCAATTTAACAGATTTAATCATAAAATTAAGCCTAATTTTACATGCCTAAATTATGATCATAATTCACAATATAACATATGCCCCATATTTTAGTTAAACTTACACAGTACAAAATATTCTCCAAAAACCCCAAATCATGATATACAATACGAATTATGCCAAATTATAGCCTTTGATTTCAGCGTATGCCTAATATCCAAAATCCTCATTTAGGCGTATTCACATTTAATAGTTATCCTATTATAATTTAGATCTTTGCGCCTAAGTCAAATACACAATAATTCTCCTTCTTCCAAATCACAGACTATCATATATAGTATGCCCAGATCTATATCTTAAATTACAACATATGTTCTATTCTCAAATTAGTCACAAATCAGTCACATCTAATTATGCATCATTCACTATTTTCCCCAAATTTAGCATTCGTGCATCAATCTCTTATGAGGTTTGGCTCAGGCTTGTGGTAGACTGGCTATAGAACAGAAGGAAGGAAGAGATATAGAATAGTTACTACAATATTAATAAGATAGATCTACACAGAAAAACAGATCTGATAAACAAGAATATGCATAATCTCAAATTCAGATTTATAACTATGTCAAGATCATAATTAAATTTCATATCTGAAAATAACTGTACTCACCTTGGTTGGATTCTAGAAGAAAAAGAGTTGTAGTTGTTCTTTTCTAATCCTATTCAGATTGGAAGAAGAAGCACTAGTTCTAGCTTAGGTTTCAGCAGAGTAGAGACGCCATTGATTTATTTTAATTAGAATTGAGGCAGCATAGCGTTACAGCTGAGACGACCTGAACTTCCCCATAAAAGAAAGCACAGATTTCTTTGAGGACAAGATGAACTAGAACACAAACAGAAGAACATTTCGTTCCTTATTACAACAATTCCATCAGAATATAAGAATATACAAAGTACGTATAAATATTATACATCAGAAAAATATCAGAGATTTAAATTACATTATATAGCAGTGGAAAACAATACAAAACACAACTGAAAGAGATATACGGATACAGAGCTTTCCGGATATCGTTCCAGCTGTAAATCAGGATCCAGTGAATATAAATCTACAAAACCAAAACTACTAGCTGCACGTGCAGAAAATAAGGGCACCCAGAGTTTAGGTTAAAACAATAAACTCCAGGTTAGTCATGTGACTAGTGTGAGAACTAAAACAGTCATTAATCTTTATTTTAAAGTTAGGTAAATCAAGGGGTCACGCCGTATAACACGGAACGGGTTTCCTCCCAAGAATACCAGTGCATGAAACAACAACGCAATGCTAAATAAAGAACAATGAAGCTATTATAAGACCCAGGTCCCATCACACCATGCAACACAAGCCGGTGGGTAGGGTTTTACCTTATAATAGCCGAAGAATGCTTGTTACGCTAAATTTCGTCTTTTATTATTACTATAAGTGCGTAGTATTAAAACAATTTCAATTATAAGTACCAATCATAGACGGCATAAGTGCCCCATACCACTATGTCGCCATATATAGGTTCCACAATCAAAACCGCAAAGTCACGTATTAGAAGTTGGATTTCTATATGTGAACCGAGGCAAGGGATCGTCCTCACCGCTTCGAGACGCTCTAGCCCGTGTCTCAGGATAAGAGCTAGAGCGACCCTTGGATCTTCAGGGCCGGTCCACTGATGTGGATTAAAATGCCTGAACACTGCGTTTTCCCGCCCTTTGGGGCATCAATGAGCCAAATGACTCCATCGGCTCCACATAGTCACCGATATATCTGAGGCGCCTCGCAATCCAACAACCACACAGGTGAAAATAATATAAATGTCAGGGCTGGTAGGTCACTCACACCACCCTAGCTAGAAGGAAACGCATGCCCTCCCTGCAGTCCTCTCCCGTTTCTGGTTCGCACTGCGGTGTGAGGCTCGCGAATTTACGTTACACAAAGCTATGCCATAAAGGCCATGCTTTGATCATTAACCACAAGACTCTGCATTTCAACAGAAGCCTTGATCATGTGCATCTCAGCATGCCATACAGGCAATTTATGCAATGCAACCGATATCAATCACATAGTATGAAATCCAATGTCAGACACACAGTCCATTTACAAGTCCGTTCTGGGTCTGAACGAAACCGGAGACACCTTGTATCTCGCATATCCATCGATCTCCAAGTATGTCTGGACGATCACCAACTGATTCCCTCCTCTTGGGTGTACAACCCAATCAAGATCATCAGTAATTATCCAAACGATGTGAAGACCTCTGGTCTTCGACCACCATCTTCATCCTCGACACATCGTCGAATCAGTTATTCAAAATGGGATAAACCCGGTCTTTCTGAATAACTCGCGTATATAATAAACCGGTGTTACACAAACACAACATATGCCTCATTCCAATTTAGAATATTCTTTTATTCAAATATTCTTACACTTTGGGAAAGGTTCCCATTAATTTTATCAAAGATAAATTCTTTAAATTTATCCTTTAATCTTCTTTTGAATATCAATTCAAACCAAATTATGGTTTATCCAAACTAATCGGGATTAGTGAACCTTACCTAAGTAATCACTTGTTAAATTTCCTAACCCCAACCTATTCATCCCATGAAGTAAAACTGGTCATACTTCATATCTAACACCACGGTGTTATTGGTAAATTCAATTACCATTTCACGTTCAAATCTAATTAAAGATTTGACTATCGCCTGGAGCAAAACTGTAACAACCCGGAAAATCTGAGCCAGTTTAAAATTTTTATTTTGGCTATTTTAGTGGATTTTAAATATATAAAATAAATTATTTTAAATAATAACGACGAAAAGTAGTTTGAATCGATGTGTGAAAATAAATATAATTATTTTAATTATAAACAAGGCCTGAAATGGCGCGGCAGTTTCAAAATTGGAATTCAAACTTTGACTGACTATACCGGGTGAAAAATAAAATGGATTTTAGTGAAACCAAAAATATTTAAATCTGTTAGTGAATATCTTTCTAATGAATCTGAAAAATCGAAGTTTCATAGCGGGAGTCCAAAGTTATGGCCAAATGAATTTTCAGAAAGGTCGCTATAGAGAATATATAGCCCGTGAAAATAGACATTTTGCAAACGACCTCAGAATTCGACGAAACCACTTTTTTGGATCTGGGATGTCAAATTATTGCTAGGTTTCAAATTTCATAATTTTTGGAGTTAATATGTGAGCGTGGCGAAGAAAAATGTGTTTGGTTGATTTTAGTTAAATTGGATCGACCAGAAAGTGGCCATTTTTCAAACGGTCTCAGAATTTGACGAAACTAGTCTTTTTGGGACCGTATCATCAAAACATAGCTAGATTTACTTTTCTGGAATTTTTAGAATCAGTATGTGGCCCCGGCAAATTGAAACGTACGTTCAAAACAAATATTAAATGTTTTATATTTTAATTTGAAGAAAAACTGACTGAAATAGTCAAATGGGCCTACGAAACATATCCCATTGTGTTCGCAATGGGGGTATTTGGCTAGGGATGATGGTCGTTGGGTTTGGATTGGAGTTCATATGAGATAAGGGGTATTTTAGAATTTTAAAAATATATAAATTAAATAAAAATATTGATTGGGCCTCACTCTCTCTCCCCGTTTTCTCTCTCCCCGCTCCAGATCTCGACGACGAAAACCGATCCCACCTTCTCTCCTCATTTTCTCGCGATCCTCTCATTAAAACCACCTGCTCCTGTGAAGTAATTTGAAGATCCTCTCACGAGCTTCGAATCAATATAAGGTTGGGATTTTTTCGTTGAGTATTTGAGAAGTTTTGAGGCTGGGAAGTCGCCGCCTTTAGCTTGCCGCCGTGCCCTCCTGACAGCATCGATCGGAACGCCACTGGTGGCGTTGGGTGCGTGCCTCGGAGCTCTACGCCGCTGCGAAGTCTGATTTTCCTCAAGGTTCATGGATTGGCCGATATTTGAAAACCCTAGTTCGAACCTAACCTGAAAGGTAACGGGTTTTATTAATTAAACTATATACAACACTTTAAAAGCGCTACTAATTCAGTTTATTTAGAAAAATCATAACTTTCTCATGTGTTAACGAAATTCGATGAAACAGGAGACATCGGGACCGCCTTCTACATTCTAGAAGAAACCAGATATTTTTCTGAGCCTTTTGCAATTTTTGGTGGAGTAGAACCCAATGTGAGATTTCTAATTTATAAACGATATGGAAAACAACGATGTATAAATTATATAGTCGATGTATGAGTTATATAAGCATTGTACACCTCATGTATAAGCATTGTATAAGTTGTATGTTCGATGTATAAGTTATATATGCGTTGTAAAAGTGATATATGCGTTGAAATAAATTGAAATGATATTGAAGTGAAATCGAAATATATTTATATACGAATATATATATATATATATACACTCCCCTCGTCCACAGACCATGGACGATATATATTGGTTGTGATATTGTTTGGATTATTGGTTGATGTGAAATTTGGTGAATATCATGAATGGTTGATTTGAAATGATTGATTGTGGTTGAAATCCCAATAGGATTAGTATATGGGAAAATTCGTCTGCGTACGAACTAGATATTGAAAATCTCCATTGTCAAAAACCGCGAGGTTTTAAGGTAGAGCGAGGAGCCGAACTAGGGACGGTGCCGGTTTTAACTACCCTGCCGTTATGCTACCGAAATTTTCAATAAGATTCATGTATTAGAATTATTTTCATGTGTTGAAACTATATTCATGTGTTGAATAGAAATTCATGTGTTGAGTAGAAATTCATATGTTGAATGAAATTCATGTGTTGAATAAATTCTTTGAAATATAAAAATAATAATTTTACCTTATATATGAACTATATAAAATAATCGTGTTTGAAATAAATTGTTTTACAATAAAAATCACATTTTTATTATATATATAAACTATAGAAAATATTCATGCATTGAATAGAAATTCATGTGTTGAATGAAGCTCATGTGTTGAATGAATTCTTTGAAAGATAAAAATAACAGTTTTATTATATATATCAATTATAGAAAACATTCATGTGTTGAACTAAGGACTAGAATGATAAAAATCATATTTTTATCGTGTGTGTGAAGTCGAAAACATTCATGTATTGAATATATAGATTGAACAATAAAATCTACATTTTTATTGTGAAAATGAAGTGCTAAAAATATTCATGTGTTGATAAATATTTTGATGATAAAAATATCATTTTTATCAAATATATAAAGTGAAGATGGTTTTGAAATCGAAGAAAGAATTATATTTATATATATTTATATAAATATAATTAAAATAAATCCAATAACGAAGTTGTAGTTCATGTTTTAAAACCTTGATTTCAAACGATTAGTGCGGGAGATCGGACCATCGGATTTTCCCAAAACCGAAAACATTGGGTTCGCTTTGGAAATATCTTTCCAATGACACCAACATTGTGAAGATCCAACGGTTGTATTGTCTGCAATTTTTAATTCAAATCTGAAGAAAAACAGCGCCAGAATCGATTATATATATATATATATATAATTAAATTAAATCGAATAACAACGCTGCAGTTCGTATTTTGAAATCGTAACTTCAAACGATTAGTGCAGGAGATCCGACCGTCGGATTTTCCTGAAACTGAAACCGTTGGATTCGTTTTGAAAAGATCTTTCTAATGATATAAAATTTATGAAGATCCAACGGTTAGATTTTCAGATATGTGTAAATCGAATCTGAAGAAAAACAGCGCCACGGCCGCGTTATGGCCTGAAGCGTCGTTTGAATGAATTGGCTATTTTTAAATAAATAAAAATAGCGATAAATCGTGATAAAATATTATAAACGATATGGAAAGAGAATAAACTGAATCTGCTCGGTTTATTTGATATTTGATGGTTGAATGTGTTTGGTGTAAAAATTTCATTAAAGAACATAATTATTGATGTCAAATAATTTAACCATTGAAATGAATTGATTTGAAATTCTAAATATACGTGAATTATTTGAAAAGGCCGAGTTAATTCTCATTTCAAATAATTGATTGACGATTGAAAGTCGAAGATATGAAGACGGTGCAAGATCGACGATCTGCACGTCGAATGGAGGGGTGCTACTGATGCTCATGATGGGAGTAGCTACCTTGAAGGGGCTGAAGTAGTAGCCATCCGGATGTACTTGTTGATTTTACGGATAAGCGAGGTATTGAGTGCCTCCGGTTTCGTTCAGACCCGGAACGAACTTGTGAATGGACTGTGTGTCTGACATTGGATTTTGTTCTGTGCTGGTTGATCTTTATTAAATATATATCTGTTTGGCAGCGGAGAATTTATTCTCTTGCTTAACGCCCTTCTCTGAGACGTATGAGCTTAGAGGTTATATATCGATAGAAATCAGTCGTATGGAGTGAATTGCCTGTGTGGCATGCCTAAGTGGCAGAGGATCAAGGCTTCTGTTGAAAAGCAAAGTCTTGTGGTTGATGATCAAAGAACGGCCTATGTGGCATAGCTTTGTGTATAACATGAATTCGCGAGCCTCACACCCCGGTATGGACCAGAAACGGGAGAGGACATCAGGGAGGGCATGCGTTTCTTTCTAGCTAGGGTGGTGTCGGTGACCTACCAGCCCTGACATTTATATTATTTTCACTTGTGTGGTTGTTGTAGTTGCGAGGCGCCTCGAATATATCGGTGACTATATGGAGCCGATGGAGTCATAGGACTTATTTACGCCCCAAAGGGCGGGGAAACACAGTGTTCAGGCATTTTAATCCACATCGGAGGACCAGCCCTGATGATCCAAGGGTCGATGCGTTCTGATCCTGGGGCTCGGGCTAGAGAGTCTCGAATTCGGTAAGGACTATCTTTTGCCTTGGTTCATGATGGAAATCCAATTTCCAAATACGACACCGTGCGGTTTTGATTGTATATATATATGGCGACATGATATATGGTACCCATGCCGTATATGATTGATAGTTATGATTGAAATTGTTTTTGAAACATATATACACTAGAAATAATATCAAATGATTTGTTTTTCTCATATCAAGCATATTTTGGCCATTATAAGGTAAAACTCTATCCTCCGGTTTGTGTTGCATTGTGTGATGGGAACTGATTCTTATAATGGCTTCATTTTTATAAAAAGCATTGCGATGTTTTAAAGATTTACTTGTTTTAAAGCACTGGCAATCCAATGGAGTAAACCCGCTCCGCGAAAGTGGCGTGGTCCTGTGATTAGCCATATTGAAAAAATATGTTAAGTAGATTTCTCATACCAGTCCCATGACTGACTCGTAGTTTGTTTCACTTGCAAACTCGGGTGCCCCTTTTTCTACATGGGCAGCCTTGTATTCAGGTTTTAGCAGGATCTTTATGGATAGCTAGAGCTGAAGATGGATTCTATCATTTATCTCTTTTTATGCTGTTCAGCTCCTATTGTACATATTATGTTTGTTTTCCGCTGTAGACATTTATGTAAAGCAGAACTGTATCTTGTACTAAGTATGATCCTATATACTGTGTAACTCTGATGATTTTGTTTATCTAGTGTATTATATTGTACATTATCTGGTGTATTTATTTATTTCTCTTCTGCTGTTATCTGTTTATTTGTTATATTCCAAAGATTACCCTCGCTACCGTCGTACGGGGTTTGAGGTCGTCACAAACGTGCTATCAGAGCTTTGGTTAAGCTTAGTTATGGAATATAACATATTAACGAACTCGTCAGAAATAGAACCAGTAGTGTTCTAGGACGAATAACTCATTACAGATAGGATTAGTAATATCCTAGTATGAGTATAGCCGAATCAAAATAACTCGTTAGAGATGGGGTCAGAAATGCCCCAGAACGAGTTGAGAGTTATATGTTTATTAATAACGTATTTGTGATTATATATATAGTCTGGTTTTAGAAATATGGATTTTGAATATATAAAAGATATATATTTGAAAGATAAAAACAAATTGATTGTTGCGTTTGTTGTGTGGTTGTGGATTTGATTAATTATATTATTAGAATGATAGCTAATTTAATCAGTGAATGAATGGTAAATCTATGCAATTAAATCAAGTATTGAACTGATTTAAAAATAGATAGAAATATATACATGTGCATTATATATGTTTGAATAGGTAGATGGATTAGCTGTTGAGTAACGATTTTATTTGTGTGCCCGACAAATAGGTAAACCTTAATGAGTTGGATGCGCAATTTTATTATTATATCAACTCCTGTGAATGCCATTGAATGCGGAGTGCTGGTTGTTCTATGTGTAAAAATAAACGTCGCCATAGGATAGTAACAATTAATTTTGAACTACACTACATGGCATACTTCTTGAAGATGGGCATACTTCATCATATACCACATAAGCATTTGGAGCTTATGTGACGAGGTTGAAGATTTACCATACGAGCGAGAGGCCTGTATGGCGATGACTATATTTTACAGGCTAAACTGATGATTGTTATGGACTATATAAAATGTAACAGTAAATTGCAAGATTAATAAAAACCCCACACGGGTCTGGAGATGACAATAAACAAGTCTCTTTGGTCATTAAGGCAAAAAAACTATTTATAACGTGACGAGAATTTATTCTCTGGAGTTATGATCTATACACACTCCCCTGTGGACACCGGAATATATCACTATAAATATGTGCATGCTTAATAGGATTTATTGGGTACCTAATACGGCCCAATAAATTACCAAACCCCTCCCCGTACAAAGGAGGTCATGGCGAAATTTTTCAAAAATTTAGGTTGTTAGCCAAATTTTTGAAGAATTTGAAAATTCTAAGAAACTGAAAAGTTGGAGAATGGAAGCCAGAGGGAAAGTTGAGTTGGTTAATTATACAACTTTCGACTTTGTTCCTTTTCGGCGACGAAAAGTTTTAAGTGGGGGAGATTGTAACAACCTGGAAAATCTGAGCCAGTTTGAAAATTTTAATTTGGCTATTTTAGTGGATTTTAAATATATAAAATAAATTATTTTAAATAATAACGACGAAAAATAGTTTGAATCGATGTTTGAAAATAAATATAATTATTTTAAATTATAAACAAGGCCTGAAATGGCGTGGCAGTTTCAAAATTGGAATTCAAACTTTGACTGACTATATAGGGTGCAAAATAAAACGGATTTTAGTGAAACTAAAAATATTTAAATCTGTTAGTGAATATCTTTCTAACAAATATGAAAAATCAAAGTTGCATTGCGGGAGTCAAAAGTTACGGCCAAATGAATTTTCAGAAAGGTCGCTATAGAGAATATATAGCCCGTGAAAACAGACATTTTGCAAACGACCTCAGAATTCGACGAAACCACTTTTGTTGGATCCGGGACGTCAAATTATTGCTAGGTTTCAAATTTCATAATTTTTGAAGTTAATATGTGAGTGTGGCGAAGAAAAATGTGTTTGGTTGATTTCAGTTAAATTGGATCGACCAGAAAGTGGCCATTTTTCAAACGGTCTCAGAATTTGACGAAACTAGTCTTGTTGGGACCGTATCGTCAAAACATAGCTAGATTTATTTTTCTGGAATTTTAGAATCAGTATGTGGTCCCGGCAAATTGAAATGTATGTTCAAAACAAATATTGAATGTTTTATATTTTAATTTGAAGAAAAACTGAATGAAACAGTCGAATGGGCCTACGAAACATATCCCATTGTGTTCGGAATGGGGGTATTTGGCTAGGGACGATGGTCGTTGGGTTTGGATTGGAGTTCGTATGAGATAAGGGGTATTTTAGAATTTTAAAAATATATAATTTAAATAAAAAAAATTGATTGGGCCTCCCTCTCTCCCCGTTTTCTCTCTCCCCGCTCCAAATCTCGACGACGGAAACTGATCCCACCTTCTCTCCTCATTTTCTCGCGATCCTCTCATTAAAACCACCTGCTTCTGTGGAGTAATTTGAAGATCCTCTCACAAGCTTCGAATCAATATAAGGTTGGGATTTTTTCGTCGAGTATTTGAGAAGTTTTGAGGTTGGGAAGTCGCCGCCTTTAGCTTGCCGCCGTGCCCTCTTGACAACATCGATCGGAATGCCACTGGTGGCGTTGGGTGCACGTCTCGGAGCTCTACGCCGCTGCGAAGTCTGATTTTCCTCAAGGTTCAAGGATTGGCCGATATTTGAAAACCCTAGTTTGAACCTAACTTGAAAGGTAACGGGTTTTATTAATTAAACTATATACAACACTTTAAAAGCGCTACTAATTCAGTTTATTTAGAAAAATCATAACTTTCTCATGTGTTAACGAAATTCGATGAAACAAGAGACATCGGGACCATGAGGGCGTCTTCTACATTCTAGGAGAGACCGGATATTTTTCTGAGCCTTCTGAAATTTTTGGTGGAGTGGAACCCAATGTAAGATTTCTAATTTATAAACGATATGGAAAACAACGATGTATAAATTATATAGTCGATGTATGAGTTATATAAGCATTGTACACCTCATGTATAAGCGTTGTATAAGTTGTATGTTCGATGTATAAGTTATATATATGTTGTAAAAGTGATATATGCATTGAAATAAATTGAAATGATATTGAAGTGAAATCGAAATATATTTATATACGAATATATATATACTCCCCTCGTCCACAGACAATGGACGATATATATTGGTTGTGATATTGTTTGGATTCTTGGTTGATGTGAAATTTGGTGAATATCATGAGTGTTTGATTTGAAATGATTGATTGTGGTTGAAATCCCAATAGGATTAGTATATGGGAAAATTCGTCTGCGTACGAACTAGAAATTGAAAATCCCCATTGTCAAAAACCGCGAGGTTTTAAGGTAGAGCGAAGAGCCGTACTAGAGACTGTGCCGGTTTTAACTACCCTTCCGTTATGCTACCAAAATTTTCAATAATATTCATGTGTTAGAATTATTTTCTTGTGTTGAAACTATATTCATGTGTTGAATAGAAATTCATGTGTTGAGTAGAAATTCATGTGTTGAATGAAATTCATGTGTTGAATGAAATTCATGTGTTGAATGAATTCATTGAAATATAAAAATAATATTTTTACCTTATATATGAACTATATAAAATAATCGTGTTTTGAAATAAATTGTTTTACAATAAAAATCACATTTTTATTATATGTATAAACTATAGAAAATATTCATGTGTTGAATAGAAATTCATGTGTTGAATAGAAATTCATGTGTTGAATGAAGCTCATGTGTTGAATGAATTCTTTGAAAGATAAAAATAACATTTTTATTATATATATCAACTATAGAAAACATTCATGTGTTGAATAAAGGACTAGAACGATAAAAATCATATTTTTATCGTGTGTGTGAAGTCGAAAACATTCATGTGTTGAATATATACATTGAACAATAAAATCTACATTTTTATTATGAAAATGAAGTGCTAAAAATATTCATGTGTTGAATAAATATTTTGATGATAAAAATATCATTTTTATCAAATATATAAAGTGAAGATGGTTTTGAAATCGAAGAAAGAATTATATTTATATATATTTATATAAATATAATTAAAATAAATCCAATAACGAAGCTGCAGTTTGTGTTTTGAAGCCGTGATTTCAAACGATTAGTGCGGGAGATCCGACCATCGGATTTTCCCAAAACCGAAACAGTTGGGTTCCCTTTGGAAATATGTTTCCAACGACACCAACTTTGTGAAGATCCAATAGTTGGATTGTCTGGAATGTTTAATTCAAATCTGAAGAAAAATAGCGCCAGAATCGATAATATATATATATAATTAAATTAAATCGAATAACGACGCTGCAGTTCGTATTTTGAAATCAAAACTTCAAACGATTAGTGGGGAGATCCGACCGTTGGATTTTCCCGAAACTGAAACCGTTGGATTCGTTTTGAAAAGATCTTTCTAATGATATAAAATTTGTGAAGATCCATTGGTTAGATTTTCAGATATGTGTAAATCAAATCTGAAGAAAAACGGCGCCACGGCCGCGTTATGGCCTGAAGCATCGTTTGAATGAATTAGCTATTTTTAAATAAATAAAAATAGTGATAAAATATTATAAACGATATGGAATGAGAACAAACTGAATCTGCTCGGTTTATTTGATATTTGATGGTTGAATGTGTTTGGTGTGAAAATTTCATTAAAGAACAGAATTATTGATGTCGAATAATTTAACCATTGAAATGAATTGATTTGAAATTCTAAATATACGTGAATTAGTTGAAAAGGTCGAGTTAATTCTCATTTCGAATAATTGATCGACGATTGAGAGTCGAAGATATGAAGACTGTGCAAGACAGACGATCTGCACGTCGAATGGAGGGGTGTTACTGATGCTCATGATGGGAGTGCTACTTTGAAGGGCCTGAAGTAGTAGCCGTTCGGACGTACTTGTTGATTTGCGAGGTATTGAGTGCCTTCGGTTTCGTTCAAACCCAGAACGAACTTGTAAATTGACTGTGTGTCTGACATTGGATTTTGTTCTGTGCTGATTGATCTTTATTAAATATATATCTGTTTGGCGGCGGAGAATTTATTCTCTTGCTTAACGCCCTTCTCTGAGACGTACGAGCTCAGAGGTTATATATCGATAGAAATCAGTCGTATGGAGTGAATTGCCTGTATGGCATGCCTATGTGGCAGAGGATCAAGGCTTCTGTTGAAAAGCAAAGTCTTGTGGTTGATGATCATAGCACGGCCTGTGTGGCATAGCTTTGTGTATAACGTGAATTCGCGAGCCTCACACCCCGGTATGGACCAGAAATGGGAGAGGACATCAGGAAGGGCATGCGTTTCTTTCTAGCTAGGGTGGTGTCAGTGGCCTACTAGCCCTGACATTTATATTATTTTCACCTGTGTGGTTGTTACTGTTGCGAGGCGCCTCGGATATATCGGTGACTATGTGGAGCCGATGGAGTCATAGGACTCATTTACGCCCCAAAGGGCGGGGAAACGCGGTGTTCAGGCATTTTAATCCACATCGGTGGACCGGCCCTGAAGATCCAAGGGTCGATGCATTCTGATCCTGAGGCTCGGGCTAGAGAGTCTCAGATTCAGTAAGGACTATCTTTTGCCTTGGTTCATGATGGAAATCCAATTTCCAAATACGACACCATGCAGTTTTGATTGTGTGTGTATATATATATATATATATATATATATATATATAGCAACATGATATATGGTACCCATGCCGACTATGATTGATTGTTATGATTGAAATTGTTTTTGAAACATATATACACTAGAAATAATATCAAATGATTTGTTTTGCTCGTATCAAGCATATTTTGGCCATTATAAGGTAAAACTCTATCCTCCGGTTTGTGTTGCATTGTGTGATGGGAACTGAGTCTTATAATGGCTTCATTTTTATAAAAAGCATTACGATGTTTTAAAGATTTACTTGTTTTAAAGCACTGGCAATCCAATGGAGTAAACCCGTTCCACGAAAGTGGTGTGGTCCTGTGATTAGCCATATTGAAAAATATGTTAAGTAGATTTCTCATACCAGTCCCATGACTTACTCGTAGTTTGTTTCACTTGCAAACTCGGGTGCCCCTTTTTCTACATGGGCAGCCTTGTATTCAGGTTTTAGCAGGCTCTTTCTGGATAGCTGGAGCTGAAAATGGATTCTATCATTTATCTTTTTATGTGGTTCAGCTCCTATTGTACATATTATGTTTGTTTTCCGTTGTAGACATTTATGTAAAGCTGAACTGTATCTTGTACTAAGTATGATCCTATATACTGTGTAACTCTGATGATTATGTTTATCCAGTGTATTCTATTGTACACTATCTAGTGTATTTATTTATTTCTGTTCTGTTTTTATCTGTTTATGTGTTATATTCCAAAGATTACCCTCACCACCGTCGTACGGGGTTTGGGGTCGTCACAAAAACTGGTGATACTCCATTATCGATCATTTCAATCTAATTAAAGATTCATTAAAACTCCACTTGGTTTTAATCTTCCCAAAAATCACTATCAATGATTATTTAACTTGGTAAATCATATCATGTCTTTAACTAGGTTAAAGAACCATTGTCATTTAAAACACGATTCACGATAAACCCAAAATCACATTCCATTTACAATGAAATCTTCATGGAAAACAAATCGATATATATAATTGATATAAACTTCCATATCCGACTAATAATATAAATGGAATACCGGCAAAGCCTTTTAAATTCCAGATATATTAGTTGTCTTCCTCCACAGAAATTAACTTCGATTATTACCAAATCGAATTCTGTTCCGTTCCAATTTATTTTATTAAATTGGAAAACTTTACTTTGGAAAATCTCCTTTAAATCTTAACAAAAGATTTATAAATTCCAAATCATATTTCACTGTAAATCGGGTTAAAGAACAAATGTCGTTAAAACACAGTTCACGATAAACCCAATTCACATTCCATTAATTATCGGGTTAAAGAACAAGTGTTATTTAAAACACCGTTCTCGATAAACCCAAAAATCAATTCAAATTCATTTCCAATTAAATACTATTTAATTGGTATACTTCATTAAATCTAAATAAAAAGATTTAATCTTTTTCTCAACTGGGTTTAAGAACAGTGTTAATGAAGACACCATTCACGACAAACACAAATCCCATTTGATATTAAATACAAGGCTCTGAATAGAAAATATATCGGCTTATATTCAATATCAAATTCTATGACCAACAAATATCGTATTGGAAATAATGATACACATATATCTTTCAAATTTCCACAACAATATCTGTGTAATCACGAAATCCAACATCGAAATATTCCGAAGACAATTTCGATTCAAATCCATTCCAATTCAACTGTTGGAAATTCCGGTTATTTTAAAACCATCTCAAATCCAATTTATTTATTTTAAAAATAAATGGATTATAATTCTAGTTCAAAACTAGTTCATTTCGATAAAAATCTATTTTTATCTTTTCAAATATGGAGTTTTTCATCCCAATACTTTTCAAATCATTTCTTATGATTTTACACTAATTATTGATATTTTTAATAATTTTATCAAGGCCCGTACAGTCGATTTCCATCAACGGCCATCGAACTGCACTTATAGCGACCGTTTCCAAATTTGATTTGGACATAATTCCAAATCCAACCGTTAGATTTCAAATCTTTAATATTCGTTAGAAAGCTCTTTTCGATACAAACCCAATGGTTCCGGTTTTATGAGAATCCGACGGTCGGATATCCCGTAATATCTGTTCGAAGTCAATGGTTGAAATTCGTGAACTGCTGCTGCGCGGCGCGTTCTATTCAGGCCATTATATCATATAAATATAATATATATTTCGTCGATTTCCTTTTAAAACATATTTTATAAATCGTTTTAAATTCGTTTTCAAAGCGATTTCAACTTCATATTCAATTTCTAATCAAAATTGAATATTCCAAATCATCGATATTTAAGTGATAATATTTTCAAAACATTATATTTTGAAATCAGTTCCTTTTCGATATTCATTATAAAAATGAATAAAATCGATATAGATATCGTTCACGTCAAAATGGCGTCAATCTAATCAACACGGCTGTATATATTTAAATACATTCGTGTCCATCCCAAATCGGACATCAAAATCAAATTTTGATTCTTTTCAGAATATTATTTGAAAATTATTCGTTATTTTAAAATAATCGTTATTTTAAAATATTCATTCTTTCTGAACTGAAATCAGACATAATCAATTACCATACAATGTGATTTATATGGATTTCATACACACATGCACATAACAACAATCAAACACAGTCAACCATCACCCAAAGTGCATTCTACACTGCATAAGCATCAAATATAAATATTTAACGCTTATAATAGCCTGTCAATTAATTGATCAACATACAACTAATTATTGGGACTAACATATGGACAATTTCATCCCAACACCTGTGTGGGGTTTCAAACAATCAAACACAGGCTTTATCTGTGCTGTTGGGCGATGTGTAAAATTTATCGTCCCAATCAATATCAGTCAAATGTGTGTATATAAACAAATCGTCCGATTTGTTTATAAATATTTATTTTATATACACGTTAAAAATTATATTTTTAACTGTAAAATATTTATTCATTCCACATCACGCAATCAATTTTCACAACACATCAATCAAACAAACAAGTCATCCATGGTCTGTGGACGACGGGTGTTGGGTGCTGCTAAGCACTGTCTGCATCCTAGTATATATTTCAACTAGACAATAAATTAAAAGTGAGGAGTTTCGTCGAGGGTTCCACTCCTCCATTTCATTTCCGAAATTCAGAACAGTCTGGATTTGCCCGTACTTCCAACGTAGTCTTCTCCACGCTGTTCATATTAAAATCACATTTTTATTTCAACGCTATAAAAATCGCATTTTTATTTCAACTTCATATATTTTTACGACGCTTCTTTCTATATAAAAATATTGCCTTTACTATGATAAAAATATAACCTTTTCATCGCTACTTCATATATAAAAATCGAATTTTTATCGCTATTATATATATATAAATCGAATTTTTATTTCAAGTTCATAAATATAAAAATCTTATTTTTATTCTTTCCATTACATAAAAATCAAATCTTTATTCTTTCTATTATATAAAAATCAAATCTTTTTGCTTATAAAAACCTAATCTTTTCATCTCATTTTGCACATATTAAAAATCGAAGTTTTATCTTCATTTCATATATACAAAAATCTCACCTTTTTCTAATTAAAAAATTAAATCTTTCTCTAATTAAAAATGAAACCTCTTTCTAATTAAAAATGAAACCTTTCTCATGTTAAAAATCATAACTTTATGTTAATCAAAGTCATATCTTTCATATATTTATAAATCACATTTTTATATCGCCACCCCGTATATAAAAATCGAATTTTTACTACGCTAAAAATAGCATCTTTATATAGCTACACATATAAAAATATCACATTTTTATGAAGTCATTCACACGATAAAAATCAGGTCTTTATAATGTTCAAAATCTAAACTTCATAGCGTTAAAAATCTAGTCTTTCTATGTATAAACATCTAATCGTTATCAGTGTAGAAATCTAACTTTTATTAGCTATAAAAATCTAATTTTTATTAAATAAAAACTTACATCGACCGAAGGGAGGGGTGTTGTCTGTCGGAGGAGCCATGGGGGTCGCGGCGTCGGTGTAGGTGGTCGGAGGCGGTGGTTGGGGGTTTAGTTTTGGGGTCGGGGTTTGCAATTGGGGCCATGGTTCTAGGGACTGGAGCTTCAAATCGGAGGGAGGAGTCTCCAGCGTCGCGGTGAGGAGGAGGGGAGAAGATGGGCGCGCCGCGGTGGCGTTCAGCCAGCGGCGGTGGTGCGGGTCCGTCTGGAGGCGCAATGGCATCATCAATTTCTTTTTTTATTTCTAGCTTGAACAAGAATGAACGGGGAAAGGAGATAAAGTAGGGGTGAGGGTTTTTTTATTTTAATTTTATATTATTTTTAATTTCAAAAGTTGACTTTTTATTCGACCCCCAAATGTGTAAAGACCCGTAAATTCCCGCTCTTTTTTACTTATGCTTTAATTACATATAAAATGCAATTTTATTTAATGTAAATTCTTATTCTTTAATTACATATAATGTGATTCTCTTTATTTGTAATCTTGATTACATAAAAATGCAATTCTCTTTCTTTAAATCTTGATTACATAAAAACATAAATTTCGTTACATGACAAAATCATATCTTAATTGATTACATAAAAATGTAAATATCTTTACATGGAAAAATCATATCTTAATTGATTACATTAAAAATGTAAATTTCGTTACATGGCAAAATCATATCTTAATTGATTACATAAAAATGTAAATTTCGTTACATGGCAAAATCATATCTTAATTGATTACATAAAAATGTAAATTTCGTTACATCGCAAAATCATATCTTAGTTGATTACATAAAAATATAAATTTTGATACATGGCAAAATCATATCTTAATTGATTACATAAAAATGTAAATTTCATTACATCGCAAAATCCTATCTTTTGTTTACATATAAAAATGTAAATTTCACTCTTTTTATTTATCTCTAAATTATAAATAAAATCCACCTTTTAAAATTCAACTTTTTATTCACATCTAAAATGTGAATAAAAATTACCTTTTTATTTCATATCTTTATTTGTAGCTAATTTGAAATTAAAAAGGTATAATTCCTTTCTATGTTTTTTTCATTCCCTTTTCTTATTTATGTACACTACATGTAATGTAAATAAATGTCTTTCTTTCTTTCTCTAATTCATTTTTTTATGTTACATAAAAATGTTCTTTTTCTCTAATTCATTATTTTTATTATTTACATTGAAAATGTAAATCCTTTTTATTTCACATTGAAAATGTAAATTCCCTATTTCTTTGCTTTTACATTGAAAAATGTAAATTATCTATTTCATTTTCTTTACATTAAAAATGTAAATTCTCCTTCCTTTTATTTACATTGGAAAAATGTAAATTATATATTTCTTTTCTTTTTAATTACATTGAAAAATTTAAATAAAAATTCTTATCTCTTTTTAATTACATTGAAAAATGTAAATAAAGTTGTTATCTCATATTTGTTCTTTTCAATATATTATCGTTTACACTAAAATATGCTCATTTTTGCTAAAATGATATGACGCCAAATATGTGTTCACTTTCATAAACCACTACATGTACAATTCCATATTTCAATACCTGAAATAGTCTAAGTTTTTGGTGTCAACGTATATGTTCAATACAATATCTCAATACATGAAACAATCTAAATTTTGGTGTCAACCTACGTGCAATTTAGTGTTTAAGTTTTCATGTCAGCACAATGATGGCAACATATAATTCGGTGTCAACTTTCATGTCAACACATACATCAACAACATATGATTTGGTGTATAATTTTCATGAATTGAAATAAAGGTCTCTTCTTTATTTTATTTGATACATCAAAATAAAATATCCAAACTTTATTTATCTTTTAAGTAAAATTTAAAAGATCTAAAATTTCTTCATTTTATAAATCATAAATCAAAATGAAGATTTAACTTTTCTTTTCATTTTGTAAATCCAAAATAAAGATTCACTTTTCTTTTTATCTTGTAAATCAAAATAAAAATTCAAATTTCTTTTGTTTTGTGAATCAAAAATAAAGATTCCAACTTTCTTTTATTTTGTGAATCAAAATAAAGATTCAACTTTATTTTTATTTCTTCGAAAAAAAAGATTCAAAAGGAATAAATAATAAAAAAATAAAGATGAGGACTTTATAGAGATTACATCAAGATGTATAGATCTAAGACGAACATGGCTATATCATGACATCACAAATCATTACAAATCACATAGACAAATCATAAATTCTAATTACCACGTCGCATCTATGATATTTACGAACATACAGTGATTCACATAACAAGTATAATTAAACTATTTAATTATTCAAAATTTAGAAATCTCACAGATATTGAATTCTGAATAGATCCGTTTGAATTTTGATCAAAAATCTGACTTGCTCAGAATTTATCCCTTTTAGTCTCGAAACGTAGACCTCAGCTTCACGATTACAACGCTTCCGAAATCGTTAATTTCTAAGTTAAAATGAATGAGTTACGATTTATTCATATTATTTAAAATAAATAATAATAAAAATAAATTAAGACTTCTCACCAGTCATGCTTTCCAATTCCTCACCTAATTTTAGGCGCGAGTAGCACTCCTCATTCTCTAAGTGCTCATAAAATCTCATGGCCTAACTCCTTATGGTTTTGGGAGATATGAATTATTTAATTCCATGCAGAGTTTTGAGAGAGAGAGAGAGAGAGGAAGAGAGAGAAAGAAGGCTGCTGTTAAATTTTGAGAATTTGTGGAGAGGAAAAGATAATATGTAGTGGAGAGTTTAGAATATTATAATATTATAGCTGAGGTGGCGAATTTATTTCTCCCTTTATTTCTTCCCTCAAATCCCCTTTGATTATGTTCTAAAATGGAATATTTGCATGTGAAAGGAAGAGAGAGAATGGGGCATTTATGTTATAGTATTTTATGTTTCATTATTTTAATTAATTTATTTTCACAAAAATAACTAAATGTTGATATATAAGAGTTGGAATTAAGTTAAATTAATAGCTTATGCGTATATGTGCATACATGAACGTTTGAATTTTAAAGCTTGAAAATAATGTTCATTGGAAACAAAAGCATGAAATTGATGTATATAAACATACATAAGGAGAGAAACAATAAATGATTTGATAACAATCAATCTATATTACAATTTTAATTTATGTACGTTACAGCAAAAATTAATATACGTTAATTAATAATTAATGTATGTTACAAACATAAGAAAGAAATTTAATATATTTATAACAATATAATGTATAACTAGTGGTATATATATTTGGAGTTTGGAATCATTCAAACATGTGTAAATAGTAAATTTATAATGGAAGCAATGGAAGGAGAATGATACAATTTATAAATGAACGTTGCAAACGGAGAAGAATTAATAGAGATAATAGTCAAATTGAGTAAGCAATCAATTAAGAAAAATTAATTATGAAATGAATGACATTAATTAATAAATTGAGTGGTTTATGATACATACGTTTTGAAATTGGAATTATGTAATGTGTGAATATAAAAAGGAAACATAATAATGGAGAAATAGGGATGGACCAATTTTATATATATATATATATATATATATATATATTGTTCCAATCCCTTAATCACATTAAAGACCCATTAAATCACTTTCTCCTATTCAGGCCCAATTCATTTCAATTCGTTCTATGTGTCATTTACTATTCAACAAAATGGATATTTTGTGCGTCATTCTAATTCTAACAAAAATGAATATTTTGTTTTGCAACAAAAATAATACTTTTTCTTTTAAACATTTTAATGTAAATAAAAATGATACATTTCATTCTCTTTATTGTAAACAAAAATTACAATGCAAACTTTTTAATGTAAACGAAATGATACATTATATTTCAATTGTGTAAATTAATGCGACACAACAATGGTTTTATTTTGCCTATATGACAAAAATGCAAACTTGTTTATATGACAAAAATGCAAACTTTTATTACCTTGAAAAAGAAATCTTTTCATTTCAACAAAATGACAATGTAACTTTTTAATTTAAGACCCTTTTTTAATTTGTAAAATACCAACTCTAAAATTGTATTTTTACTGTAGAAGTTTTTATTCAAATTATATATATACTTTCTTCTATTGTTTAATAATTATTTAAAATTAGAAATTTTAAATCTGGACTCATTTTCAACAAAATTTCTATAAAAAAAGTAAAATTTTTAATTGTTATTATTTAAAATAAATTTTTTAAATAACCAAAACTCATTGAAATAACTTGAAATAGAATTTTAAATTGGCCCCAAAATTCAGGGTTGTTACAAAATGAGACCCAACAACTGTCGTTCCTAACTAATTACCCCTATTCCAAACACAATGGGACATATTTCGAAAGCCAGTTTGGCTGTTTCGATCAGTTTCCGTCAAAATCAAAATATAAATCTATGTATTGAATTTGAACGCACTTCAATTTACCGGGCCACATTCGAACTCTAAAAATTCCCAAAAAATATTTTCTAGCTTCGTATTGACTATATGGTCCTAACAAAACTAATTTCTTCAAATTCTGAGACCATTTGAAAAATGGCCATTTTCTGGTCGATCAAATTGACTGAAACTGTTAAAACACGTTTTACTTCGCCACACTCATATATTGCTTTCAAAAATTATGAATTTTGAAACCTAGCAATAATTTGACATCCTGGATCCAACAAAAGTGGTCTCGTTGAAAACAGAGGTCGTCTGCAAAATTACCATTTTTAAGGGCTAAAATTCCATAGCGACTATTTTGAATTTTCATTTGGGCATAACTTTTTATCCCCGCTATAAAATTTCAATATTTTGGATTCATTGGAAAGATATTCTCAAATAGATTCTAATATTTTTGTTTTCGCTAAAATCCGGTTTATTTTGAATCCTGTACATTCTTTTGAACTTTGAAATCGAAATTTCAAACTACCGCGCCATTTTCAATTCATTTTATAATTTAAATAAAATATTTATATTCTAATGTCGATTCAAATAAATATATTCATTATAATTCTATTCAAAATAAATTTCTCGTTGTTATTATTTAAAATAATTCATTTTAAATATTCAAAATTCAATAAAATTGCCAAAATAAAAATTTTAAATTGACTCGGATTTCCGGGTTATTACAATCTCCCCTACTTAAAAATTTTCGTCCCCGAAAAAGAACGAAGTTGAAAGTTGTTTTACAAACCAATTCAACTTTCATTAATTTTATTATGGCTTAACTTCTTCAACTTTTCAGTTTCTAAAAACTTCCCAAATTTTTCAAAAATTTGGCTATCACCCTAAATTTTCGAAAAATTTCGCCATAACCTCCCCTGCACGGGAGCACCGGGAAAATCCCGAAATTGCCATACAGGCCTCTCCAATCCAAAAAGAAAAAGAAACAGCCAAGCGACTAGCTAATCGACTCATAAAATCATCCAAAACCCAAGAAATTAGTAAACATGTAACTATTTGTCGGGCAAACAATTTTATTCCTCTTCTCTAGCCTCCTTACTATGACCTGTTCAATGTATATACATGTACATGTATGCAAATTCTAACAATTTTCAATACAATTCAATATTTGATACAATTTGGCCTAAATGGTAAAAATAATAATATCAAACCAATAATAAGACAGCACAATCAGCAATCAATTAGTTGATTATCATTTCAAATTCATAATTTTGATATATAGTCAAAAATCACATTTTTGGTGCCAAATCACAATAATAGACTCTATCTAGTTTTGGTTCTCACACCAGTCAATTGGAATCATACAGACATCCCACTTTCGAAACTCGAAAATAAATCATGATGATGGAGCTCCATCATCAAAATCATCTCTGGGAGACTAAGTGTGATTCCATATCTATCTAGTATATTCAAGGCTTCAAATACACGTATATCAGACGTATATTAAAATCTCTATATATTTGATTGTCCAAATTCAATTTAAAATAAATACTCAAATACGAATAACAAAGTTTAAATTTTCAAAACAAAATTTGTTTTCAATTTTATTTTAAAAACATCACCCTTCACACTTGTTCTAGGATACTACTGATCTCATCTCTAACGAGTCATTCTCATTGGATATTACTAACCCAATCTCTGATGAATTCTTTCGTTCGGTTCTAATATGTCTTGTTCTCTAGCTTTGTAAACCAAAGCTCTGATACCAGCTGAGATGACCCGAACGTCCCCGTAAAGGAAAGCACGGATTGCTTTGAGGACAAGACGAACCAGAACACAAACAGAAGAACATTTCATTACTTATTACAACAATTCCATTAGGATACAAGAATTTACAGAGTACGTATAAATATTATACATCAGAAAAATATCAGAGATTTAAATTACATTACATAGCAGCGGAAAATAATACAAAACACAACTGAAAGAGATATACAGATATAGAGCTTTCCGGATATCGTTCCAGCTGTAAATCAAGATCCTGTGAATATAAATCTGCAAAACCAAAACTACTAGCTGCCCGTGCGGAAAATAAGGGCACCCAGAGTTTAGGTTAAAACAATAAACTCTAGGTCGGTCATGTGACTGGTGTGAGAACTAAAGAAGTTATTAATCTTTATTTTAAAGTTAGGTAAATTAAGGGACCGCGCCGTATAACATGGAACGGTTTTCCTTCCTAGAATACCAGTGCATAAAACAACAGCGCAATGCTAAATAAAGAACAATGAAACTATTATAAGACCCAAATCCCATCACACAATGCAACACAAGCCGGAGGATAGGGTTTTACCTTATAATAGCCAAAGAATGCTTGATATGCTAAATTTCACCTTTTATTATTACTATAAGTGCATAGTATTAAAACAATTTCAATCATAAGTATCAAACATAGATGGCATAAGTGCCCCCATACCACTATGTCTCCATGTATGGGTTCTACAATCAATGTATTGGAAGTTGGATTTCCATCTATGAACCGAGGCAAGGGATCGCCCTCACCGCTTCGAGACGCTCTAGCCCGTCTCTCAGGATCAGAGCTCGAGTGACCCTTGGATCTTCAGGGCCTGTGACGGCCCGAACTTCCTCAGTCTCCGAAGAGATGAGAAAGAACGAATTACTGTGGGGACAAGACAAAACAGAACGCAGACGGAAGAACATTTCATTGTTATTTACAACAATTCCATCAGATACAAGAATATACCGAGTATAATTGAATAAATTACATTCGATAAATATCAGAGATTACAATAAATTACATGGCAGCGGAAAATAATACAAAACACAACTGAAAGTGATACACGGATACAGAGCTTTCCGAGCATCGTTCCAGCTGTAAATCAGGATCCTGTGAATATAAATCTGCAAAACCAAAACTACTAGCTTCCCGTGTCGAAAATAGGGGCACCCAGAGTTTAGGTTAAAACAATAAACTCCAGGTCAGTCATGTGACTGGTGTGAGAACTAAAACAGTTATTTAAAACTTTACTTTAAAAGAGAGTAATTCAAGGGACCACGCCGTATAACACGGGACGGGTTTCCTCCCAAGAATACTAGTGCATAGAATAAACAACACAATGCTTTTTCGAAAAATGAAGCTATTATAAGACCCAGGTCCCATCACACAATGCAACGCAAGCCGGAGGATAGGGTTTTCCCTTATAATAGCCAAACATGCTTGGTACGTTTAAAACAAATCATTTGATACTATAATAAGTGTATAGTGTCAAAACAATTTCAATCATAAATATCAATCATAGGCGGCATAGCTACCATCTACTATGTCGCCATACTAGTTCTACAATTAAAACCGCAATATCACGTATTGGAAATTGGATTCCGTCATGAGTCGAGGCAAGGGGCAAGCTCCTCTCCGCGTTCGAGACACTCTAGCGAATGCCTTAGGACTACACACTCTGGGTAACCCCTGGATCGGCTGGGCCGGTCCTCTCTTACGTTTGAGGATTGGCAATTCCTAAACACACGTTTCCCGGTCCTTATAGACCTATAATCGAGGCGCCTCGCATTCCAACAACCACATAGGTGAAAAATAGATATATATGTCAGGGCTGGTAAGTCACTGACACCACCATGCTAGAAAGAAACGTCGTGCTCTCCCAGCGGCCCGTATCCCGTTTTTAACTCATACCGAGGTGTGAGGCTCGCGAATCCATGCTATACACAAAGCCAGGCCACGTAGGCCGTGCTTTGATCATCTTCCACAAGACTTTGCTTTGCAACAGAAGCCTTGATCACAACATCTTGGCATGCCACATAGACAATCCACTCCATACGACTAATTTCCATCGATATATAACCTCTGAGCTCGTACGTCTCAGAGAAGGGCGTAAAGCAAAAGAATAAATTCTCCGCCGCCAAACAGATATATATATAACAGAAATCAATCAACACATAATAAAATCCAATGTCAGACACACAATCCATTTACAAGTTCGTCCTGGGTCTGAACGAAACCGGAGGCACTTTCCTCGCATATCCATCGATCTCCAGGTACGTCTGGACGACCACCAACTATTTCCATCCTCTTGGGTGTACAGCCCAATCAGGATCGTCAGTAATTATCCAAACGATGTGAAGACTTCCGGTCTTCAAACACCGTCTTCGACTTTTCGCCGAATCGGTTATTCAGAATGAGTATAAACCCGGACTTTCCGAGCAACCCGCGTATATTAAAAACGAATGTTACACAAACACAGCAAACGCCTCATTCCAATTCGGAATATCCTTTTATTCACGAAATCACATTCTTAGGGAAAGGTTCCCATTAATTTTATCAAAGATAAATTCTTCTAAATTTATTCTTTAATCTTCCTTTGGATGTCATTTCAAACCAAATTATGGTTTTCCAAACTAGTCGAGATTAGCGAACCACACCGAAGTAATTATTTATTTTATTTCCCAATCCCAACCTATTCATCCCATGAAGTAAAACTGGTAATACTCCATATCTAACACCACGGTGTTATCGGTAAAATTAATTACCATTTCCCGTTCAAATCTAATTAAAGATTTAACTATCGCTTTGGAGCAAAACTGGTGATACTCCATTCTCGCTCATTTTCACTATTTGATAATTTAGATTATCAATCCACATTTCAATCTAACTGTAGATTCGTTAAAATTCCTTTTACTGGGTTAAAGAACTAATGTCTTTTAAAACACAGTTCACGATAAACCCAAATCACATTCTATTTATTAGCGGTTTAGAGAACTGGTGTTATTTAAAACACCGTTCACGATAAACCCATGAATCAATTCTATTTAAAACCCATTTCAAATCCAATTTATTTATTTAAAAATAAATGGATTTTAATTTTAGTTCAAAACTAGTTCATTTTGATAAAAATCTATTTTTATCTTTTCAAATATGGAGTTTTTCATCCCAATTCTTCCCAAATCATTTCTTTTGATTTTACACAAATTATTACTATTTTTAATAATTTTATTTAGGCCCGTACAGTCGATTTCCATCAACGGCCATTGAACTGCACTTACAGCGACCTTTTTCGAATTTTATTTGGACATAACTCCAAATCCAACCGTTAGATTTCAAATTTCTAATATTTGTTAGAAATCTCTTTTCGATACGAACCCAACGGTTCCAGTTTTAGGAGAATCCGACGGTCAGATCTCCCGTAATGTCCGTTTGAAATCAATGGTCGAAATTCGCGAACTGCCGCGGCGCGGCGCGTTCTATTCAGGCCATTATATGTATAATATATATATATATTATATATATTTCGTCGATTACTATTTAAAACGAATTTTATAAATAGTTTTGAATTCGTTTCAAAAACAATTTCAACTTCCATTTTTAATTCAAATCAAAATTGAATTTTTCCTTATAAATTCGTTTTAAAATTCATTTCAATTCAATTCAAATTCGTTTTCTATTCGATTCAATTCAAATTGGTTTTCTATTCAATTCAATTCGAAATCGTTTTATATTCAATTCATTTCGAAATCGTTTTATAGTCAATTCACTTTGAAATCGTTTTATATTCAATTCACTTCGAAATCGTTTTATATTCAATTCACTTCGAAATCGTTTTATATTAAATTCATTTCGAAATCGTTTTATATTCAATTCATTTTGAAATCGTTTTATATTCAATTCATTTCGAAATCGTTTTATATTCAAATCATTTCGAAATCGTTTTATATTCAATTCATTTCGAAATCGTTTTATATTCAATTCATTTCGAAATCGTTTTATATTCAATTCATTTCGAAATCATTTTTAATTCAAATCAAATTTGTTTTAAATTCAAAAACGAATATAATCGATATAAATATCGTTCTCGTCAAAATAGCGCATCACTAACCGACACGGCTTTATATTCAACAAATGGATCTATATCTCTTTCAATACACGACTCTATATCTTTGTCAACACACGACTAATCTCAGCGAATGAGTACTGTCCACGTGTGACTATTTTTGTTATTTAATATATTTTATGAAAATTAAGGTATCTATCGTTTGATATTAAATTAGACTCCAACCGTAAATTAGTAAGAGAACGATTCCCTGAATATTAACCCCGAAGGCCGAAACCAACATCAGATCAATATCCAGGAGACCACTCATCTCGTCTATTTTCTAGTTGATATCTAATTCTATATATGATAAAGATGTAAATTTTATTGTTAATATATTTCGTTCAACACATGACTAATCTCAACGGATGAGTACAGTCAACACATGAACCTTTACTTTATAGTGATAAAGATATAAATTTTATTGTTAAAATATTTCGTTCAACACATGACTAATCTCAACGGGTGAGTACAGTCAACACATGAACCTTTATTTTATAATATTCTTTATCTTCTAAATTGGAATGAGGCCCAATCAATCACAATATAATATTAATTATATGGATTTTCATACATCACACGTATATAATAGCATTGAAAAATAATCAACCATCAACCAAAGTGCACTACACTGTATAAGCATCAAATATAGATACCTAACGCTTGTAACAACCTGTCAATCAATCGATCGACATATTTAATCAATCAGGATGAGTGAACTTCAAATTTCATCCCAATACCCATGTGGGGTGTCAAATCAACAAACACAGATTTTATTTGTGCAGTTGGGCGATGTGTAAAATTTATCGAACCAATCAATATCAGTCAAATCAGTGTATATAAACAAATCGGCCGATTTGTTTATAAATATTTATTTATTCACTTTCACGTTAAAAATTATATTTTTAACGAAAAAATATTTTATTTTAACACATGAATTTTTATTCAGTTCATTTACAAAATAAAAATGATAATTTTATTTTCCTAACTTATTTTTAGAAAATTTCGGCGGCATAACGACACGATACTAGAAACGGGACAAGGCCTAGCCTTATCCCCGGTCTAGTGAAGGCCCACGCCATTCACACATCAATCAAATCCATTCTATTTCACCAAACAATTCAATTCAAACCAAATAATCTAACCAACTACACAACCAAACAAACAAGTCCATGGTCTGTGGACGATTGTATCGGGTGCTACTAAACACCGTCTGCTTCCTAGTATATATATATATATAATTAGAAAAAGAGATTGAAGAGTGAGAAATTCTTACCAATAGCTATTCCAACTCCACGACACTTCATTTAGAGAAATCATCGCCATTCTCGCCTTTTGTCGCTTTCGTTGCCCGTAGCCACTACATATGTAAAAATCGAATTTTTACTTCGCTATTCAATATATAAAAATCGAATTTTTACTTCGCTATTCAATATATAAAAATCGAATTTTTACTTTGCTATTCAATATATAAAAATCTAATTTTTACTTTGCTATTCAATATATAAAAATCTCGCCTTTTCAACAATAAAGATTTCTCCTTTTCAACTATAAAGATTTCTCCTTTTCAAATTTATCATTATAAAAATCACATTTTTATTTTGCTATACATATAAAGATGATATTTCTAATATTCCTATCATGTAAAATTATATTTTTAATTCTCTACCTAAACAAAAATCATATTTTTACATCTTCTACTTAATAAAGATTATATTTTTAATACTTTAAAAATAAAAAAAATCATATTTTTAATTCTTTAAAAATATAAAAATCATATTTTTATCCTTCTACTATATGGAGATGATATTTTTATTTTGCTACACATATAAAAATTGGATTTTTATTACCAAAAACCTTGTCTTTAACTAAATAAAAATCTTACCTTCATCACACAATGTCCTTTATAATTTATTCACTAATTTAAATAATTACATTAAATAAAATCGAATAAAAACTCACCCTTCTTATTCGGTTTCCTCCCGAGAAGGGTCCCACAGTCGATGGACAGCCGGAGGGCGTCGCTGGAGCCAAGGGGTCGGCGTCCGAGTCCTTCAGGCGGAGGATGGAGTTGAGAGTGGGTTGTGGGGTGCTAGAGTGGGGGCCTCGTCGATGCAGGACGTGCTCAGGTGGGTGGTTGGGCGATCACGGCGGAGCTGGGGTAGTGGAGGGGCTGGGTCGCAGCAGGTGGGGTCGGAACTGGCGGCGGCTAGGCTTTTATGGAGGGGAAGGGTTCGTCGCTCGCGTCAGGGAGAAGGAGGAGAGCAGGAAGAAGAAGGAGGCGAGGAGAGAGAGAGTGCGAGGCAGGGTGGAGTGGTGGAGGACGACTGACAATGGTCTTGGGAGGCGCGACGCGGTGGAGTAGGTCTACAGTGGAGGGGTGATTCTCGTTTTCGATTAGGAAATTATATGAACGACGGGGTTTTAGAGAATAAGGGGTAGGAGTATATTATATTATATATATATTTATTCAATTTTCAAAAAGTTACTTTTTCCATACGACCTCTAAACGAGGCCCACCGCCTGTCGTCCATAGCTAATTACCCCCATTCCGAACACAATGGAATATGTATCGTAGGCTGATTCGATAGTTACAATCAGTTTCTGTCAAAATCAACATATAACTCTATATATTGAATTTGAACGCGCATTTCAATCTACTGGGGTCACATACTAACTCGAAAAATTCCAGAAAAATATTTTCTAGCTTCGTATTGACAATACGGTCCTAACAAAACTAGTTTCGTCGAATTCTGAGACCATTGGAAAAATGGCCAATTTCCAGTCGATTAAAATCAACTAAAACTGGTCAAACGCGTTTTCCTTTGCCATGCTCATATATTGATTCGAAAAATTATGAAATTTGGAATCTAGCAATAATTTGACATCACGGACCCAACAAAAGTGGTTTCGTCGAAATCCGAGGTCGTTTGCAAAATTCCCATTTTTAAGGGCCTGAATTCCATAGCGACTATTCAGAATTTTCAACTGGACATATCTTTTTATTCCCGCTATGAAATTTTGATTTTTCAGATTTGTTGGAAAGATATTCCCAAATAGATCCTATTATTTTTGGTTTCACTAAAATCCGGTTTGTTTTGCACCCGGTACATTCAATTGAAGTTTGAAATCGAATTATCGAACTACCGCGCCATTTTCAATTCCTTTTATAATTTAAAATAAATATTTATATTCTAACGACGACGTATATAATATATACGTTCTAAATATATTCAAAATAAATTTCTCGTCGATATTATTTAAAATAATTCATTTTAAATAATCAAAATTCGCTAAAATTGCCAAAATAAAAATTTTAAACTGGCCTAGATTTTCCGGGTTATTACAATCTCCCCCACTTAAAACTTTTCGTCCCCGAAAAGGAACAAAGTCGAAAGTGGTTTGATTAATGAACTCTACGTTCGATCTGGCTTCCATTCTCCAACTTTTCAGTTTCTGAGAATTTTCCAGTTCTTCAAAAATTTGGCTAACACCCTAAATTTTCGAAAAATTTCGCCATAACCTCCCCTGCACCGGGAGCCACGGGAAAATCCCGAAATTGCCATACAGGCCTTCTGATCTCAAAAAGAAAAAGAGAAAGCCAAGCGGCTAGCCAATAGGCTCATAAAATCATCATCACCCAAACAAAACAGTAAATTATATAGTAAACATGTACCTATTTGTCGGGCAAACAAATTTTATTCTCTGCTCTAGCCTCCTTGCTATGACCTGTTCAATGTAAGTATATGTATATGCAAGCAAATGCGACCAATTTTCAATACAATTCAATATTTGATGCAATTAGGCATAATGGTTCAAAATTATCAAACAAATAAACAAACAACACAAACATCAATCAATTAGTGAATTAGAGTTTCAAATTCATAATTTTGATACATATACAAAAATCATGTTTTTGATGCCAAATCACAACAATAAACCTATCTATATAAGTTTTGGTTCTCACACCAGTCTAATGGAGATATATAGAAATCACACCTTCGAAACACGAAAATAAATACTGGTGATAGCGCACCATCATCAGAATCATGTCCGGGCGACTAGAATGTGATTCTATATCTATCCAATATATTAAAACTTCGAATATACGTTCATGACGCGTATATGCAAAATCTTTATATATCGGATTGTCCAAATTCAAAATAAATAAATATTCAAATACGTAGAATTGATTTAAATTTTCAAAACAAAATTGTTTTCATTAAAAAATATACTCTTCACACCCGTTCTAGGATACTACTGATCCTATCTCTAACGAGTCATTCTAACTGGATATTACTAATCCAATATCTGATGAATTCTTTCGTACAGTTCCAATGTGTCTTGTTCTCGAGATCTGTAAACCAAAGCTCTGATACCAAATGTGAAGCCCCGAACTTCCTCGGTCTCCGAAGAGATGAGAAAGAACGAATTACTGTGAGGACAAGACAAAACAGAACGCAGACGGAATAACATTTCATTGTTATTTACAACAATTCCATCAGATACCAGAATATACCGAGTATAATTGAATAAATTTCATTCGATAAATATCAGAGATTACAATAAATTACATGGCAGCGGAAAATAATACAAAACACAACTGAAAGTGATACACGGATACAGAGCTTTCCGAGCATCGTTCCAGCTGTAAATCAGGATCCTGTGAATATAAATCTGCAAAACCAAAACTACTAGCTGCCCGTGTCGAAAATAGGGGCACCCAGAGTTTAGGTTAAAACAATAAACTCCAGGTCAGTCATGTGACTGGTGTGAGAACTAAAACAGTTATTTAAAACTTTACTTTAAAAGAGAGTAATTCAAGGGACCACGCCGTATAACACGGAACGGGTTTCCTCCCAAGAATACTAGTGCATAGAATAAACAACGCAATGCTTTTTCGAAAAATGAAGCAATTATAAGACCCAGGTCCCATCACACAATGCAACGCAAGCCGGAGGATAGGGTTTTCCCTTATAATAGCCAAACATGCTTGGTACGTTTAAAACAAATCATTTGATACTATAATAAGTGTATAGTGTCAAAACAATTTCAATCATAAATATCAATCATAGGGGGCATAGCTACCATCTACTATGTCGCCATACTAGTTCTACAATTAAAACCTCAATATCACGTATTGGAAATTGGATTCCGTCATGAGTCGAGGCAAGGGGCAAGCTCCTCTCCGCATTCGAGACACTCTAGCGAATGCCTCAGGACTACACACTCTGGGTAACCCCTGGATCGGCTGGGCCGGTCCTCTCTTACGTTTGAGGATTGGCAATTCCTAAACACACGTTTCCCGGTCCTTACAGACCTATAATCGAGGCGCCTCGCATTCCAACAACCACATAGGTGAAAAATAGATATATATGTCAGGGCTGGTAAGTCACTGACACCACCATAGCTAGAAAGAAACGTCGTGCTCTCCCAGCGGCCCGTATCCCGTTTTTAACTCATACCGAGGTGTGAGGCTCGCGAATCCACGCTATACACAAAGCCAGGCCACATAGGCCGTGCTTTGATCATCTTCCACAAGACTTTTCTTTGCAACAAAAGCCTTGATCACAGCATCTTGGCATGCCACATAGACAATCCACTCCATACGACTGATTTCCATCGATATATAACCTCTGAGCTCGTAGGTCTCAGAGAAGGGCGTTAAGCAAAAGAATAAATTCTCCGCCGCCAAACAGATATATATATAACAGAAATCAATCAACACAGAATAAAATCCAATGTCAGACACACAATTTATTTACAAGTTCGTTCTGGGTCTGAACAAAACCGGAGGCACTTTCCTCGCATATCCATCGATCTCCAGGTACGTCTGGACGACCACCAACTATTTCCATCCTCTTGGGTGTACAGCCCAATCAGGATCATCAGTAATTATCCAAACGATGTGAAGACTTCCGGTCTTCAACCACCGTCTTCGTCTTCGACTTTTCGTCGAATCGGTTATTCAGAATGGGTATAAACCCGGACTTTCCGAACAACCCGCGTATATTAAAAACGAATGTTACACAAACACAGCAAACGCCTCATTCCAATTCGGAATATCCTTTTACTCACGAAATCACATTCTTAGGGAAAGGTTCCCATTAATTTTATCAAAGATAAATTCTTCTAAATTTATTCTTTAATCTTCCTTTGGATGTCATTTCAAACCAAATTATGGTTTTCCAAACTAGTCGAGATTAGCGAACCACACCGAAGTAATTATTTATTTTATTTCCCAATCCCAACCTATTCATCCCATGAAGTAAAACTGGTAATACTCCATATCTAACACCACGGTGTTATCGGTAAAATTAATTACCATTTCCCGTTCAAATCTAATTAAAGATTTAACTATCGCTTTGGAGCAAAACTGGTGATACTCCATTCTCGCTCATTTTCACTATTTGATAATTTAGATTATCAATCCACATTTCAATCTAACAGTAGATTCGTTAAAACTCCTTTTACTGGGTTAAAGAACTAATGTCTTTTAAAACACAGTTCACGATAAACCCAAATCACATTCTATTTATTAGCGGGTTAGAGAACTGGTGTTATTTAAAACACCGTTCACGATAAACCCATGAATCAATTCTATTTAAAACCCATTTCAAATCCAATTTATTTATTTAAAAATAAATGGATTTTAATTTTAGTTCAAAACTAGTTCATTTTGATAAAAATCTATTTTTATCTTTTCAAATATGGAGTTTTTCATCCCAATTCTTCCCAAATCATTTCTTTTGATTTTACACAAATTATTATTATTTTTAATAATTTTATTTAGGCCCGTACAGTCGATTTCCATCAACGGCCATCGAACTGCACTTACAGTGACCTTTTTCGAATTTGATTTGGACATAACTCCAAATCCAACCGTTAGATTTCAAATTTCTAATATTCGTTAGAAAGCTCTTTTCGATACGAACCCAACAGTTCCGGTTTTAGGAGAATCCAACGGTCGGATCTCCCGTAATGTCCGTTTGAAATCAATGGTCGAAATTCGCGAACTGCCGCGGCGCGTTCTATTCAGGCCATTATATGTATAATATATATATATATATTATATATTTCGTCGATTACTATTTAAAACGAATTTTATAAATAGTTTTGAATTCGTTTTAAAAACAATTTCAACTTCCATTTTTAATTCAAATCAAAATTGAATTTTTCCTTATAAATTCGTTTTAAAATTCATTTCAATTCAATTCAAATTCGTTTTCTATTCGATTCAATTCAAATTGGTTTTCTATTCAATTCAATTCGAAATCATTTTATATTCAATTCATTTCGAAATCGTTTTATATTCAATTCACTTCGAAATCGTTTTATATTCAATTCATATTCACTTCGAAATCGTTTTATATTCAATTCATTTCGAAATCGTTTTATATTCAATTCATTTCGAAATCGTTTTATATTCAATTCATTTCGAAATCGTTTTATATTCAATTCATTTCGAAATCGTGTTATATTCAAATCATTTCGAAATCGTTTTATATTCAATTCATTTCGAAATCGTTTTATATTCAATTCATTTCGAAATCGTTTTATATTCAATTCATTTCGAAATCGTTTTCAATTCAAATCAAATTTGTTTTAAATTCAAAAACGAATATAATCGATATAAATATCGTTCTCGTCAAAATAGCGCATCACTAACCAACACGGCTTTATATTCAACAAATGGATCTATATCTCTTTCAATACACGACTCTATATCTTTGTCAACACATGACTAATCTCAGCGAATGAGTACTGTCCACGTGTGACTATTTTTGTTATTTAATATATTTTATGAAAATTAAGGTAACTATCGTTTGATATTAAATTAGACTCCAACTGTAAATTAGTAAGAGAACGATTCCCTGAATATTAACCCCAAAGGCCGAAACCAACATCAGATCAATATCCAGGAGACCACTCATCTCGTCTATTTTCCAGTTTATTTCTAATTCTATATATGATAAAGATGTAAATTTTATTGTTAAAATATTTCGTTCAACACATGACTAATCTCAACGGATGAGTACAGTCAACACATGAACCTTTACTTTATAGTGATAAAGATATAAATTTTATTGTTAAAATATTTTGTTCAACACATGACTAATCTCAACGGATGAGTACAGTCAACACATGAACCTTTATTTTATAATATTCTTTATCTTCTAAATTGGAATGAGGTCCAATCAATCACCATATAATATTAATTATATGGATTTTCATACATCACACGTATATAATAGCATTGAAAAATAATCAATCATCAACCAAAGTGCACTACACTGTATAAGCATCAAATATAGATACCTAACGCTTGTAACAGCCTATCAATCAATCGATCGACATATTTAATCAATCAGGATGAGTGAACTTCAAATTTCATCCCAACACCCATGTGGGGTTTCAAATCAACAAACATAGATTTTATTTGCGCAGTTGGGCGATGTGTAAAATTTATCGACCCAATCAATATCAGTCAAATCAGTGTATATAAACAAATCGGCCGATTTGTTTATAAATATTTATTTATTCACTTTCACGTTAAAAATTATATTTTTAACGAAAAAATAAAAACTCATTAAAAACTTGGGCTGCAACGAAATATGGCAATGGCAATGATCTGTCTAAGCACTGGAACCGGCAACTGGAGAACATTCAATTACAAATGAATGCTGATCCTAATAACCCAAGTCTTGCTGCTGTGGAAACCTCCTACTCAAACAACCTGCGTGAAGCCCTTCATCAAGAATCCCTTGTGCGTAAACAAAAAGCAAGACTAAAGTGGTTTGAAGATGGAGACAGGAACTCCGCGTATTTCCATGCAGTGCTGAAAGCCAAGCAAAACAAAGATAACATTCTGGCCGTTACTGACATGAATGGTAATGTTAAAACTTCTCAAATTGATATTCACAATGCGTTTATTATGTATTTTACTGATTTGTTTGGCAATGCTTCTAATTTTATGCCTAATTTAGAGGAAATTAACCCTATGATTCTTCCTCAACTAAATGATGAACAACATGACTCATTATGTACTCCTATCACTACTGATGAGATTAAAACTGCTTTGTTTTCTCTAAATAAGATTTCAAGCGGGGGTCCTGATGGGTTTAATTCCTTTTTTTACCAATTCTGTTGGAATGTCGTCAATCATGACGTGTGTAGTGCTGTTATTCAGTACTTTAAGAGAGCTCAAATGTTTGGATCTTTTAATAACACCGTAATAGCTCTTATCCCTAAAGTTACAAATGCAAGCTCTGTCGATGCTTTTCGACCTATTTCTTGTTGTAATGTTATTTATAAATATATAGCGAAAATTTTGGCTAACAGATTGAAGGATGTTCTGCCTTCTATAATCTCTTTTAATCAATCTGCTTTTTTGCCGGGTAGAAGCATACTAGATAATGTTCTTCTAGCGCACGAGATTCTTAAAGGTTATAAATCTAAGCACATCTCGCCTCGTATTATGCTCAAACTAGACCTCAGGAAAGCTTTCGACACTTTACAATGGACTTCAATCACTAGAATTCTCAGTTACATGAATTTCCCCTCCTTCTTTAATGCCTGGATTTACTCCTGCATTAGTACCCCCTCACTATTCGATTAATATTAATGGTTCACCTGTGGGGTACTTTACGAGTAAACAAGGGATTAGGCAGGGGGACCCTATCTCTGCTTACTTATTTATAATTGTTATGGAATTATTGACGCGTATGCTTGATCAACTGGTTGACCATGGTCTTTTGAAACTGCACCCTAAGTGCTCAAATCCGAGAATCACTTCACTGTTATTTGCTGATGACCTCATCATCTTCTGCAAACCTGATGGAAACACCTTAGCGAATATTATGCTAACACTGGATAAATTCTACAGTATGACTGGGTTGAGAATTAACTTGGATAAATCTGAGGTTTTGGCTGCAGGTATTAGCCAAATGCAGATTGCTCAAATTCACTCTCAAACTGGATTGAAACATAATGATTCCACTATCACGTATCTTGGCGTTCCTTTAGCAACATCTAGAATCACTACACACCAGTGTGCTCCCTTGTATGCTAAGATTATGAGCAGACTAGAATGTTGGTCAGCGAGAAATCTTAGTCAAGCGGGGAGAGTCACACTCATAAAATCTGTGATTGTTTCAATGTACGTTTACTGGGCAAGGACTTTCTTGCTTCCGCAAAAGTTACTGGTTATGATACGAACTGCATTTATGCGGTTCCTGTGGAAAGGCAACATACACGTCAAATACTTAGCTCCAACTTCGTTTGCACTTACTGAAAAACCTATACGAAATGGTGGCTTAGGCATTATGAATATGTGTCTTTGGAATAAAGCAGCGTATGGCAGACATTTTGACGATGTACTAAACAATAGAAACAGCCTTTGGGTTGCATGGTCTCACCGCCACGTACTTAAAGACAAAAGCATATGGACCTTGAGTCAAAATACTGCCATGAGCTGGACATGGAAAAGTTTGATCAAACTTAGAGACAAATACCTTCCCTTTTTTAAAAATGGCTTGCATGCCTATGATTATATTAATTTTTGGCAAGATCCATGGTGCGATTATGGGATGGTCACTGGCAACTCTCTTAGTTTTCTGGAAAAACAGCAGGCGGGGATCAACTTGGCAAGCAATGTGGCGAGTTTAGTTCATAGTGATCAACTTCAGCTGCCTGCAACCTCAAATCAAAATGTGATGCAATTGTGGAATAAAATGAGAAGCGTGTGGGTGAAACCTACTACTAATTCCATCACGCATTGGAAGTTCCCTGGTGAGCAGTTTCAAATTAAATTTTTGTATAATTCTATGCATGGTACTGCTGAGTTTCCTGTTTGCAGATGGCAAAAAGCTATATGGAACAAAGACAACAGCGCTAAAGAGAACTTCTGCTTGTGGAAGATAAAGCATAAAGCAATTTTGACGAAAGATAGGCTTCGGGACCGGGGTATGAACGTGGAGATGCTTTGTGTTTTCTGTAGAACTGAGGAAGAAAAGCATGCGCATTTATTCTTTGAATGTGTGGTCATCAAGACAATTTGGACTGAAGTGCTTGCTGAAATTCGCAGCAGTAATATTCAGCATGCCAGCACTCTTGAATGGGAAGAAATAAAGCTAAAGATTAAAGGGAAGACCAGTACAACAAGGATATTCAACTACACACTCAAGAAGTTCATCTATAACCTGTGGCAAGAGAGAAACAGACTTGTATTTCAGCATTCGCAAGTGTTCGACGTGCCAATTTTCAAGCAGAAACTGAGGCATGACCTGAGGGAGGGTTTGAAGTACCTGAAGTTCACTTTCGACCCCGGCATTTTTGGAAACTAATACTGCAATACTGCATTACTGCACTATTGCAGATGCTGCTTCTCGCAGTTTTTGGGTTTTTTTTGTGTTTTTTCTTCCGATATTATTGATATGCCGTGTTTTCCCCTGTTGTCTTTTTTTTCCTTCTTTCTTTCTTTGTGTCTTTGTAATTCGTCTTCGGTATATTAATAAAATGGTAGGGGTCCATTTAACCCCGTCGGCTTTGCCAAAAAATAATAATAATTTATTTTAACACATGAATTTTTATTCAGTTCATTTACAAAATAAAAATGATAATTTTATTTTCCTAACTTATTTTTAGAAAATTTCGGTGGCATAACGACACGATACTAGAAACGGGACAAGGCCTAGCCTTATCCCCGGTCTAGTGAAGGCCCACGCCATTCACACATCAATCAAATCCATTCTATTTCACCAAACAATTCAATTCAAACCAAATAATCTAACCAACTACACAACCAAACAAACAAGTCCATGGTCTGTGGACGATTGTGTCGGGTGCTACTAAACACCGTCTGCTTCCTAGTATATATATATATATATATATATATATAACTAGAAAAAGAGATTGAAGAGTGAGAAATTCTCACCAATAGCTATTCCAACTCCACGACACTTCATTTAGAGAAATCATCGCCATTCTCGCCTTTTGTCGCTTTCGTTGCCCGTAGCCACTACATATGTAAAAATCGAATTTTTACTTCGCTATTCAATATATAAAAATCGAATTTTTACTTCGCTATTCAATATATAAAAATCGAATTTTTACTTTGCTATTCAATATATAAAAATCGAATTTTTACTTTGCTATTCAATATATAAAAATCTCGCCTTTTCAACAATAAAAATTTCTCCTTTTCAACTATAAAGATTTCTCCTTTTCAAATTTATCATTATAAAAATCACATTTTTATTTTGCTATACATATAAAGATGATATTTCTAATATTCCTATCGTGTAAAATTATATTTTTAATTCTCTACCTAAACAAAAATCATATTTTTACATCTTCTACTTAATAAAGATTATATTTTTAATACTTTAAAAATATAAAAATCATATTTTTAATTCTTTAAAAATATAAAAATCATATTTTTATCCTTCTACTATATGAAAGATGATATTTTTATTTTGCTACACATATAAAATTTGGATTTTTATTACCAAAAACATTGTCTTTAACTAAATAAAAATCTTACCTTCATCACACAATGTCCTTTATAATTTATTCACTAATTTAAATAATTACATTAAATAAAATCAAATAAAAACTCACCCTTCTTATTCGGTTTCCTCCCGAGAAGGGTCCCACAGTCGATGGACAGCCGGAGGGCGTCGCTGGAGCCAAGGGGTCGGCGCCGGAGTCCTTCAGGTGGAGGATGGAGTTGAGAGTGGGTTGTGGGGTGCTGGAGTGGGGGCCTCGTCGATGCAGGACGTGCTCAGGTGGGTGGTTGGGCGATCACGGCGGAGCTGGGGTAGTGGAGGGGCTGGGTCGCGGCAGGTGGGGTCGGAACTGGCGGCGGCTAGGGTTTTATGGAGGGGAAGGGTTCGTCGCTCGTGTCAGGGAGAAGGAGGAGAGCAGGAAGAAGAAGGAGGCGAGGAGAGAGAGAGTGCGAGGCAGGGTGGAGTGGTGGAGGACGACTGGCGATGGTCTTGGGAGGCGCGACGCGGTAGAGTAGGGCTACAGTGGAGGGGTGGTTCTCGTTTTCGATTAGGAAATTATATGAACGACGGGGTTTTAGAGAATAAGGGGTAGGAGTATATTATATATATATATATTTATTTATTCAATTTTCAAAAAGTTACTTTTTCCATACGACCTCTAAACGAGGCCCATCGCCTGTCGTCCATAGCTAATTACCCCCATTCCAAACACAATGGAATATGTATCGTAGGCTGATTCGATAGTTACAATCAGTTTCCGTCAAAATCAACATATAACTCTATATATTGAATTTGAACGCGCATTTCAATTTCCTGGGGTCACATACTAACTCGAAAAATTCCAGAAAAATATTTTCTAGCTTCGTATTGACAATACGGTCCTAACAAAACTAGTTTCGTCGAATTCTGAGACCGTTGGAAAAATGGCCAATTTCCACTCGATTAAAATCAACTAAAACTGGTCAAACGCGTTTTCCTTTGCCATGCTCATATATGGATTCGAAAAATTATGAAATTTGGAATCTAGCAATAATTTGACATCATAGACCCAACAAAAGTGGTTTCGTCGAAATCCGAGGTCATTTGCAAAATTCCCATTTTTAAGGGCCTGAATTCCATAGCGACTATTCAGAATTTTCAACTGGACATATCTTTTTATTCCCGCTATGAAATTTGGATTTTTCAGATTCGTTGGAAAGATATTCCCAAATAGATCCTATTATTTTTGGTTTCACTAAAATCTGGTTTGTTTTGCACCCGGTACATTCAATTGAAGTTTGAAATCAAATTATTGAACTACCACGCCATTTTCAATTCCTTTTATAATTTAAAATAAATATTTATATTCTAACGACGACGTATATAATATATACGTTCTAAATATATTCAAAATAAATTTCTCGTCGATATTATTTAAAATAATTCATTTTAAATAATCAAAATTTGCTAAAATTGCCAAAATAAAAATTTTAAACTGGCCCAGATTTTCCGGGTTATTACAGGGCCGGTCCACCGATGTGGATTAAAATGCCTGAACACTGCGTTTTCCCGCCCTTAGGGGCGTCAATGAGCTAAATGACTCCATTGGCTCCATATAGTCACCGATATATCTGAGGCACTTCGCAATCCAACAACCACATAGGTGAAAATAATATAAATGTCAGGGCTGGTAGGTCATTGACACCACCCTAGCTAGAAGGAAATGCATGCCCTACCTGCAGTCCTCTCCCGTTTCTAGTTCACACCGGGGTGTGAGGCTCACGAATTAATGCTACAAAAAGCTACGCCATAAAGGTCGTGCTTTGATCATCAACCACAAGACTCTGCTTTTCAACAGAAGCCTTGATCATTTGCATCTCAGCATGCCACACAAGCAATTTATGCTATGCAACCGATATCAATCACACAGAATGAAATCCAATGTCAGACACACAGTCCGTTTACAAGTCCGTTCTGGGTCTGAACGAAACCGAAGGCACATTGTACCTCGCATATCCATCGATCTCCAAGTACGTCTGGACGATCACCAACTGATTCCCTTCTCTTGGGTGTACAGCCCAATCAAGATCATTAGTAATTATCCAAACAATGTGAAGACCTCCGGTCTTTGACCACCGTCTTCATCCTCGACACATCGTCGAATCGGTTATTCAGAGTGGGATAAACCCGGTCTTTCTGAATAACTCGCGTATATAATAAACAAGTGTTACACAAACACAACATATGCCTCATTCCAATTCAGAATATTCTTTTATTCAAATATTCTTACACTTTGGGAAAGGTTCACATTAATTTTATCAAAGATAAATTCTTTAAATTTATCGTTTAATCTTCTTCTGAATATCAATTCAAACCAAATTATGGTTTATCCAAACTAGTTGGGATTAGCGAACCTTACTGAAGTAATCACTTGTTAAATTTCCCAACCCCAACCTTTTCATCCCATGAAGTAAAACTGGTCATACTTCATATCTAACACCATGGTGTTATCGGTAAATTTAATTACCATTTCACATTCAAATCTAATTAAAGATTTAACTATCGCCTGGGGCAAAACTGGTGATACTCCATTCTCGATCATTTCAATCTAATTAAAGATTCATTAAAACTCCACTTGGTTTTAATCTACCCAAAAATCACTATCAATGTGTAACACCCCGGATTTTTGAATAATCAAATTAACTAAATTAAAGAATAAATGTTTAGCATTGTTCTAAGGTTTGTAAGCAAAAGACTTAGTAGCTCATTTGGTTGGAACATGTGACTTGCATACAAGAGGTACAGAGTTCGATCCCCACCAATGCCATATTTTTGTTTTAAGGGAATGGCTAAAAAGCGGCTTAGTGTGAACGCAGTTCAAAAAGTAGTTTAGTGTGAAAATAGTTAATTAGGAAGATAGAAATATATATAGATATATTTATAAAAATAAAATAAAATTCAACCTAAAATTTAAGAAAAAAATTCAAAACAGCAGAAGCGGGAAGGCAAAACACCAAACCGACCTATTTTATGGGTCGACCCCCAGGGTCGACTCAGGAGGTTTGGAATTGGTCCCGTCGGCCCTAAATGGTCTGTGATGAAATTTTATGTTTTAGGGCTTAGGTGGCGATTTCTGGTTGGTCTGTTGACATCATTTCTTGGTTTCTAAGGCCTAGATGGATTCTAGAGTGATCTGACGGCTGTAAATAAATTTAAAACTCTATAAAAAGACCCATAGACTCAAACCCTAAATCAAAATTAAAACTAAAACTATGGTCGTCATGCTGTCGTCTTGAACCCTAGAGTAGCCGCCACCAATTAGAGAGGAAGAACAACAAATCAAATCAGTTCTATTCAACCCTAACAACGAATCTTCTTCAAAGGAGAGCTAATACAACTTCAGAAATCAGAACTCAGAGCTCAAGACCTCTTTTGAGTTGTGAGTTCGATAGTTTAATAAAATAATTAGTAATTTAATTAGATTAAGTTATGTTGCGGATTGTATGGATGTGATGTGAATTATTGATCGTATGTTGTAATTATGTTGTAGAATTTTGTTGAAATCTCTATGACGTTATGTTATGATGCTATCATTTACGATGTAAAGTTATGATGCTATCACCCACGTTGAAATTCTATGATTAGCCTATGTCTAGTTGAATCATCATGTTGTACATATGCTAAGTTTGGTTATGTCGATTCATATGATAAATCATATGTATGCAAGTTTAGATTTTTATGTAAACATGAATCATATACAAGTTGGGTAAAATTATATGTGACCTTACATGGTTATGACATCTAGTTTATGTAAAAATTTGATTAATAGCTAGGCTATGACATGTGTGAGTTATATGCTAAATTTTACATGATATTTTACATGTTAGATGCAAGTTTACACCATTGTTATGATGCATAAATCACATATGCAAGTTTATATAAATATATGAGTTTGGGATATGAATCATGTTATGCAAGTTTAGGATTATTGCCTATGCAAGTTTACACCTTTAGATGTAGATCTATGACATACATGATTTATGCAAGTTCACACCTTTAGATTTGGATCCATGACATATGTTGTTTATGCAAGTTGTAACTTTGGCCTATGCAAGTTTTAGATGTAGAACATCATTCACATATGCAAGTTCATCCCCATGTTTAGATCTATGTTTTCATTATGTGTATATTGTGATGTTTTCTCTTTGTTCCATAAGTTAGACTATTCGAGTCTAACATATATTTTACGTTAAACGAACAAACGTACAATGTGGGGTAAAGGGGATAATATTAAAAGATTTAATTGGTATAAATGCCTTAAAAGGCATAAAATAAGTTGTGGTGAAAATTGGTATGATTTTACATACCATAAATGGATGGATATAATTGAGTCAATTATGGACATCGTTAAATTTGGAATTGATTGATAATTTGAATAGGGAAAGTAATTCAAATTGGGGAATGATTAATTAGGAGTAATTAATCGTCTAAGACACGAGGTTAGGCTCTTTTGTGGTGTAAGACTGCCCGGACCCGCCCGACAAATCCAGCTACCACAAAAGCCAGTCTAATGTGAGAGGTCTTAGGCATAAATTAAATACGTAACAATTGTAAAGACACGAGGTTAGGCTCTTTTGTGGTGTAAGACTGCCCGGACCCGCCCGGCAAATCCAGCTGCCACAAATGCCAGTCTAATGTGAGAGGTCTTTATGAGGTTACGGTCTTAATGAATTAAGAAACACTTAACCAATAAACATGTAGTGGATATGAGGGGGTAAAGTGGGTGCCTTGGGTGGCATGTGGAATCTAGTGGGTGCCTTGGGTGACATTTGGAAATACGATTAGAAACACTTAACCTAAATTGAAACATGTAATTGAAACATGAATAAGAAGTGGGTTAAGTGGGATGTACTAGAGGGGACCAAGCTTAGGTGGATAGCTTGTGTCAAGTAATGGGGGCCCATTTCAACAAGTAACTCATATGTATCTTTGTGGGCTCGACCCAAGTCGAGGACGGGACATGCATACGGGGCTTGATTGTAAGAGGCCAAACCGGGTTAGCGGTAGCAACGCAAGTCCAACGGGTTCATATGCGTGTGTGGACCCGGACTGGTAGGTAAGACGTTGTTACATCGTGTAGGTATAAGCCGTGCATTGTTGGTTGTATCGGGTTGCCACTTTGGGGAGTGATACGCCCCACTGTGGGGTTAGCATGGGTATCTACGAGTTAGGGAGCCGATCGCTTGGGGGTAGTGGGTACACCTAGTGGAGATAGGGGCAGGCGGCACCTATGAAGGCAGCTAGGGGTGCACGAAACTACCAATATCATTATTAAGTCTATAGGCGGGATCAACCTTAGGGTGACTAGTGGTGGTGCAGTACAGCAATTATCCTGTAGTGTTGGTGTAGCTTGGTAATTATCTTACAATGGGTTAGGGCGCTTTAACGATATCGTTGTTCATCTTGTTTCCTTATTTACTCTGCCATATTCAATGGTTCATAGTCATTTCGTTATTTTCCAACTTATGTCTTAGCCTAGTTACTTTGTTAATTATATTGTTAAAATTATCCCACTCGCCAGACTTTATGTCTGAGCCCCTTTGTTTCCTCCTCTTTTCTTCCTTTTCCCCCCTCAGGTGCTCAGGTTGGGACTAGCACCAGTGGAGCTTGATCTTGGACTGTTGTTTCTCTGCTTTTAGAAGATTACTTGGATCGCTGAAGTAAAGTTCAACTTCTCTTTTATTTATGGCTATTTTGTATTGGGGATTATGTCTTTCAGTTTATGTACTTTTGGTAGTCAAGATGGATATTATGTACTTTGACTCTGGTTTTTGATGATGTAAGCAACATATGTGTTTTCCACTGCAATGAAATAAATTTTTAAATCTTTGAGTACTATTTATATATGTCTTGTTGTTAAGTTTCTGTTCTATACTTACCTAAAACGCTCCATAGAAGTTAATGCATTCCATTTGTGAGTGACATTAATGGACGTGGGGTGTTACACGTGGTATCAAAGCTGAAGGTTACCAGAAAAGATATGAATTTTGAAAAGTTGTTTTTCAAAAACAATTTTATAAAGAAGTACCTTCAAAAGTATGTTTTAAGGAAAGTATTTTCAAGAGAAAAGCTTATTTTAGAAAGCATAACCCCAAGGGCCATATATCATTCCTTCGGTTCTTTTGTATTGAATCTTTCCTTTTTCGTTTCAGCATGTCTGAAACATCTGAGATACCAAGAGGTGTTCATGTACCCGGTTAGTTTCGTCAATATCTCGAGGCTAGGGCCACCACCGCAGGTCCAGCAAATGCTCCTCCTCCTCCTCCTCGTGTCGATACTTTTGCTAAGATATGTAAGGACTTTCGGGCAATGGGTGGAAAACCTTTTCATGGAACAAAGACATTTGTTGTAGCTCGAAACTGGCTAAAGGAGGTGGAAGAATTATTTGGAATATTTGAAGTGGATGATGGAAGAAAGTTCCAGTTAGCTGCCTGGCTAATGAAGGATGAGGCCTCGTTTTGGTGGGAGGTCACTAATGGAGGACGCCCAGTCGATACATGGCCAGATTTTAAGCAGAGGTTTGAGGCAAAGTTTCTCTCACGGGATGAAGTGAATCTATACATGGAAAGGTTTCTAGCATTGAAGCAAGGGAATCTATCGGTGAAAGAGTACGTCAACAAATTCAATTAGTTGGCAAGATTTGACTTGGACTTGGTGAATACTCCAGAAAAGAAGGATCTAAGATTTGTTAAGGGTTTAAATGAGCCGCTTCATGGGTTAGCTATGACCCATATTCCCATGGGGGCTACCTTCGAGAGACTAGTTGACATGGCGCTCATGCATGAAGAGGAGAAGGTCGCCAATGCTAATAAGGCACCCGAGAGAAAGGGGATCAAAAGAAGCCACAATAGCAATAACAGAACAAGAAAGGTGGAAAAGGCAACAATGCTAAGGGAAAGAAAAGATGCTTTAACTGTGGGACACCCGACCATCTAAGCAAAGATTATAGGAAGAAAAAGAAGACTGGTTGTTTCCACTGTGGCGAGGCGGGACATCTTATTAAGGACTGCCCAAAGAAAGGGCAGAGGGCAGGGTCTACCTCGGGAGGACAGGTGCAGGCTCTTATGGCACCAGGGCAGGCAAAGGGACAAGTTCAGGCTCTCGTGGTCCCACCGGTGTAAGAATGAGGTAGAGCAATTTCCGTTGAAAGTTTAGTTTTTCTGTTTGATCATCCTGTCCGTACTTTATTTAATTCTGGCGCATCACATTCGTTTATTTCTACATCATTAGTTGAAACACTGCACCTTGATAGTGGTCTAGTTACCGATCCCTTAGTAGTCTCAAATCCTATCGGTGGTTCGGCTCATCTTTCTATGATTTGTCGGGATTTGAGAGTGTTTAGCTTGGGCGTTTTAGTTTGAGTGCAAAGCTTTTGTTCTTGGCTTCATGGGCTACAGTTTAATTCTAGGTATGGATTGGCTAACTAGATATGGGGCCATCCTAGATTGTGAAAGAAGGGTAGTTAGATTGTTGACTCGTTTTGGAAAGACCCTTGATATTTCTTATGACCCTAGAGGTCCAGTAATGCTTAGCTACCTAGAATCCCTTGACGCATCCGATGATGATTTACATTCTGTTCCCATAGTCCGTGAATATGCTGATGTCTTCGATGAGGCGAGGGGTTTACCCCCAAAACGTGAGATAGACTTTCAGATATATCTAGCAGATAATGCAAAGCCAGTTGCATTACCAGTGCGCCACATGGCTCCAAGAGAGAGAAGAGAACTCAGTAAGCAAGTGAAGGAATTGCTTGAGAAGGGGCTCATCAGACGTAGTATATCGAAGTGGGGTGCTCCAGTAGTGTTTTCCACGAAGGCGGATGGGTCCCTTAGACTTGTATGGACTATAAAGAACTTAATAAGCTTACTAAGAAGAACAGACACCCACTGCCGAGGATTGACGATCTCTTCGATCGGTTAGTTGGCGCCTCAGTGTTTTCACAGTTGGACTTAGCCATTGGTTTCCATCAGTTGAGAGTGGCTGAGGATAGCATAGACAAGACTGCCTTTAGGACTCCAGACGGTTTCTTCGAGTGGCTTGTAATGCCCTTCGGTTTGACAAACGCCCCCGCATACTTTGTTGACTTGATGAGTAGGGTGTTTAGGGAGTGCCTTAATAAATTCGTGGTTGTCTTTGTGGATGACATCTTGGTCTTTTTTAAGAGCGAGGAAGAGCATGCCCTACATCTTAGGGAAGTATTGGAGACCCTTCGAGCACATATCCTTAAAGCTAAATTTTCTAAATGTCACTTTTGGAGGAAGGAAGTGCGATTCTTAGGGCACGTGGTTTCCAAAGAAGGGTTAGCTGTGGATCCCGCGAAGGTAGTGGCCATCCAAGATTGGAAGGTTCCTAAAAATGCTACCGAGGCGAGGAGTTTCTTAGGGTTGGCTGGCTACTATAGGAAGTTTGTCAAAGACTTCGCAAAGATATCAGCCCCATTAACAAGCTTGACGAAGAAGAACTTAGTTTTCACATGGGACGTAGATTGTGATGATGCGTTCCAACGTCTAAAGAGAGCTTTGACCACAGCCACAGTAATAGTGTTGCCAGATGGGAGTAAGCCATTTACCGTTTATACCGATGCTTGTGGGACAGGACTAGGCGCAGTCTTAATGAAAAAGGGAAGGGTAATAGCCTATGGTGGAAGGCAGTTGAGAGTGCATGAGAGAAATTACCCTACACATGTCTTAGAGTTGGCCGTTATTGTCTTTGCGCTCAAGTCTTGGCGTCATTATCTTCTTGGCGAGAAATTCGAATTATTCACTGACCACAAATCGCTAAAATACTTATTCTCTCAGAAGGACTTGAACTTAAGGCAGCAAAGGTGGATGGAATTCTTAGCATCCTACAATTTCGAGATAACATATACCCCTGACAAGGGTAACGTGGTGGCAGACGCCTTAAGTAGAAAAAGGTTGTCCTTGAGTCCGTTGTTTGTTGAGCGGCGAAGCTTAGAGTTCATCTCTACGTTTGACTTTAAACCTTCCATTGACTTTGTACATGGTTTGCTAGCATCATTGGAGGTCAGACCTACGCTTTTGGGACGGATTGGTGAGGCACAGAGAGATGACCCACAATTGGTTGAGTTAGTAGAGAAGCTCAAAGGAGGGGAGTCATCAAGCCATCTCCGTAGGTATACCCTAGATGATAAGGGTTGCTTACGTAGGGATGGTAGGCTTTGTGTACCAAAAGACGAGGACCTAAGGAAGACCATTCTTGATGATGCACATCGTTCGAAGATGACCGTCCATCCCGGCGGGGACAAGATGTACATGGACATGAGACGAGTTTACTTTTGGGCCGGCATGAAGAAGGACGTGGCAGAGTTTGTCACTAGATGCTTGGTGTGCCAACAAGTAAAAGCAGAGCAAAAGAAGCCCGGTGGATTACTACACCCATTGGAGGTCCCACAATGGAAGTGGGAAAGCGTCTCGATGGATTTTGTTGACGGATTACCGAGATCGAGGAAGGGTAACACGGGGATTTGGGTCGTGGCAGACAAACTTACTAAGAGTGCCCATTTCATTCCCGTGAAGAGTAAAAGGACTGCTCCATGGTTAGCATCCGTATACATTCGAGAAATAGTTCGTTTGCACGGTGTTCCTTCTTGCATAGTGAGCGACCGCGATCCTATCTTTACTAGCGAATTTTGGAAGAGCTTGCAAGAGGCGGTAGGGACTCAGTTATGTTTGAGCACCGCATATCATCCTCAGACAGATGGCCAGACCGAGAGGGTGAATCATATTCTAGAGGACCTATTGAGGTTGTGTGTCTTAGATTTCGGAGGTACATGGGAGGAACATCTTCCGTTGGTGGAGTTCACATATAATAACAACTTTCAGTCTAGCATTGGCATGACACCATTCGAGGCTCTTTATGGACGGCCGTGTCGTTCGCCTACATGTTGGTGGGAGTCTACAGATAAGATCTTACTTGGGTCCGATATGATTAGAGAGACTTCGGAAAAGATCGATTTGATTTGAAGGAGGATGAAGACGGCGCAAGATAGGCAGAAATCTTATGTGGACAAGAGGAGGATAGATCTTGAGTTTGATATTGGGGACATGGTCTTTGTCAAGGTGTCTCAATTACGGGACGTCGTTTGCTTTGGGTCCATTGGGAAGTTAGCACCAAGGTTCATAGGGCCGTTTCCTATTAAGGAGAGGATTGGGCAGATGGCGTATAGAGTGGAGTTGCCCGAGAAACTTAGCGGCGTACACGATGTATTCCATGTGTCCCATTTGAGGAAGTGCTTGCACGAGACCGCGGAAGTGGTAGAGCCGAGCTCGCTTAGAGAGGTGGAGATAGAGCGTGATGCGACGATTCGTCGAGCTCCTACGTGCATTCTTGGGTCGGAGGTTAAGAAGTTGAAGAATCGAGAGGTCAAGCTAGTCAAAGTGCAATGGGGAGATAATGAAAGCAACGCTACTTGGGAGACGGAAGAGAAGATGTGTTCATTATACCCTTTTCTTTTCGAGGGTATGTCTTTTAGTTTCTCCTTTATCGCTTACCTTATACTTATCTTATCTTTAGTATGTCCTCTCATTAGTACCTTTGACCTTTAGATAGGGTAGTCCTATGATTGAAACATGTGTTTGAGACATGTTATGTATGATGGATGCATGTGGATACAAGTGTTTGCTAGTGGTTGCTCGTGGATGCATATACACACACTTTAGGCACTAGATCGGCTCAGTCACTTCATATTGCATATTGCATATAAATGTGTATGCATATTTAAGCTAATGGGCGTATAATGGTTGTGCTATCATATGGATGTTGCATTTTGGTGAATGTATGTGCACACATGTAGAAATAATATGTATCGATAGGGTTCTTTCACATACATAATGGATGCATGGCACTATCATGGTTTGCATTAAGGAGGTCAACTGAATCAGTAGACCGCCTGATTTTGCATTAGATACGGAACATATACACGCACTTTTTGCATATGTTCGAACAACATTAGAAATTCTATAAGGACAATGGATGCCTGTGTTTGATGGTTGAGTAGATGGTTGTTTGGATGTTAGGATATGCATTCTCCTTAACTTGGAAATTTCGGGGGCGAAATCCTTTAAGGAGGGGAGAATGTAACACCCCAGATTTTTGAATAATTGAATTAACTAAATTAAAGAATAAATGTTTAGCATTGTTATAAGGTTTGTAAGCAAAAGACTTAGTAGCTCATTTGGTTGGAACATGCGACTTGCATACAAGAGGTACAAAATTCGATCCCCGCCAACGCCATATTTTTGTTTTAGGGGAATGACTAAAAAGTAGCTTAGTGTGAACGCGGTTCAAAAAGTAGTTTAGTGTGAAAATGGTTAATTAGGAAGATAGAAATATATATAGATATATTTATAAAAATAAAATAAAATTCAACCTAAAATTTAAGAAAAAAAATTAAAACTGCGGAAGCGGGAAGGCAAAACACCAAACCGACCTATTTTATGGGTCGACCCGAGTCCCGCTGGGTCGACCCCAAGGTCGACTCAGGAGGTTTGGAATTAGTCCCATCGGCCCTAAATGGTTTATGACGAGCTATTATGTTTTAGGGCTTAGGTAGCGATTTCTGGTTGGTCTGTTGACATCATTTCTTGGTTTCTAAGGCCTAGATGGATTCAAGAGTGATCTGACGGCTGTAAATAAATTCAAAACTCTATAAAAGACCCATAGACTCAAACCCTAAATCAAAATTAAAACTAAAACTATGGCCGTCATGCTGTCGTCTTGAACCCTAGAGCAGCCGCCACCAATTAGAGAGGAAGAACAACAAATCAAATCAGTTCTATTCAACCCTAACAATGAATCTTCTTCAAAGGAGAGCTAATACGACTTCAGAAATCAGAAATCAGAATTCAGAACTCAAGACCGCTTTTGAGTTGTGAGTTCGATAGTTTTAATAAAATAATTAGTAATTTAATTGGATTAAGTTATGATGCGGATTGTATGAATGTGATGTGAATTATTGATCATATGTTGTAATTATGTTGTAGAATTGTGTTGAAATCTCTATGACGTTATGTTATGATGCTATCATTTACGATGTAAAGTTATGATGCTATCACCCACGTTGTAATTCTATGATTAGCCTATGTCTATTTGAATCATCATGTTGTACATGTGCTAAGTTTGGTTATGTCGATTAATATGATAAATCATACGTATGCCAGTTTAGATTTTTATGTAAACATGAATCATATACAAGTTAGGTAAAATTATATGTGACCTTACATGGTTATGACATCTAGTTTATGTGAAAATTTGATTAAAAGTTAGGCTATGACATGTGTGAGTTATATGCTAAATTCTACATGATATTTTACATGTTAGATGCAAGTTTACACCATTGTTATGATGCATAAATCACATATGCAAGTTTATATAAATATATGAGTTTGGGATATGAATCATGTTATGCAAGTTTAGGGTTATTGCCTATGCAAGTTTACACCTTTAGATGTAGATCTATGACATACATGATTTATGCAAGTTCACACCTTTGTATTTGGATCCATGACATATTTTGTTTATGCAAGTTGTAACTTTGGCCTATGCAAGTTTTAGATGTAGAACATCATTCACATATGCAAGTTCATCCCTATGTTTAGATCTATGTTTTCATTATGTGTATATTGTGATATTTTCTCTTTGTTCCATAAGTTAGACTATTCGAGTCTAACGTATATTTTACGTTAAACGAACAAACGTACAACGTGGGGTAAAGGGGATAATATTAAAAGATTTAATTGGTATAAATGACTTAAAAGGCATAAAATAAGTTGTGGTGAAAACTGGTATGATTTTACATACTATAAATGGATGGACATAATTGAGTCAATTATGGACATTGTTAAATTAGGAATTGACTGATAATTTGAATAGGGAAAGTAATTCAAATTGGGGAATGATTAATTAGGAGTAATTAATCGTCTAAGACACGAGGTTAGGCTCTTTTGTGGTGTAAGACTGCCCGGACCCGCCCGGCAAATCCAGCTGCCACAAAAGCCAGTCTAATGTGAGAGGTCTTAGGAATAAATTAAATACGTAACAATTGTAAAGACACGAGGTTAGGCTCTTTTGTGGTGTAAGACGGCCTGGACCCGCCCGGCAAATCCAGCTGCCACAAATGCCAGTCTAATGTGAGAGGTCTTTATGAGGTTACGGTCTTAATGAATTAAGAAACACTTAACCAGATAAACATGTAGTGGACATGAGGGGGTTAAGTGGGTGCCTTGGGTGGCATGTGGAATCTAGTGGGTGCCTTGGGTGGCATTTGGAAATACGATTAGAAACACTTAACCTAAATTGAAACATGTAATTGAAACATGAATAAGAAGTGGGTTAAGTGGGATGTACTAGAGGGGACCAAGCTTAGGTGGATAGCTTGTGTCAAGTAACGGGGGCGCATTTCAACCAGTAACCCATACGTATCTTTGTGGGCTTAAGCCAAGTCGAGGATGGGACACGCATACCGGGCTTGATTGTAAGAGGCCAAACTGGGTTAGCGGTGGCAACGCAAGTCCAATGGGTTCATATGCGTGTGTGGACCCGGACTGGTAGGTAAGACATTGTTGCATCATGTAGGTATAAGCCGTGCATTGTTGGTTGTATCGGGTTACCACTTTGGGGAGCGATACTCCCCACTGTGGGGCCAGCACGGGTATCTACGAGTTAGGAAGCCGATCGCTTGGGGGTAGTGGGTACACCTAGTGGAGATAGGGACAGGCGGCACCTATGAAGGCAGCTAGGGTTGCACGAAACTACCAATATCATTATTAAGTCTGTAGGCGAGATCAACCTTAGGGTGACTAGTGGTGGTGCAGTATAGCAATTATCCTATAGTGTTGGTGTAGCTTGGTAATTATCTTATAGTGGGTTAGGTGCGCTTTAACGATATCGTTTTTCATCTTGTTTCCTTATTTACTCTTCCATATTCAATGGTTCATAGTCATTTCCTTATTTTCCAACTTATGCCTTAGCCTAGTTACTTTGTTAATTATATTGTTAAAATTATCGCACTCGCCAGACTTTATGTCTGACCCCCTTTGTTTCCTCCTCTTTTCTTCCTTTTCCTCCCCCAGGTGCTCAGGTTAGGACTAGCACCAGTGGAGCTTGATCTTGAACTGTTGTTTCTCTACTTTTAGAAGATTACTTGGATCACTGAAGTAAAGTTCAGCTTCTCTTTTATTTATGGCTATTTTGTATTGGGGATTATGTCTTTCATTTTATGTACTTTTGGTAGCCAAGATGGATATTATGTACTTTGACTCTGGTTTTTGATGATGTAAGCATCATATGTGTTTTCCGCTGCAATGAAATAAAGTTTTAAATCTTTGAGTACTATTTATATATGTCTTGTTGTTAAGTTTCTGTTCTATACTTACCTAAAACGCTCCATAGAAGTTAATGCATTCCCTTTGTGAGTGACATTAATGGACGTGGGGTGTTAACCAATGATTATTTAACTTGGGAAATCATATCCTGTCTTTAACTGGGTTAAAGAACCAATGTCATTTAAAACACGGTTCACGATAAACCCAAAATCACATTCCATTTACAATGGAATCTTCATGGTAAACAAATCGATATATATATATATAATCAATATAAACTTCCATATCGACTAATAATATAAATGGAATACTGGCAAAGCCTTTTAAATTCCAGATATATTAGTTGTCTTCCTTCACATAAATTCACTTCGATTATTACCAATTCGAATTCCATTCCATTCCAATTTATTTTATTAAATTGGAAAACTTTACTTTGGAAAATCTCCTTTAAATCTTAACAAAAGATTTATAAATTCCAAATCACATTTCACTGTAAATCGGGTTAAAGAACGAATGTCGTTAAAACACAGTTCACGATAAACCCAATTGACATTCCATTAATTATTGGGTTAAAGAACAAGTGTTATTTAAAACACCGTTCACGATAAACCCAAAAATCAATTCGAATTCAATTCCATTAAATACCATTTAATTGGTATACTTCATTAAATCTAAATAAAAAGATTTAATCTTTTTCTCAACTGGGTTTAAGAACAGAGTTAATGAAGACACCATTCACGACAAACCCAAATCCCGTTTGATATTAAATACAAGGCTCTGAATAGAAAATATATCGGCTTATATTCAATATCAAATTCTACAACCAACAAATATCGTATTGGAAATAACGATATACATATATCTTTCAAATTTCCATAACAATATCTGTATAATCATGAAATCCAACATCGAAATATTCCGAAGACAATTTCGATTCAAATCCATTCCAGTTCAACTATTGGAAATTCTGGTTATTTTTAAAATCATCTCAAATCCAATTTATTTATTTTAAAAATAAATGGATTATAATTATAGTTCAAAACTAGTTCATTTCGATAAAAATCTATTTTTATCTTTTCAAATATGGAGATTTTCATCCCAATTCTTTCCAAATCATTTCTCATGATTTTACACTAATTATTGATATTTTTAATAATTTTATCAAGGCCCGTACAGTCGATTTCCATCAACAGCCATCGAACTGCACTTACAGCGACCTTTTTCAAATTTAATTTGGACATAATTCCAAATCCAACCGTTAGATTTCAAATCTTTAATATTCGTTAGAAAGCTCTTTTCGATACGAACCAAGGTTCTGGTTTTAGGAGAATCCGACGGTCAGATCTCCCGTTGTATCCGTTCGAAGTTAATGGTCGAAATTTGCGAACTGCCGCTGCGCGGCGCGTTCTATTCATGCCATTATATTATATATATATATAATATATATTTCATCGATTTCCTTTTAAAACATATTTTCTAAATCGTTTTAAATTCGTTTTCAAAATGATTTCAACTTCATATTAAATTTCTAATCAAAATTGAATATTCCATATCATCGATATACAAGTAATAATATTTTCAAAACATTATATTTTGAAATCAGTTCCTTTTCGATATTCATTATTAAAATGAATAAAATCGATATAGATATCGTTCATGTCAAAATGGCGTCAATCGACACGGCTATATATATTTAAATATATTCATGTCTATCCCAAATCGGACATCAAAATCAAATTTTGATTCTTTTCAGAATATTATTTGAAAAATATTCGTTATTTTAAAATAATTGATATTTTAAAATATTCATTCTTTCTAAACTGGAATCAGACACAGTCAATTACCATACAATATGATTTATATGGATTTCATACACACATGCACATAACAATAATCAAACACAGTCAAGCATCACCCAAAGTGCATTCTACACCGCATAAGCATCAAATATAAATATTTAATGCTTATAACAGCCTGTCAATCAGTCGATCGACATACAGCTAATTATTGGGACTAGTGTATGGCCAATTTCATCCCAACACCCGTGTGGGGTTTCAAACAATCAAACACAGGTTTTATTTTTGCTGTTGGGCGATGTGTAAAATTTATAGTCCCAATCAATATCAGTCAAATGTGTGTATATAAACAAATCGTCCGATTTGTTTATAAATATTTATTTTATATACATGTTAAAAATTATATTTTTAACTGTAAAATATTTATTTATTCCACATCACGCAATCAATTTTCACAACACATCAATCAAACAAACAAGTCATTCATGGTCTGTGGACGATGGGTGTTGGGTGCTGCTAAGCACCGTCTGCATCCTAGTATATATTTCAACTAGACAATAAATTAAAAGTGAGGAGTCATCCCCGAGGGTTCCACTCCTCCATTTCATTTCCGAAATCCAGAACAGTCTGGATTTGCCCGTACTTCCAACGTAGTCTTCTTCACGCTGTTCATATTAAAATCACATTTTTATTTCAACGCTATAAAAATCACATTTTTATTTCAACTTCATATATTTTTACGACGCTTCTTTCAATATAAAAATATCGCCTTTACTATGATAAAAATATAACCTTTTCATCGCTACATCATATATAAAAATCAAATTTTTATCGCTATTTTATATATATAAAAATCAAAGTTTTATTTCAAATTCATATATATAAAAATCATATTTTTATTCTTTCCATTACATAAAAATCGAATTTTTATTCTTTCTATTATATAAAAATAAAATCTTTTTGCTTATAAAAATCTAATCTTTTCATCTCGCTTTACACATATTAAAAATCGAAGTTTTATCTTACTTCATATATATAAAAATCTCACCTTTCTCTAATTAAAAAAAGAAATCTTTCTCTAATTAAAAATGAAATCTCTCTCTATTTAAAAATGAAACCTTTCTCATGTTAAAAACCATAACTTTATGTTAATCAAAATCATATCTTTCACATATTTATAAATCACATTTTTATATCGCCACCTCGTATATAAAAATCGAATTTTTACTACCCTAAAAATCGCATCTTTATACAGCTACACATATAAAAAGATCACATTTTCATGAAGTCATTCACACGTTAAAAATCAAGTCTTTATAATGTTCAAAATTTAAACTTCATAGCGTTAAAAATCTAGTCTTTCTATGTATAAAAATTTAATCTTTATCAGCGTAGAAATCTAACTTTTATTAGCTATAAATATCCAAAACCTACATCGATCGGAGGGATGGGTGTTGTCTGTCGGAGCAGCCATGGGGGTCGCGGCGTCGGTGTAGGTGGTCGGAAGTGGTGGTTGGGGGTTTCAGTTTTGGGGTCGGGTTTGCAATTGGGGCAACGGTTCTAGGGATTGGAGCTTCAAATCGGAGGGGGGAGTCTCCAGCGTCGCGGTGAGGAGGAGGGGGAAGATGGGCGCGCCGCGGTGGCGCTCTGCCAACGGCGGTGGTGCGGGTCCGCCTGGAGGCGCAATGGCATCATCGATTTCTTTTTTTTTATTTCTGGCTTGAACAAGAATGAACGGGAAAAGGAGATAAAGTAAGGGTAAGGGTTTTTTTTATTTTTATTTTATATTATTTTTAATTTCAAAAGTTGACTTTTTATTCGACCCCCAAACGAGACCCAACGACTGTCATCCCTAGCTAATTACCCCTATTCCGAACACAATGGGACATGTTTCATAAGCCAGTTCGGCTGTTTCAATCAGTTTCTGTCAAAATCAAAATATAAATCTATATATTGAATTTGAACGCACACTTCAATTTACCGGGGCCACATACGGACTCTAAAAATTCCCAAAAAAATGTTTTCTAGCTTCGTATTGATGATAAGGTCCTAACAAAACTAATTTCATCAAATTCTGAGACCATTTGAAAAATGGCCATTTTCTTGTCGATCAAATTGATTGAAACTGTTAAACACGTTTTACTTCACCATGCTCACATTTTGCTTTCAAAAATTATGAACTTTGAAACCTAGCAATAATTTGACATCCCGGATCCAACAAAAGTGGTGTCGTCAAAAGCAGAGGTCATTTGCAAAATTTCCATTTTTAAGGGCCAAAATTCCATAGCGACTATTCTGAATTTTCATCTGGGCATAACTTTTTATCCTCGCTATGAAATTTCAGTTTTTCGGATTTGTTGGAAAGATATTCTCAATTAGATTCTAATATTTTTGGTTTCGCTAAAATCCGGTTTATTTTGAATCCTGTACATTCATTTGAATTTTGAAATCGAAATTTCAAACTACCACGCCATTTTCAATTCCTTTTATAATTAAAATAAAATATTTATATTCTAACGTCGATTCAAATAAATATATTCATTCTAATTCTATTCAAAATAAATTTCTCATCATTATTATTTAAAATAATTCATTTCAAATATTCAAAATTCACTAAAATTGTTAAAATAAAAAATTTAAATTGGCTTGGATTTCCGGGTTATTACAATAATGGTGTGGGGGTATTTAAATAGCTTAGGAGCCAAAGAATCTGTCCAGAAAACAAGTCCAGATACAAAAATCCGAATCTGCCTCGGATCTGAAACATGTCGACCTGTAGGGGGGAGGTCGACCCCTTGGTCGACCAGTATAGGGTAGGTCGACCCCCTGGTCGACCTGGCCCCTCGACGGGAAAAATCCCACCCACCCTGTTCTGCATTTGAATTCGAATTTTGAATTTAGAACTGAGCTGTTTTAATTAATTTAAATTTTCTGAAACTTCTGAAGGCCATAACTTCTTCATACGAAGTCTGATTTACGCAAACTCGGACTCTATCTCAAGCAGAATTCCGAGACGAACGCAATGGAGTAACCCATTTCCCTTAATTCTTCTTTTAAAAATTAAGTATACTTTGTTTTGTTACTTTTATGTTCACAAAAAATATGGGGTGTTACATTTTCCCTTCCTTAAAGGATTTCGTCCCCGAAATCTTCAAGTTAAGAAGAATGTGTCTTACCATCCAATCACCCATCTACTCAACCGTCATCCACAAGCATCCATTGTCCTTAGAAAACTTCTAATGTTGTATGAGCATATGCAAAAGTGTATGTATATGTCTCTTATCTAACGCAAAGATCAGGCGGTCTACTGATTCAGTTGACCTCCTCAATGCGAATTATGTTAGTGCCATGAGTCCAATTATGCATGCAAGAAATCCTATTTGACACACATCATTTCTATATGAGTGCATAACCATTCATCCAACTGCAACATCCATGTGATGAGTCAATCATTTTGCATCCACAAAAATTGAAAAATGCACACACACATCCATATGCAGTATGAGAGTGTTTTTGAGCCGATCTACTGCCTAGTGTGTGTATATGCATCCACGAGCAACCACTAGAAACCACTTGCATCCACTTGCAACCATCAAACATAACATGTCTCAAACACATGCTTACACCCATTAGTTTCTACCTAAAGGTTGAAGACTCGATCGATAGGATACAGCCGAGTGATAGAAGCGAGTACAATTAAAACAATAGTTCTGTTCCCATTAGACATCGGTTAAGAGAATAAATCTCTAAGTATCAACCCCAAAGACCGAAATCAACATCAGATTGAAAATTAGAGAATTACTCCCATTAAACAATGTCAAAACTGGAAATCTACTTCACGCTTCGAGTAAAAACCCCTATCCTTTTTAGAAATATTCAGATACTTATAGACTACCGGTACAGATCAGATTATCAAATGATTCTTAGGAAACTAAGCATGATAAAACCCCACCATATCCCACAAAACCCAGAATGTATGCGTCATAGTCAACTTAACGCCCAACACAGATACCCTCAAACCCAACCTATCACAAACAGATGAGTCGTAACCCTTATGGGGTTTGAGACTATAGCGGGATCAGAAACAAGACTAGTATTAAAGTGTAGAGTCTCAATTACAGAATCAAAAAGATTTTTAACTCAATAATCAGATAAGGAAATTAAACCTTCTACAGAAGTTTTCCTATCTCTATCCTATCCACCAGCCACAAGAGCATTCACCTCCCCTTCAGAAGTAGGTCTTGTCCTCTGCCCTTGCCCTCGTTTCTTCGGCAGTCCATAGTGAAGTGTCCCATCTCACCACAGTTGAAGCAAGTGCCCTTCCTCTTTCTGCAATCCTTGTTCAGATGAGTCAAGCTTCCACAAGTAAAGCACTTTTTCTCCTTCTTATCTTCAGACTTTTCATCCTTCTTTTGTGTTTCCTTTTTAGGCCATACTTTCTTGTTCTGTGGTCCTTCGAGCTTTTCCTTTTTTTTCTCACTTTTGGCTTCCTCTTCATGCATCAATGCCATGTCAACCAATTTCTCGAAGGTAGCCCCCATAGGAATGTGGGTCATAGCCAACCCTGTAGCGGCTCATTCAAACCTTTAATGAATCCCAGGGCCTTCTTATCAGGTGTGTTCACCAAGTCTAAGCCGAATCTCACCAACTGATTGAACTTGTTGATGTACTCTTTCACTGATAAATTCCCCTGCTTCAACGCTAAGAACCTCTCCATGTATAAATTCTCTTCTACTCGTGAGAGAAATTTCATCTCGAACCTATGACTGAAATCCATCCAAGTCTCCACTGCTCGTTCTCTATTCGTGACCTCCCACCATAATGAGGCTTCATCCTTAAGTAACCATACAGCCAACTGTATCTTCTGCCTATCATCCACTTCGAAGATAACGACAAATCTTCTGTTTCCTTGAGCCAGTTTCTTGCTTCCACGAAAGATTCAGTCTCATTAAAATTCTTTCCGCCTATAGCTCGAAAGTATCTACATGTCTTCGGGAGAGTATTCACGCGCGGAGGAGGAGGAGCGATGAGCACAGTTGGAGGAACATTTCCTTGGCCTTCAGCGGGTGTCGTGGCCTCCAAATATCTACGGAACCATCAGGGTACGGTGACTCCCTCTGGGATATAAGGGATGTTTTGCTCTCCAGACATGCTGAAACGAAAGAAAAAAGATTCAAAAACGGATAATCGAAAGACAGATATACGACTTTTGGGGATCATGTTTTTTCTTCAAAATAAACTTTACTTTTGAAAATACTTCCTTTTTAAAACCTTTTTGAAACTAGTTTTCAATTTTTTATCAAATCTAGTAACCTTTAGCTCTGATACCAAGTGTAACACCCCATGTCCGTTAATCTCATTCACAAAGGGAATGCATTAACTTCCATGAAGCATTATAAGTAAACAAAACAGAACATTACAAGATAGATACGTAAAGTAGTACTTGAAAAATTTATAACTTTATTACAACAGAAATGGAAATAAGTTTGGTTACATCCTTCAAAATCAAAATACCAAAACCCAAGTACACAAGTATCAGTCTTATACCAAAATCCTTCAGAATGCATAATTTTAAAACCATAATCCCCAACATAAACTGCCATAAGAAGGTAGAGTCAAAGCCAAGCAATACTTCAAACACTTCAAGCAGAGAGAATATGAATCAAGCTCCTATGTTTCCACCCTGAGCACCTGGTGGGGGGGGGGGGGAACGGAAAAAAAAGAGGCGAAAACAAACGAGGTTAGACATAAAGTCTGGCGAGTCCAGTAACTTTCAACATATAAACAGATAGTAGTATCATGACATGTAAATAAAGGTGGATGAGAGATTGCAGCAACAGGAGTAGCAGGTATGCTTAAGTTAAACAGAAGAAACAGAATGATATAGACCAAGATATGCTTCTTACCTATATCTTACTTCTCTGCACTAATACTTAGTATAACAGGATTAGGTGTTACCCTAATGTCTAAACTGAAACAGAAACAGAATAATCTCTACAGAAACATAATGCTTGTATTGGGCCTTTACCACCCCAGCTGAGACAGAAGGTACAGAAACAGAATGCTAATAATGGGCCTTTACCACCCCAACTGATGGGCCTTTACCAGCCCAACAGAGACAGAAGGTACACCAACAGAAACAGAAAAAACTAGGTGTACCCTAAATTCTACCCCAAGCGATCGACTCCCTAATACATAAATACCCTGTGCTGGCCCCACAGAAGGGTGTATCATTCCCTAAAGTGGCAACCTATAGACAAAGACCTATTTACAGATGTCACGGTGTCTTACATCCTAGAGCAGACCGGATCCATGCACGCACATGACCCGGTTGGAATGCGCCATCAACACCTCTCGCCATTATTAGAGTGAACCTCTTACAATTAGTTCAGTAAGCGTGCCCGGACCCCTCCTAGTGTTGGGTCATAGTTTTGATACCAGAAAAGGGTTACTGACTAATATGGGTCCCACACAATAGATGACACATTACCCCTCCTAACCTTGTGTCCCCAGACTAATAGATTTCAGATTAACTTGCTTACAGATTTCAGATGTACAAAGTTCAGATTAACTAGTTCTTAGATCAGACATACGGTTAACAAGTTTTTAGACTAACGGATCAGATATACAAATTAACAGACTTACAGATTGTTTCACCTGACCTTGTATTGGGCCTACAGATTTACGAAATGGGTTTATTAGATTCTGTCCAGTTGATTTAACCTTATCCACCCAACACATTTTAGGCATCATATTTATCCTTAGATTTGCATTAATTAATTACTAATGCACAGACCTCTCACATTAGGTCGGTAGCTTGTGGCCGTTGGATGTGCCGCGCTGTTCTGGGCAGACTTCTGTCGCAAGCCAGACCTAACCTCGTGTCTAAGCATCTTTTAGTTATGCCTACGACCTCTCACATTAGACTAACAGTTTGCGGTTGTTGGTTAGGCCGGTTGGGTCCGGGCAGGCTTCTACCGCAAACAGAGTCTAACCTCGTGTCTCAAGATTCTTATTTTTAGCTAAAGTATTCATTCACAGATTATGCTAATATCAGACTAATTATGCCAATTCAACAAATTAAACTTCTTTACAAGTTACATCAGATTATTCAAAGTTCTTTTAACTGGTTTTGCTCAATTTTAGATCGAGCCTACAGATTTACATACCCCAAATTTACGGTATTCAGTTTCAACAGATTCAGCAGATTAGGTGTAACACCCCACATCCGTTAGTGTCACTCACAAAGGGAATGCACTAAGTTCTGTGGAGCATTTTAAGGTAAAAGATGCAGATGAATTACAAGACAGACAAAAGATAAAACAACGGAAAATAAAACTTTGCTTTATTGACAAAATAGTTTGTACAACGATTTCTTTACAATATCAGAGTATCATCTGTCCTACAAAATAAAGAAGCATAAAACAACATTTATATTCCCCAATGTAGCAAGAGCCAGCCGTAACATCTGAAAAGAGAATCCAAGCAAAACTTCGACAAATCTTCAAGCTGGGAAAGAGTGACAGTCCAACTTAACCTGAGCTATACTATTCCCTCCTTTACTACCAAGGGGGGGGGGGGACGGAAGAAAAGAAGACGAAAGAAAAACAGAGTCAGACATAAAGCCTGAGTAAGTTCAGTTACTTCTATCATGTGAACATGGAAAAACAAAACGACATGAATTAACTAAATACAAGATAACACCATGATGATAGGGTCAGCAAGATTAGACAAGATTAACACAAGATATGCTAAGATAAGATAAACTGAATATGCTCTAATACTTTCGCCGCTTCGCTATTTCCTTGTTATACTGGTTTCTATATCTCTGCACCACCTAACTAGTGTCCCAACTAGTAACGATAACGTGATCCCAATCCCTGTAGTTTCCATTGCCTTCAGGCATACATTTATTATTTATTACCTAGATCTAATCTAGGGTTTCTATCAAGTGCTTTCTAGATTCAACTAGAGTTTACGCTATCTGCTGAACGCTTCTCGGATTCAGGGTTTATGCCACCTAGTCCAAATAGGGATTATGCTACCTGTCGAACGATGCCCCCAAGTCTAGGACACACTACCTAGAGTGGTATATGTTCCTAGACTTCCCCACGCATGTATCGCGAATCGTTATCGCTTGTCTAGATGCATATGTCCTGTAATGTGTGGCCCGAGTCTGTGGCAGGGCAAATCAAGAAACACAGAACTCGGTCGGGAGCTTTCAGATATCTGCCGATGCAGATGCTAAGGTCTGTTTTTATTCCAGTGGCTATGGTCCCACTTGACCCCTCCCTCAACTAATGAAAGGCACACCTTGAAAAATGAGAACTGTACGCAGGCCCCCTATGCCCCACTAACCTACGGCCATCCGCAACCGCAACCATAACTAGATATCAAGTATATGGTCCGTAGAAGTTCTCCGCCTTCCCGCTTCACGTATCTCAATTGACTGAAGATGGATGGTAGACGACGAGTTGTTATCACAGGGCTACCGGTTTCTCGCCGAATCACGCTGGTCCATCCTAGTCTTTAGGTTGCCATATTTTGCAACCAAGGCATACCCTTGGTTCTTCTAACGCAGACCATAACCTCTGTGAACCCAGGAGGATCATCTGCAGCCTCACAGAGGGATACCAAGAGTACCCTTACGTCCCCTCGAAGCCTCGGACTTCGTAACCCAATTCATTGGAGCCTTCTTTAAAATTAGATGGATGTTCGCTTCTTCCCGTGTTATACTAAGAATTACTACATAGTTTTGCTAACTAAGGTTTAACACTTAGTTTCCAGAATCGTTGTTTTCTTAACTAAGGTTTACTACTTAGCTCCTTTTAACTAAGGTTTACTACTTAGTTCTCTTTCTCGTCAATTTGGATTGGTTAAGTGTCATTAGTCAATTCAAGCTAACTTAACCCTCTTCATTTATCCTGATAAACTGGTTAAGTGTTATTAGTAATTTATGTTGACTTAACCCTACCACAAACCAATTTATATTGGTTATGTATTTCTTATTACTTAACCCCATTCATTCATCACAATCCGATGGTCAAGTGTTCAAGTTTACTTAACCCTATGGTCTAGTCCAGCTAACATATCAAATTGGCTAAGTGTATTAAATTTTACTTAACCCCAACCTCTAGTCTAGTTAACATGTTAATTTGGCTAAGTGTATTAACTTTACTTAACCCCACCTTCTAGTCTAGTTAACATGTTAATTTGGATAAGTGTTTTCTTAGTTACTTAACCCCTACAAATCTTGTCTCGTTACGATGTTAAGTTTGGTTAAGTGTCCCTATGGACTTAACCCTCCCATTCTAGCTTAACTGTGTTAAGTTGGTTAAGTGTTCCTATGGACTTAACCCTCCCATTCTAGCTTAACTGTGTTAAGTGTCTGTATGAACCTAACCCCACCCATCGGTTTGGTTATCATGTTGAATTGGTTAAGTGTCTTAGTTAAGTTAACCCTACCATTCTTGTTCTCGCTTTAACTAAATAAATTAAAGCCGCGACCACTCACATTAGACAGATATAGTTGCGATTACTGGATGTGCCGGTTGGTTCCGGGCAGGTTTACATCGCAACTCAGTCTAACCTCGGGTTAGGCATATTCGTGTTTTCTAAGTTCAAAGGGTTTTGATTAATTTTCAAATCAGGTTTTGAAAGTAACCATCCCTTCCGTCGGATCAGTTAGGGATAGCCAGGGAGAGCAGGAAACTTGTATTTTCCAAACCCAAGCCTAGACACTATCCTCTCTGTCACCCTAGAACTTTCTGGTGTATGTATTATTAAAAGAGATGTCATTAATAAACCTTTCTTCTGTATATATATAAATTGTTAACAATTTATCCTCAAAGTTTAACCATTTATCCTCAAAGTCCATTTTCCCTTTATAAATAAATTTGGCCTATACCATATACATTTGCCATGCCCACTAATGGACTTATATTCTAGGCCCAAATCTTGATTTGCCTATCTTACAGTTTATAGCAATTTAGATCCAACATCCTCATTTACAGTTCATGCCAAAAATTAGATTTTATATTCTAGTTTACAGTTTATGCCAAACTAGATTTCATATTCTAGTTCACCGTTTATGCCCAAAACTTAATTTGCATACCAACTACCTACTTTGTGGTCCATTTAACCATTTACCATTTACGCCCAATGTATGTAAATTATTCACAATTATGCTAATATACTTATCATGCTTAATTTAGCCACCCAATTCTGATTTAATATTCTAATTTCAGTTCATGTCAAAACTAGACTTGTTATTCTAATTTTCATCTTAATAGTCATGCTATAATGCATGTTCCCAAATTATGCCAATTTCCAAGTTTAGTGAATCTCATGTTTTTCCCAAAACGTATTCCCATCGTTCGTAAAATCGTGATTCAACCTAGATTATAAATAAATCTAGATTCGTGGATAAAAGGGAATGAACCAAAATGCCATGAAAGAATAGACATAATAACTGGCATAAGATGATAATTCACAGGCATATAAATCTGGTAATATTACGACATGAAAAGGGTTGAATAGTATAGGTTCAAGAACATGGGTAGACCTAACTTAATAGGTAAATTCCCAAGATCAAGATCCAAGGATAACTAGAAATAGAAAGTCAAGCCTAGATCCAATATAATGCCAGTTTGGGGTACAACATGGTTTTGTAACTACAGTGTCATGGGCATAAATAATAACCTTATATCCATAGTCATAGGCATTAAATCCTCACAGTTAATGAATCACAGTCATAGGCGATGTTCATAGTCAAAGGAAAATAATTCTCACAGTCATGAGTCACAGTCATAGGCAATGTTCATAGGCAATGTTCATAGTCAAAGAGGCATATGGTTTTAAGGTCCATAGTTTCATAGTCACAGTCTTATTGGTCATCAAATCATAACAGTTCTTAATTAGGTCCAAGGATATAAGCACTGATTCGAACATAAAGATTTGGCATATTCTTTTATTCCTTTAATTTCATGTCACGAATAGAGAAAACGTTCAAATCTAAAAAGTAACCGACTTACAGAGATTATATTAGATTCGTAGAAAAACAGTCGTTGAAGTCGTTTGAATCTTCACTTGAATCCTAGCTTGTTTTGAATCTCCTCTTGAAAGTCTTGAGCAGCATTTCCTCGTCTTGATTTATTTTACATATTATTTTATTTATTATTTAATTTAGAGAAGGAGAAGAAGCCATGTCCACCAAGAATCTTTGCAGCATAAGGTTAGAGAAGAATTGTGAATAGTGAAGGAGACTAGGGGCTGTTTATATAGGATTAGGCGGACGAATCTAGGCAGAAAACGAGACCAGGTACATCAGAATGCACCCAGGCCCAAAAGTGGGTTTTGCACCCAGGTCGACCCCCAGGTCCACCGCCTAGTCGACCTGGTCAGGGGGGGTCGACTACCTAGTCGACTCCCTAGTCGACCTGGGTCCTGGGCGGGAATTTTCCCGCCCAGCCTGCTTCTGGGTTTTGAATTCGAATTTCGAATTCGAATTTCGAGCTGTTTTCGATTCTTAAAATTCCCGAAACTTCGGAGGGTCATATCTCCCTCATACGGACTCCGATTCTCGCAAACTCGGACTCGTTTCCCAGCAGAATTTCGAGATGAACACAATGGCGCAACCCGTTTCCCTTGATTTTGATTTTAAAATTTAATTCTGCCTTGATTTGTGAATCTTAGTGTTATAAAATTACGGGGTGTTACATTCTCCCCCTCTTAAAAGGATTTCGTCCCCGAAATCTTTAAGTTAGGAAGAATGTGTCCTACCATCCCATCATCCATCTAATCAACCATTCAATCACAGGAATTCATTGTCCTTAAAAGGATTTCTTATGTTTTCATGTTCATATGCATAGTGTGTGCATATGTCTTTATCTAATGCAAAATCAGGCGGTCTACTGATTCAGTTGACCTCCTTAATGCGAATCATGTCAGTGCCATGCGTCCAATCATGTATGCAAGCACCCCTAGTTATGTAAATACTACACGTGTGCATAGCCATTCATCCATATGCAACATCCATATGATAACATATCAATTTCAACTTACAAACAAATACATATCTGTAAATGCAATATGAAAGCGTCCGAACTGATCTAGTGCCTAATACATATGTATATGCATTCACTCGCAACCATTAGCAACCACTCGCAACCATCAACCATAACATGTTTCAAATACATGTTTACATCCAAAAGAGTCTCTACCTAAGGATCGAAGATACGACCTAGAGGATATACTTTGGAAAGAGAGAAATAATTATGCGTAAAGCTCCTACAAAAAAAAAGAAATCAAGGATGCACCATTAAGGAAAAGGGTATGATGCAAGTATCTAGCCTTCTTGAGCTTTACTCCACTGTATCTTAACTAATTTAACTTCACGATTGTGAAGTTTCTGACCTCCATTTCCAAAATAAACAGATGTCAATCACGGTACCAAGTGTATGTACTAAGATGATTAGAGGTCTCCCTCTTATCCACCATGCCATAACTATAAGGGTCGAAAGGTCACTACATGCTTTTTAGAGTGCCTGCCACAACTATTCATCTCTCACGCAAACCATCTTAGTCGAACTCGACATTCCTCAAGTACAAGCCCCAAAGGCCTAAACCAATATCAGACAAGCACCCAAGGAATATCTCCTTCGAATTTAGACGATCTACGTGAGATGATATAAGCAAACTCGATAGCTATTCTCAAATCCCTACTAACCAAAAATAAACTGGTCGGACCACCAATTAGATTTGAGACTCTAGTGGGATCTTTCTACTATACAAGTACTATGGTGCAGAGACTCAACTATGGAAGTGGATATGAACAAATGCAAAGCGCTAAAACCAAAGGAAAGAGTACGAAAAGCAAAACTAGACTCTTCCAACAAAACTTTACTACCTTTCTCCTAGGTACGCTTGGTGGCGAAATAGGTACTTGCCCTTCTAAAAATCTTGTCCTTTTCCCTTAATTACATGCCCTATTACACCATAGTAAAGATACTTCCTCATCCTCTTTCGTGTGTATTCATGTTGACAAATCTCTCGAAAGCTGCTTCCATCATACAGAAAACCCTATAAGCTTGAAAGAAAACTGGCCGTAGGTGAAACAACTACGGCTATGGATGGAAGCCAGGCACGACTTCGCCCATCGATGTGGTTACCTCCCAGAAAGCCAGGAGCCCCAGAGACTCAAGAAAGAAGGAGACAAGAATTAAAACAGAGGAAGAGAAGATAGTGCGTATGGCATTGGGGAATATGCCTTTAAAACAAATCTTTTCTCTTGAAAATGCTTCTTTTAAAACCGTTTTGAAAATAATTTTTCAAATCCTTTATCTGATCTGGTAACCTTCAGCTCTGATACCACGTGTAACACCCCACATCCGTTAGTGTCACTCACAAAGGGAATGCACTAAGTTCTGTGGAGCATTTTAAGGTAAAATATGCAGATGAATTATAAGACAGACAAAAGTTAAAACAGCAGAAAATAAAACTTTGCTTTATTGATAAAATAGTTTGTACAACGATTTCTTTACAATATCAGAGTATCATCTGTCCTACAAAATAAAGAAGCATAAAACAACATTTATATTCCCCAATGTAGCAAGAGCCAGCCATAGCATCTGAAAAGAGAATCCAAGCAAAACTTCGACAAATCTTCAAGCTGGGAAAGAGTGACAGTCCAACTTAACCTGAGCTATACTATTCCCTCCTTTACTACCTGGAGGGGGGGAACGGAAGAAAAGAAGACGAAAGAAAAACAGAGTCAGACATAAAACCTGAGTAAGTTCAGTTACTTCTAGCATGTGAACATGGAAAAATAAAACGACATGAATTAACTGAATACAAGATAACACCATGATGATAGGGTCAGCAAGATTAGACAAGATTAACACAAGATATGCTAAGTTAAGATGAACTGGATATGCTCTAATACTTTCGCCGCTTCGCTATTTCCTTGTTATACTGGTTTCTATATCTCTGCACCACCTAACTAGTGTCCCAACTAGTAACGATAACGTGATCCCAATCCCTGTAGTTTCCATTGCCTTCAGGCAAAAATTTATTATTTATTACCTAGATCTAATCTATGGTTTTCTATCAAGTGCTTTCTAGATTCAACTAGAGTTTACGCTATCTGCTGAACGCTTCTCGGATTCAGAGTTTATGCCACCTAGTCCAACTAGGGATTATGCTACCTATCGAACGATGCCCCCAAGTCTAGGACACACTACCTAGAGTGGTATATGTTACTAGACTTCCCCACGCATGTATCACGAATCATTATCGCTTGTCTAGATGCACATGTCCTATAATGTGCGGCCCGAGTCCTGTGGCAGGGCAAATCAAGAAACACAGAACTTGGTCGGGAGCTTTCAGATATCTGCCGATGCAGATGCTAAAGTCTGTTTTTATTCCAGTGGCTATGGTCCCACTTGACCCGTCCCTCAACTAATGAAAGGCACACCTTGAAAAATGAGAACTATACGCAGGTCCCCTATGCCCCACTAACCTACGGCCATCCGCAACCGCAACCATAACTAGATAGCAAGTATATGGTCCGTAGAAGTTCTCCGCCTTCCCGCTTCACGTATCTCGATTGACTGAAGATGGATGGTAGACGACGAGTTGCTATCACAGGGCTACCGGTTTCTCGCCGAATCACCTGGTCCATCCTAGTCCTTAGGTTGCCATATTTTGCAACCAAGGCATACCCTTGGTTCTTCTAACGCAGACCTTAACCTCTATGAGCCCAGGAGGATCATCTGCAGCATCACAGAGGGATACCAAGAGTACCCTTACGTCCCCTCGAAGCCTCGGGCTTCGTAACCCAATTCGTTGGAGCCTTCTTTAAAATTAGATGGACGTTCGCTCCTTCCCGTGTTATACTAAGAATTACTACTTAGTTTTGCTAACTAAGGTTTACCACTTAGTTTCCAGAATCGTTGTTTTCTTAACTAAGGTTTACTACTTAGCTCCTTTTAACTAAGGTTTACTACTTAGTTCTCTTTCTCGTCAATTTGGATTGGTTAAGTGTCATTAGTCAATTCAAGCTAACTTAACCCTCTTCATTTATCCTGATAAACTGGTTAAGTGTTATCAGTAATTCATGTTGACTTAACCCTACCACAAACCAAGTTATATTGGTTAAGTATTTCTTATTACTTAACCCCATTCATTCATCACAATCTGATGGTTAAGTGTTCAAGTTTACTTAACCCTATGGTCTAGTCCAGCTAATATATCAAATTGGCTAAGTGTATTAAATTTTACTTAACCCCAACCTCTAGTCTAGTTAACATGTTAATTTGGCTAAGTGTATTAACTTTACTTAACCCCACCTTCTAGTTTAGTTAACATGTTAATTTGGATAAGTGTTTTCTTAGTTACTTAACCCCTACAAATCTTGTCTCGTTACGATGTTAAGTTTGGTTAAGTGTCCCTATGGACTGAACCCTCCCATTCTAGCTTAACTGTGTTAAGTTGGTTAAGTGTTCCTATGGTCTTAACCCTCCCATTCTAGCTTAACTGTGTTAAGTGTCTGTATGAACCTAACCCCACCCATCGGTTTTGTTATCATGTTGAATTGGTTAAGTGTCTTAGTTAACTTAACCCTACCATTCGTTAAAGCCGCGACCACTCACATTAGACAGATATTGTTGCGATTACTGGATGTGCCGGTTGGTTCCGGGCAGGTTTACATCGCAACTCAGTCTAACCTCGGGTTAGGCATATTCGTGTTTTCTAAGTTCAAAGGGTTTTGATTAATTTTCAAATCAGGTTTTGAAAGTAACCATCCCTTCCGTCGGATCAGTTAGGGATAGCCAAGGAGAGTAGGAAACTTGTATTTTCCAAACCCAATCCTAGACACTATCCTCTCTGTCACCCTAGAACTTTCTGGTGTATGTATTATTAAAAGAGATGTCATTAATAAATCTTTCTTTTGTATATATATAAATTGTTAACAATTTATCCTCAAAGTTTAACCATTTATCCTCAATGTCCATTTTCCCTTTATAAATAAATTTGGCCTATACCATATACATTTGCCATGCCCACTAATGGACTTATATTCAAGGCCCAAATCTTGATTTGCCTATCTTACAGTTTATAGCAATTTAGATCCAACATCCTCATTTACAGTTCATGCCAAAAATTAGATTTTATATTCTAGTTTACAGTTTATGCCAAACTAGATTTCATATTCTAGTTCACCGTTTATGCCCAAAACTTAATTTGCATACCAACTACCTACTTTGTGGCCCATTTAACCATTTACCATTTACGCCCAATGTATGTAAATTATTCACAATTATGCTAATATACTTATCATGCTTAATTTAGCCACCCAATTCTGATTTAATATTCTAATTTCAGTTCATGTCAAAACTAGACTTGTTATTCTAATTTTCATCTTAATAGTCATGCTATAATGCATGTTCCCAAATTATGCCAATTTCCAAGTTTAGTGAATCTCATGTTTTTCCCAAAACGTATTCCCATCGTTCGTAAAATCGTGATTCAACCTAGATTATAAATAAATCTAGATTCGTGGATAAAAGGGAATGAACCAAAATGCCATGAAAGAATAGACATAATAACTGGCATAAGATGATAATTCACAGGCATATAAATCTGGTAATATTACGACATGAAAAGGGTTGAATAGTATAGGTTCAAGAACATGGGTAGACCTAACTTAATAGATAAATTCCCAAGATCAAGATCCAAGGATAACTAGAAATGGAAAGTCAAGCCTAGATCCAATATAATGCCAGTTTGGGGTACAACATGGTTTTGTAACTACAGTGTCATGGGCATAAATAATAACCTTATATCCATAGTCATAGGCAATAAATCCTCACAGTTAATGAATCACAGTCATAGGCGATGTTCATAGTCAAAGGAAAATAATTCTCACAGTCATGAGTCACAGTCATAGGCAATGTTCATAGGCAATGTTCATAGTCAAAGAGGCATATGGTTTTAAGGTCCATAGTTTCATAGTCACAGTCTTATTTGTCTTCAAATCATAACAGTTCTTAATTAGGTCCAAGGATATAAGCACTGATTCGAACAGAAAGATTTGGCATATTCTTTTATTCCTTTAATTTCATGTCACGAATAGAGAAAACGTTCAAATCTAAAAAGTAACCGACTTACAGAGATTATATTAGATTCGTAGAAAAATAGTCGTTGAAGTCGTTTGAATCTTCACTTGAATCCTAGCTTGTTTTGAATCTCCTCTTGAAAGTCTTGAGCAGCATTTCCTCGTCTTGATTTATTTTACATATTATTTTATTTATTATTTAATTTAGAGGAGGAGAAGAAGCCATGTCCACCAAGAATCTTTGCAGCATAAGGTTAGAGAAGAATTGTGAATAGTGAAGGAGACTACGGGCTGTTTATATAGGATTAGGCGGACGAATCTAGGCAGAAAAGGAGACCAGGTACATCAGAATGCACCCAGGCCCAAAAGTGGGTTTTGCACCAGGTCGACCCCCAGGTGGACTGCCCAGTCGACCTGGTCAGGGGGGGTCGACTACCCAGTCGACCTGGGTCCTGGGAGGGAATTTTCCCGCCCAACCTGCTTCTGGGTTTTGAATTCGAATTTCGAATTCGAATTTCGAGCTGTTTTCGATTCTTAAAATTCCCGAAATTTCGGAGGGTCATATCTCCCTCATATGGACTCCGATTCTCGCAAACTCGGACTTGTTTCCAAGCAGAATTTCGAGACGAACGCAATGGCGCAACCCGTTTCCCTTGATTTTGATTTTAAAGTTTAATTCTGCCTTGATTTGTGAATCTTAGTGTTATAAAATTACGGGGTGTTACATTAGGCAATTTAACTAATTTAATCATAAAATTAAGCCTAATTTTACGTACCTAAATTATGGTCATAATTCACAATATAACATACGCCCCAAATTTTAGTTAAACTTACGTAGTACAGAATATTCACCAGAAACCCCAAATCATGATATACAGTACGAATTATGCCAAATTATAGCCTTTGATTTCAGCGTATGCCTAATATCCAAAATCCCCATTTAGGCGTATTCACATTTAATAGTTTTTTTTGAAACAAAATGTATGATCTTCTGAAAAGAAGAGAGCGCGCGCACACACACACACACACACACACACACATATATATATATATATGTCCAAAAACTACAAAATCCGACTACATAAAAACCAGACTCTGCTATATAAATGAAGAGGAGGTAGATAGATAAGCTTCGGATAGACCACCGCCCATCATACTTCAATATCGAATTCCGGCAAAGCCACCACCCGATATTGAAGTATATCTACTCCTATATAAACGAAACACCTCGATATAGCCATAAGGTAAAAAACAACCAAATACAACACTCCAAGTCTTTTATAAAAACACAGCCCCAACAACAACTGCAACCAATCCATCTAGCTATCTGCTAAGCTCTTCCTCCTTATCAACAACCTGAGTCTGCGAAAAGCTCAACAAATTATTAGTAATTTGTCACACACATATATATGGAAATATATATGAGTGAATATATATATATATATATATATATTATATAGGCTTATATATATATATTCATATATATGTATATACCATACATATATGTGTAGAATAAAAATACAATGGGAAAATTTGGATAAAATAAATTAACAACCAATCCGATATCTAATACGAAAAAAACTACTGATTCTAATAAATAGATTCAAATTATATCTAACCTTGCTCAAAAAGCTCTCAAAGCCTAATTTCTCGAATAACTTGTAATGTGAATTAGACATCCAATCCAAACTAAAATAGACTATTTTAATAATTAAATTATCCGTAGAAACAGAAATAGAATGAAAAGATCTCTGATTTCTTTCAAACCAAATGAACCAACTTATGATAGTGACTAAGGAGTCTAATATGTATCTTTTACTAACATTATAAGCAAATCTATAAGAATCCCAATAATCAACACAACTACTGAAAGAATTAGGACAATCAAAAACGAAAATCCTTAAAACCATATTAAAAACATAATTTGTGATATTGCATGAGAAAAATAAATGATCAACATCCTCATTCAAAAGATTACAAAAATAACACTTGACATCAAAAATGATATTCTTCCTCTTTAGAAGCTCAATCGTATTAAGTTTCTTATGGGTGATTAACCACATTAGAAATTTAGCTTTAGGAGGGGAATTAGATTTCCAAATAAACTTAAACGGCCTAAATGAGATTCCCGAAAAATTTATAAAGTTATACATAGAATTTACCGAAAAAACTTGATTTTTGTCCATTCCCCAACTAATAGTGTCCCTACACTCATCAATGTGATATAATGATAATTTAGCATAAAGTAAGGCTAATTGTCTTAACATATCCCCATCTAAAATATTATCAAAAGAAAACTCCCATGGGGGATTCAAATCTCTTCTAAATACATCTTTAATCAATGCATTTTTAAAACTACAATTATTAAAGAGCTCCCTAAATTCAATTTTAAGTGGTAATCGAGAAATCCACGTGTCATGCCAAAAGTAAGACATATTACCCGAATGAACAATCACCTTATAACTTAAGTTAAAAAAATCAAAGCATTTTAATACTGACTTCCAAAAGTAAGATAATCTATTATACCAACTACCACTAGAACCAACAATAAACTCTCCACCTGAATAGTAAAATTTAGATACAATAGCCTTCCACGTAGATGACACTAAAGGACACCTAAGTTTCCACAACCATTTGGCTAATAAGGAAGAATTAAAATTAATTAAATTAATAATCTCCAATCCCCCATCTTTTTTAGGCTTACAACACACCTCCCAGTTTACTAAACATTTGAAACCCATACAAATAGGATCCCCACCCCCACTCCATAGATAATTTTGTCTTATTCTATTAATTTTTCCAATAACCCATTGAGGAAATCTATGTACAGACATCCAATAAGCAGGAATGGCAGTTTGTACCGAGTTAACTAGTACTAATCTACCTGCTCTTGACAAAAATCTATTGTTCCAACTTGATAGTCTACTATTAATCTTATCGATTATGACTAACCAATCCTCCTTCTTTAGTTTCGAAGGCCTAATCTTAAAACCCAAATAATCAAAAGGAAATTTCATGACAGAACAGTTTAAGGTGTTAGCAACCATGGCCTCAACATTACCAAAATCATTAATGACCATAACAGAACTCTTGTCAAAATTAATTCTAAGACCAGATAACATCTCAAAACAATAAAGAATAAACTTAAGTGCAATAATGTGCTTTGGTAAATGAGAAGAAAATAATAAGGTATCATCCGCAAATTGAAGAACAGATAAATCATTGTTAAATTCCTCATTACCTACATTGCCCAAAATGCCTAAACTCCCAGCTCTCTTAATAATTCTAGTAAAAACGTCAACTGCTAAATTAAATAATAGAGGTGACAGGGGATCACCCTGTCTAAGACCCCTTTTAGACTGGATCTTCTTCCCCACAACCCCATTGACAACAATATTAGAACTACCAGACCTAAGTAAAAGCATTATCCAGTTAATCCATTTGACACTAAAACCCCTAGCAAGACATACTTCGCAGATGTAATCCCAATCAACAGAATCAAATGCCTTCTCAAAATCTATTTTCAAAATTGCACATGAAAAATTATTTTTAACACATACATTAATGTACTCCTGTACCGCTGCTACTCCATCCACTATTTGTCTACCTTTAATAAAAGCAGTTTGCGAATGATCTATAAGATCATTCATCTTACTACTAATCCTATTCGCTAGAACTTTAGAAATAATCTTAACAGATACATTTATTAAAGAGATTTTTGCATCCTCTCTCTTCTTAATAAGGATCCTATTATAATAGTTATCATTTAATAGTTATCCTTTTATAATATAGATCTTTGCGCCTAAGTCATATACACAATAATTCTCCTTCTTCCAAATCACAGACTATCATATATAGTATGCTCAGATCTAGATCTTAAATTACAACATACGTTCTTTTCTCAAATTAGTCACAAATCAGTCACGTCTAATTATGCATAATTCACTATTTTCCCCAATTTTAGTTTTCATGCGTCAATCTCTTATGATATTTGGATCAGGCTCATGGTAGACTGGCTATAGAACAGAAGGAAGGAAGAGATACAGAATAGTTACTATAATATTAATAAGATAGATCTTCACAGAAAAACAGATCTGATAAACAAGAATATGCATAATCTCAAATTCAGATTTATAACCATGTCAAGATCATAATTAAATTTCATATCTGAAAATAACTGTACTCACCTTGGTTGGATTCTAAAAGAAAAAGGGTTGTAGTTGTTCTCTTTTAATCCTATTCAGACTGGAAGAAGAGGAAGCACTAGTTCTAGCTTAGGTTTCAGCAGAGTAGAGACGCCATTGATTTACTTTAATTAGAATTGAGGCAGCATAGCGTTACAATGGTTTGGTGTGGAGAGAAAGTGGGGTTTGGGGGTGTTTAAATAGCTTAGGAGCCAAAGAATCTGTCCAGAAAACAAGTCTTGATACAAAAATCAGAATCTGCCTCGGATCTGAAACAGGTCGACCTGTAGGGGAGGGGGAGGTCGACCCCTTGGTCGACCTGTATAGGGTAGGCCGACCCCCAGGTCGACCCCCTGGTCGACTTGGCCCCTGGGCGGGAAAAATCCCGCCCACCCTGTTCTGCGTTTGAATTCGAATTTTGAATTTAGAACTGAGCTGTTTTAATTAATTTAAATTTTCTGAAACTTCTGAAGGCCATAACTTCTTCATACGGAGCCCGATTTACGCAAATTCAGACTCTGTCTCAAGCAGAATTCCGAGACGAGCGCAATGGCGTAACCCGTTTCCCTTAATTCTTCTTTTAAAAAATAAGTATACTTTGTTTTGTTACTTTTATGTTCATAGAAAATACAGGGTGTTACATAACGGGCTCCTAAACTTTTTACCAGAGTCTATATGTACCCTAACTACTACTCCAATCGATCGGCTCCCTAATTTGCGTAGATACCTTGTGCCGGCCCTACAGTAGGAGGAATCACTTCCTAAAGTTACAACTGTTCATCTTTATAATGTGCACAACCATATCTACAGGTGTCACAGTTGTCTTATCCCCCTCTGCCCGGCCATGCACGCACATGACCCAGTCGGTTTGCACCGCTCACACCGACCTCCATGTTTGGATCTCTTACAATCAACTCAATAAGTGTGCCCCAACTCCGACATTGGACAGATGCTTGTTTTGATACTGTTATAAGGGTTTCTGATTGAAACGGGTCCCCCACACAAGATGATACAAGCTCTCTTCCTTGTCTTGTACCCCCACTAAGATTTCCACAGGTTATGCTTGCCTAACGGTGCCTTTAATTATATAACCCCAATCGGTTAAGTTTTATGGACCTATATAAATATTACCCACCCAACCCAAATATACTTAACCCTTCCACTATTCCAACCAAGTTTACTTAACCCATTCTCAAGTTAACATGTTCGTACAATCCCTATGGATTCAACTAGGTTAAGTATTACAGACTAACAGGTTATCCCTATTCACATTGACTTCTTTTCACTTGCCAAAGTTCCACTTGCTTATTAATTTCAAATAAATATAACTTAGTCCATTTAAGTTTATTAATAAGCCCCATTACATGTTATTATTTAAATTGTAATTAATGGAAGTAATCTTACAATCTTTCACCCTGGATTGTAATTAACGGGAGTAATCTTACAATCCCTTTTTGTATTATTCATTGTCTAATTCCATAGTTACAATAAAATGTTTTACTTAATATTTAATTAAGTATGCTACATCTCAGTCCACTTGTTTTCTGTTTAACATATCACTACAACTTGACATTGTTTACTCATTAACTTAGTTTTCTTAACTAAGGTTTACTAATAAGCTTCCTTTCCTTTTTATTATAACTTATGTTGTAATTTCCACTTATCCCTAGGACAAGCCTACCTATTATATACAAAATTTTCAATAAAGTAACTAATCATAATAGGTTACTATCATTCCTTGTTTACTCCAATTCATTACCATTTATCCATCAGTGGTTATAATGCGCTAGACCTCCCACATTAAGCCTACAACTTGTGGATGCTCGATATGCTGGGTGGGTCTAGGCAGATTTATTCCACAAATCGGTCTTAACCTTATGCCTTAGCACGTCTCATATTTGTGCACTTATACCTCTCACATTAGAATAATATCATCCAACCAAAATTCGGGAATCAATTTATGGATCTTTATTTCAATCATTTGATATATATATATATATAATAATATATTATATCGTTACATATCGAATCCCATTTCAAAGACTTAGATCAAATTCATTTCATTAACGTAAACAAATAGCAAGGTCACATTAGTGGTTACCTTCGCTCTCAATTTCTTTTGAAAATATTTCGAAAAGTCATTTGAAATATTTCTATTATATACAAATATCATTGGTTTAAGAATATTAGAAATAAAATTTGAACTTTCCAAAATTAAATTCTCAAATTTTAGATGGATAATCCCTTCATTGATAACTAGAATTTTAGGTCATCTTCTCACAAATATTTATCTCTCAATTGAATTCAAAATTTTCATACCGTTCTTTAGTTCAGTATCTTATTAACACGTTTGGTTAAATCGAATTCACATGTTAAATCATATTTTAGTTTCCAATTTCACTCCATTTTACATTTCAAAATTTCAAATATTGAGTATGTAATCATGATGGCCAAACAAGATGTTTAAAATAGATATCGCCTCATTTCATTATTTCTAATAGGCTTAAATTAATAACACTTTAATTTAACCATATCTAAGTTTTAATGTACTCAATTTTATAATATAATGACTTTTATTTGATTCAAAAACTACATATTATGGTAATCATTCAAAATTTCAAAATATATCTAAAAAAATACAAGTACGCTCTCTCAATACACTCAACTCATTCTAGGGCACTACTGACCCTATCTCTAATGAGTTTATCACATAAGCTAAAGTTTATTGCTAGACCAAAGTTCTAGTACCAACTGTAACAACTTACCCTTATGGATGGTGACAAATAGACAATAAACCATACATGTCTGATTCAAACCATTCAAAAATACAGATTATTATTGGTTTTGTTCCAAAGGAATAAAATTCAGAAGAGCAAATATAGAATCTTAACAGAAGGATTAAAATATAACAACAAAATATCATAAGTACATGAACAGTTTGTGAAGCAGTTTATATTTGATTTCATTTATACACACGATACATAATGATATAAATTACCATATGGAATGCATAATACTCATATAGTAAAAACTAGGGTCTTTGGCTCCATCATCGTCTTCTAAAACCAATATCCTTGCTAAATTGAAATACTCGGTCTGACCCGAGCATTCCATGCAAAACACAAAACACCTAAGTCAAGATTAATATTTGTATGCATATAAAATCAACTAAAATGAAATACTTTGATGACATGTACAAGTAACTTAACACAAGAATATTCACAAAGTTTTGACGTCGTATTCTATTTTATTAATTGGTTTATTCCAAGTCTCGACTTCTATCGTTTCCCAAGATTGACTCAATATTCAAATTCAAATTTTAAATCCCAATTTCCCTTCACATATTGGTTTTAACGTAAATTTCCATATTTCAAGAAGATTAAAATTCGAAAATTCAATTCAATTTGGATCTCATATCACACACATCTCAATTAAATATTTACGAACATTTGGACTTAATTGCTCAGATTTGAAATAGGCTTTAAATCAACCAACTATATTCCTAAGTAGTAAAATTAAATATTTATATACAACAGTTTAAATTAAATAGTTAATAAATGTTTCAATATAAATAATTATAAATCAAAAAGGAAATTTAATATAATATAATATTTCTATTAAAATAATTATAAATAGATAGTTAACAATAAAATATTCAAATTAAAATAACTTTAAGTAAATAGATAAATATAATATAAAATATTTTATTTTAAAACATTATAAAAACTAAATGGTTAAAATTTAATATATTATAAAACATTTTAATTCAACATAATTATACATAAAAGGGTTTACATAAATATAGTAGATAATATAAATTTAAGCATTTCAAAAATGCAATCCAATCTGATCCGACATTGAACTTTCCAAATCCATCTTAATATAAATTCAAGTTCAAATTTCAAACTCAATTTGTTTATCCATCTCTAAAGTACAAACTAATAATATTAAATATTTAAATTTAATAATTTCATTTAGTACCACCTGATCAATTAAACAAATCGGTCAAATCTTAAAACTTAAATCGAATTAGATATTTATCCGTTCAAAATCGAATTCATTAAATCAAACAAGTTTAAATTGAATTTTAAACTTGACTTTCATTAAATCAATTAAATCAAACCAAGTTTATTTTGAGACTGAATAAGTTAAATCAAATCAAATTAAAACTCTAAACACTTCCATTTTACAAAATTTACAGCTTTAACTCATAAATTTAAATCTTCCTATTTAATTAATCTAAATAACCCAATCAATTCAAATCTTTTAAGTTTGAATTTAACCTTTAAATCAAAAAATTTAATTTTAAATTAAATATCAAATTGGATCACTATATATAAAATTAAATTGAATCTTTTCGCTAAATAATGTTTTTATTAAAAAGAATCAAGCTTAATTTTTAAGTTTAAACATAAGTTCAAATTTAAAAGTTTCAACTAAATTTCTAAATCCATTAATTAATTCGAAATTATCAACAATTATTTCAGGTAAATTTGGACTATCATTTCATATGATTTAAATCAACAGTTCAACAGTTTATCGGCCACTAATTCAAATTGCTTACAACCAAAATTTCATAAAATTAGTGGCTTTGATTCATGAAATTAATAGTTAACCAATCAAACAAATTTAAACTAATAATTCAATTAGTTATCAGCCAAACAAGCACAAAATAAATCTATGATCATTTCATGTGTTGTAAATTTACTAACATATGAATATTAATCGTGAGGGAGATTCTCACCTTGCATGGTTAAATTGTGATAAATTCTGACCGAACTAATACATCATGTAACGACCCGAGTTTCCGTACCCTTTGAGTCGACTAATAACACCACACGTCCAACCCAAATTGCACAAAAATACGAATCATTATTAGGAAGAAGTTAGAGGATGAGAAATAGAAAGAAAAAAATATTAGAATAGAAGAAAACGAAGATCACAAACTCACAGCGGAACGAATAAAATATAATAGATAACATAAACTTTTGAAATACAAATCTGTTTTGCATATACATACCATTATCAAAGTACATCAACAATTTCAGGAACAATTATAAACGCCCGTTTCCAGATATACACAGCGGAAAATATGATAATCTATAGCTAACTGGTGAAGCCTCCTGCTTTCAGCGCTTCCAAGTGAATCTGGAAAATCCCGACTACTTGACTGCCCATACAAATTGGGCACCCAAGAGTTTAGGGAAAACAAACAAAATAAACTCTGGGTCAGTCATGGGAATGGTGTGAGTAAACTCCAATCATTTGTTTAACTTTCAAAACCCTTTCGAAAGAAATGATAATTGTAAGACCGATCCACACATAAACACGGATGGTTTATACCTTACGATGACCAAAAATATTTATGATATCTATTCCAATAATATTACAATAGTGTCTAAATCAAATAAACAGAATCTAGCGGAACGCTAACATCTCATGCTCCATATATAATACAAAATCAAAAAAAACCGTAGGGCGCTTATTGGAGATTCGATTTCCAACATGACAAGGTATGGAACCACCCGCCGATAGTGTATCTCTAGAGGCAAATACACTGGGTTCAACAAGAACGTCTTGCAACCCAGTCCACACATGACTGACCACTCATTTCGCTTGAGTGTATTGAATGTATATCACTAACGGTTGGGATCAGCAACCGTGTCCCAAAAGGGACAACATTGATAGATTAAAGAAGCAAATGGAATTTCTCTAGATAGGTGATTATACATCCTCATGGGAGCGACCCACATAGCCATGCTGCTTGCCCGATTTTTGTCAATTCCCAGTTGTGAGGCTTGAGGTTTGAATTATCTTCCAGAACATCTGGCTACCATTCACTTTGAATGCCAAATAGTCAGATCCATCGAAAATCACTAATTGATTCCCACAAAATACTCAGATTGTTAGGCTAAAGAAGTTTCCCTTCCTTGCCACCAACTTTGTACGTTTGAAGGAATCAATGTACGTAATCCCTTTGAAAATACTCTGTCAGACACTCGTCCATACAAGTTGTCATGGGTCTGGACAAACTGAAAGCACCATTCTATTAATCCATCTTGGACAATTTCTACCTAGGGTTAATAGAACAACCCTTGCATTTTACTCCGTCTTCAATTTTCTTCCGCATAAGTTGATTCATAACGCTTATACCAATACAAAGTTGTTTTCAGATATTCAATCTGATCACGGTCTCTCCATACTGATAACGGAGGTATAAAATAAATCAAAACTTTGATAGTCGGTGAGTTAACTATCAAAGAAACATCCATATAATCAACGGTCCTATTTCCAATTGGAAATTCTACCGATCAACCATCAACAACACTGGACCATTTTTAAATTAATCCCTTATTATATTATCATTTACAATTCCCATTTCCCATCTTTCGTTTCCTTTTGAAGCTCGATTTCCCCTCTCGATTCTTTGAAAAATCTTCCCAATACTATAAGTTCTTTATTCGAGAAAATATCTCTCAATCCAGTATGAAAACATTTCTACATATATATATTAACGAATCCTTCTATATTCAGAAAATATACCTTATTAATATCAGAAAATATTTCCATATTCCATTTCTTAATTCCTCGTTGACCAATCCATTACGCGTAGAAAATATCACTCATTTTATTTGGGAAAAACATTTCAGAATCCTATAAATTAACGTGATATTATAAAACATGGTTATTATTACTCAAACTATAAATCATTTATTAACTAACCATATTGCTAACCAATCTTCACTATCGAACCTTAACCATTTCTCCATAAATTATGAAGTCAAACAAGTTGGGGTATAATTACCTCTCAGACCTTAATTGAACAACATTCTCAACTTTGAAATAATCAAAGCTCACAACTTTAAACAAAATCTCGCTTGCGCAACTTTCGGATTCAATCTAAGAACACACTTCTTTTACAGAAACATTACTTTTAACAATAGCGTTACAATTGTTAAAATATAATATTTAACAATAGCGTTATAATTGTTAAAATAGCGTAATAATTGTTGTTTCCAAATATTTGATTTATAAAACATTACTTTTAACAATAGAGTTACAACTACTGTCTAGAATTATAGAACATCTATTTATAACAATAGCGTTAAGATCGCTGTTTAGATTTACAAAACATTTATTATAACAACACCGTAAAAATCGCTGTTTAGATTTACAAAACATTATCCCAATTTATTCTATATTCCAAATGTTGGAATAAAACTCATTGTTTCTTAAAACGATTATCCATTTCTTTTTTCCATTCAATTTCCAACTTAGATTCATTGTAACGAACCAAGATTTTCAATGATTAAAATATAATAAAAATTTCAAATTTATGAATATCAAGCGGGTTTAATAAGATTAAAATGCAAATGTTGTTTTTTATAAAATAAAGATATTATATATATATGAGTTTGAATAAATATTTTTGTTTTGATTTTTAAGATTTTTTTTAAGTAGATATTTTTAAAATATTGATAAATGATAATATTATTTAGTTTTATAAAATATATTGTCTTGCATAAAGATTTGTTAAATATCAAAATCTCATTGTTATAAGGTTATATTTGATAAACGATATGAATTTGACATTTTCGATAAATCTTAAGTAATATATTTGTTACATTCATGAACATTGGAAATTTACTACATTTATAAGTGGCATTAAGATGTAGCTAAAATTATAAATTCAACAAATATATAAATTAGTGATTTATATTCACATGCATTGGTAAATTTTAATGACAATGTTTAGGTGTCTACATGCATGTATGGAGTAAGGAAGTAGTAGCTAACGAACTCGGATTTCAATGAAATCAGTTTAATTAAATCCAGAATGATGAAATTAGATAACCAACCAAGATACGTTAAAAATGGCATCGGTTAGACATGTTAAATTCACAAAAGATTCAAAATTTGAACTAAAAACGGACGATTTTGAGGATATCTTGAGAACGGGATATCGTTAGATCGTAAGAACACCTTCGTTGGATCCAAAATAAAGAATTTTAGTACTAAGGGAAGTTTCGCGTAAAACGGGATCCGTATGTGGAAAATAAAAAAATAAAAGGCCAAAAATTGAACTAAATTTTGGTGGTAATTGGAATTTGATAGTGCTAACGGCAAAACTGAAACCTGAGACCTATCCAGAAAAATTCAGAATGGGGGATATTAGTTGAGTACCAGTTTTGGGGGTATGAGAATTCGTAGATAAAAAGTTACTAACAAAAGAAAACTAAAATAAATTATTTAAAATAGTAAATGAATTCGGATTTCAGATTTATTTACATAGGATTGAAGAACGTTAGAAACCAGATGATATGGTGAAAGAATTTCTGAAAACCGTTATAGCTTGATACTCCGAGTCAAGGCCCGAAGATGCTTGAGAAAACACACGAAGAAGCACACTTTGGATAAGAATGGAGGTAGGTAAGAATGAATCTTAGCCACACATTTTCTACCCATAGATTTAAGACACATAAGCAATCCACACCCTTTCCACCCTTATATATCCACCACCCTTACCTTCTTTACCATCTCATTCCCTTTCTTCTCTTGAAAATCTTCTTCTTCCTCCCTCTCCCTTAAGCTTATGGTCATGGTTTCCATGGCATAAGTCTTCCTCTTTTCCACCATTTCTCTACCACCACCACCTTTTCGATAAGTTCCAAATCCAACCATTAGATTTCAAATCTCTAATATTCATTAGAAAGCCCTTTTCGATACGAACCCAACGGTTCCGGTTTTAGGAGAATCCGACGGTACGCGGAAATACTGTCCGACGGTTCGTTCAACTAGGCTTGCCTACCGTGAAGTTATGGAAAGCTGTTGGTAAGAACTCTTTAACCACATTTTATATATTTAATTAGTAGCTAGACTAGTTTAACTATAGTGATGAATTGTCGATGGTTAATGATGGTTGTTGTTATGATGGATGATGGATGCGTAGATTAAAACACACACACTGTTAATTGTTAGTGCACATTTATTATTGATTAATTATGTTGATGATGGTTGCTATGGACGAGTATAATGGTTGTAAATGATGTTTTGCTCACATCGTGGCACTATAATTACAATATTACATTGGTGATCGGCAAACCTCCTTCGAAATTAGAAACAATATTATTATTGTAATTAAAAGGTATTATGTATGAATTTATAGATATTAACAGAGTTTCTTTAAATAAATAAATACCGGAACATTCTAGGATGATAGAGAGGATAGTGTCTAGGCTTGGGTTAGGAAAATATAGTTTCCTGCTCTCCCTGGCTATCCCTAATAAATCCGACGGATGGGATGGTTGAATAAAAATCTAATTCGAAATTATTTGAATGGTGATTTAATTTATTAGTAAAAAAAAATAAAAGTTGTGTTTTAAATCCAAAATAATTTGAAAAGTCAATTTAAATGATTTATATAAGTTTATAATGATTTTTAAGGTATTTTGAAGTATTTAAGAATAATGATTATTTTGGCCAAAATTAGAGCTTGACGCATTATGGCATTATGTAAATGCTTATAACTTTTCCAATTTAAATCGGATTTCCACGAAACGAAAAACGTATGATTCCTATTTACGAGAGCTTTCATATGAGTGAAAGCAGATTTTAATTTCGGGTTATAGTTTTCAAGCTATGTTTAAAACCGTTTTGGAAAAGATCGTTGTAAGGGCATAGTTTTGTAACGCTTTTGAAACGTTGTAACGCTTTCATTAAAAGCAATCTATTTTGAAGTTTTTAACCCGCAAACAATTTTCCGAACTATGAGAAATCATTTTTAAATGATTTGTAGGATGTTTTCAAAGGTTTAGAAGTATTCGAAATATTTTATATGGGATTTAAATTGATTTATTTAAATAGTAAAATAAGTTTTCCAATTTTGAATAATTGGATATGGTGGGAAATAAATCTTCGATGTTTAATATTAATTCAGTAGATGATGACTCTTACTATTTGAGGAATTTAAAAGGTAGTTCATCGTTATTCCGCTTATAGTATGAGTTGGATACGGAGGTTAACATTGAGGATAAGTTGATGATATTTTTATCTAGATCTAATGTCAAAGAGTTAGATAAATCTTTTAATTATGATACAAGTTTCCTAATTTGATTAAGATAAGCTGGATAGAAATATTCTTCGGATATTTGATATGAAATTCTATGGTGTAAACGTATACTATTTGAGGAATTTGGAAGATATTATTATTATTATTATATCGATATTCCTCCTATGGTATTCGTTGATTATGAGAATTGATATCGAATATAAGTAGATACAATTTCTGTGTAACTTATGTTCAATATCAATTGATTTGGGTTTTTCCGTGAATGGTATTTTCAGTGATATCATTCTTGAACCCCAATGAGATTAAGCTGTGGAAATTCATATCGTAATTTGGGATTTAATCAAATCTTTGATTTGAATAAGTTGGAAGTAAGGAACTGGGAAGGAAGTACAATATTTTAATTAAGATTAAAGAATTTGAATGTTGGAAAAATGTTTTAATTAGGGAACTATGGTTGAAATATGGATTAAGGTTTTTAATAGAAACCGGATTTGGATAATGAGTTATCAAACGAAAAGTTGATTGAGGTTTGAGGCTAAAGTATCTTTGATAAAGTATATGTTTTTAAAGTGTGGATGTTGTTAAAAGTAGATTGAAAATGGGTTTAATTTAACAAATCCAAGATGAACGGAGATCGGTTGAAAGATGAGTGTTCTGTAATTGTGTTTTTAAAATTGTGCTTATTATTTGGAAAGACCGGGATCGGATTTAAGTCCGAAAACCATTCCAAGTAATAATACGACGCATGAATCAAATTCAAGACTTGGAATCGACGAATGAAGACCATGGTTCTTCACAAATCGAACGGACCGTCTACTCATTGGTTTCTTTACTGATAGCTACAGTAGAGAGATGCCTCTATTACCGGAGTGGCAGGAAGTTCGAACATACTGGGAGAACTTTCGGGTTTAGACCTAGGATGGACTTGTATGGTGAAACGACCCGAAATCCCCCTTACGGGAAATCACGGATTGAGTTGAGGACAAGCCACATCGGAACGCAAATAGAAGAATATTTCATTGTTAATTACAACAATCCATCAGAATACAAGAATATACAGTATAAACAAATAATATACATTAGAAAAATATCAGAGATTACAATACATTACATAGCAGCGGAAAATAATACAAAGCACAACTGAAGGAGATACACGGATACAGAGCTTTCCGGATATCGTTCTAGCTGCAAATTAGGATCCTATGAATATAAATATGCAAAACCAAAACTCCTAGCTGCCCACGTCAAAATAAAGGCACCCAGAGTTTAGGTTAAAACAATAAACTCCAGGTCAGTAATGGGACTGGTGTGAGAACTAAAACAGTTATTAATCTTTATTTTAAAGTTAGGTAAATCAAGGGACCACGCCGTATAATACGGAACGGGTTTCCTCCCAAGAATACCAGTGCATAAAACAACAGCGCAATGCTAAATAAAGAACAATGAAGCTACTATAAGACCCATGTCCCATCACACAATGCAACACAAGCCGGAGGATAGAGTTTTACCTTATAATAGCCAAAGAATGCTTGATACGCTAAATTTCATGTTTTATTATTACTATAAGTGTATAGTGTCAAAAACAATTTCAAATCATAAGTATCAATCATAGACGGCATAAGTGCCCGATACCACTATGTCGCCATATATAGGCTCTACAAATAAAACCGCAATGTCACGTATTGGAAGCTGGATTTCCATCTGTGAACCGAGGCAAGGGATTGTCCTCTACCGAATTCGAGACAATCTAGCCCATGTCCCAGGGACAGAACGCATCGACCCTTGGATCGTCAGGGCCGGTCCACCGATGTGGATTATTATGCCTGAACACTGCGTTTCCCCGCCCTTTGGGGCATAAATGAGCCAAATGTCACCATCGGCTCCACACAGTCATCGATCTATCCGAGGCGCCTCGCAACAGCAACAACCACATAGTCAAACTCGTCAGGGCGTGTAAAACCACTGACGCCACATCTAGCTAGAAGGAAACGCATGCCCTCCCTGATGTCCTCTCCCGTTTCTGGTTCACAACCGGGGTGTGAGGCTCGCGAATTAACGCTACACAAAGCTGTGCTTTGATCATCAACCACAAGACTCTGCTTTTCAACAGAAGCCTTGATCATTTGCATCTTAGCATGCCACACAGGCAAACCAATCCATGCAACCGATATCCATTAATCACGCAGAATGATATCCAATGTCATACACGCAGTCCATTTAAAAGTCTGTTCTGGGTCTAAACGAAATCGGAGCCACCTTGTACCTCGCATATCCATCGATATCCAAGCACGTCTGGACAACCACCAACTGATTCCCTCCTCTTGGGTGTACGGCCCAATCAAGATCATCAGTAATCACCCAAACGACGTGAAGACCTCCGGTCTTCGACCACCGTCTTCATCCTCGACACCACGTCGAATCAGTTGTTCAGAATGGGATAAACCCGGTCTTTCTGAATAACTCGCGTATATAATAAACAAGTGTTACACAAACACAACATACGCCTCATTCCAATTCAGAATATTCTTTTATTCAAATATTCTTGTATTTTGGGACAGGTTCCCAATAATTTTATCAAAGATAAATTCTTTAAATTTATTCTTTAATCTTCTTTTGAATATCAATTCAAACTAGTCGGGATTAGCGAACCACACCGAAGTAATCATTTATTTTATTTCCCAATCCCAACCTATTCATCCCATGAAGTAAAACTGGTAATACTTCATATCTAACACCACAGTGTTATCGTTAAATTCAATTACCATTTCACGTTCAAATCTAATTAAAGATTTAACTATCGCCTGGAGAAAAACTGGTGATACTCCATTCTCGACCATTCCAATCTAATTAAAGATTCATTAAAACTCCACTTGGTTTTAATCTTCCCAAAAATCAATATTAATGATTATTTAACTTGAGAAATCACCTCCTGTCTTTAACTGGGTTAAAGAACCAATGTCATTTAAAACACGGTTCACTATAAACCCAAAATCACATTCCATTAATAATCGGGTTAAAGAATAAGTGTTATTTAAAACACCGTTTACGATAAACCCAAAAATCAATTCAAATTAAATTTCAATTAAATACCATTTAATTGGTACACTTCATTAAATCTAAACAAAAAGATTTAATCTTTTTTCTCAACTGGGTTTAAGAACAGTGTTAATGAAGACACCATTCACGACAAACCCAAATCACATTTGATTTTAAATACAAGGCTCCGAATAGAAAATATATCGGCTTATATTCAATATCAAATTCTACGACCAACAAATATCGTATTGGAAATAATGATATAAATAAATCTTTCAAATTTCCATAACAATATCTGTATAATCACGAAATCCAACATCGAAATATTCCAAAGACAATTTCGATTCAAATCCATTTCCACTTTATATATTGGAAATCCTGGTTATATTTCAAAACCATTTCAAATTCACTTTATTTATTTCAAAAATAAATGAATTATAATTCTAGTTCAAAACTAGTTCATTTCGATTGTAATCTATTTTTATCTTTTCAAATATGGAGTTTTTCATCCCAATTCTTCACAAATCATTTCTTATGATTTTACACAGATTATTACTATTTTTAATAATTTTATCAAGGCCCGTACAGTCGATTTTCGTCAACGACCATCGAACTGCACTTACGGCGACCTTTTCCAAATTTTATTTGGACATAATTCCAAATCCAACCGTTAGATTTCAAATCTCTAATATTCATTAGAAAGCCCTTTTCGATACGAACCCAACGGTTCCGGTTTTAGGAGAATCCGACGGTCGGATCTCCCGCAATGTCCACTCGAAGTCAATGGTCAAAATTCACGAACTGGTGCAGCGCGATCTATTCAGGCCATTCTATATATATAATATATATATTATATATATTTCGTCGATTTCCTCTCAAAACTTATTTTATAAATCGTTTAAATTCGTTTTCAAAACGATTTCAACTTCCTTTTCAAATTCAAATCAAAATTGAATATTTCAATATAAATTCGTTTTAATTTCATTTCAAATCAATTTCAATTCAATTTCAATTTAATTCGAATTTCAATTCATTTCAATTTAATTTGAATTTCAATTCATTTCAATTTAATTTGAATTTCAGTTCATTTCAATTTGATTCGAATTTGAAATCACTTTCAATATTCATTGAAAAATGAATAAAATCGATATATATATCGTTCACGTCAAAATGGCGTCAATCTAATCAACATGGCTTTTGTTCAACACACGAATATTTATTCTATTCAACACATGAATTTATTTTTTATTCAACACATGAATATATATTTTCAATTCAACACTTGAATTTATTTTCCAATTCAACACATGAATTTTATTTTCTAAATTGGAATGAGGCCCAATCAATTACCATATAATGTTAATTATGTGGATTTTCTACAACACATGTATATAATAGCAACGATAAAACCCAGAGCGCACCACACAACTGCATAAGCATTAAATATAAATAATTAATGCTTACACAGTCTGTCAACCTATCGTTTGACATACAACTAAACAATAGGGATTAGTGCACGTCAAATATCATCCCAATACCCGTATGGGGTTTCAAATCAACAAACACATATTTTATTTGTGCGGTTTGGCGATGTGTAAAATTTATCGTCCCAATCAATATCAGTCAAATCAGTGTATATAAACAAATCGTCCGATTTGTTTATAAATATCTATTTTATATATAAGTTAAAAATCATATTTTTAACTATAAAATATTTTCCACTATAAAATATTTTACTTCACTCCACCATCACACAATCAAATTTCACAACACAGTAATCAACAAACAAGTCATCCATGGTCTGTGGACGACGGATGTCGGGTGCTACTAAACACCGTCTGCATCCTAGTATATATTTCAAACTAGAAATAAATTAAAGGTGACGAGTTCTCACCGAGGGTTCCACTCCGCCGTACTTTGCTTTTGAACTGCTGAATCGTTTGAATCTGTTTGAAATTCTAATGCAGTACTTGTCCTGCTGTTCATAATAAAGATCATATTCTTATCACTTCATTTCAAGAAAATGAAAATCATATTTTTATTTCTACTTCATATATTTTTACAACGCTTCTTTCTATATTTCTACTTCATGATAAAAACCAAATCTTTCATGGATTAAAAATCAAATCTTTACTTTGCAATCATATACTTAAAAATCGCATTTTTATGACGCTACTCACATGTTAAAAAATCAAATCTTTATCACCTTAAAAATCGTATCTTTCTTAAGATAAAAATCACTTCTTTTGTATGATAAAAATCTCTTCTTTTGTATGATAAAAATCAAAATTTTGCTTATATAAAAAATTAGTTTTTATAACATAATAAAATCAGTTTTTAAAATAAAACGAAATAAAAATCTCACCTTTTCAACGTTCGGAGGAGGAAGAGAGTTCGTCGGACATTGGTGGCTTCACGTTCATCTCCGACAGAGGGAGGGGGGAATGGCGGCGCCAAACAGAGGGGGGGGGGGAAGAACTAAGGCGGCGCGACGGATCTAGGGCCTGGCGGCGGGCGGTTTGGGTGGGAAAGGGGGTTTGGGCGTGGGATTTAACGGAGGAAGGAGGGGACGTGGCAGGTGGCTCGGCGAGGTGGGGGTCCGGCGCCTGAGGCGGCGGCCGTCGATGGCCAACGTCGAGGGCAAGGCCCGATGGGAGCAGCGCAAGTTGATTTGTTTTTTTTTCTGTTAAAATGATTTGGGGGAGGGAATGGAGAAAGAGGAGGGGGGTTTATATAGAAAATATATATTATTTTAATTAGGTAATTTCCAATAAAAAGTTGACTTTTTATTCGAACTCGAAACGAGACCCACCGACTGTCGCCTATAACCAATTACCCCCATTCCGAACGTAATGGGATATGTTTCGTAAGCCAGTTCGGCCATTTCGATTAGTTTTCATTGAATTTAAAGTATAAATCTCTATATATTCAATTTGAACGCATATTTCAATTTGCCGAGGCCACATAGGACTCTAAAAATTCCTGAAAAATATTTTCTAGCTTCGTATTGACGATATGGTCCTAACAAAACCAATTTCGTCAAATTCCGAGACCATTTGAAAAATGGCCATTTTCCAGTCGATTAAAATCAACTGAAACTGTTCAAACGCGTTTTCCTTTGCCACGTTCACATATTAATTCGAAAAATTATGAAAATTGGAATCTAGAAATAACTTGACCCTCCGATTCCAACAAAAGTGGTTTCGTCGAAAACAGAGGTTGTTTGCAAAATTTCTATTTTTAAGAGCCGTAATTCCATAGCGACTATTCTGAATTTTCAACTGGGCATATCTTTTGATTCCCGCTATGAAATTTCAATTCTTCGGGTTCGTTGGAGAGATATTCACGAATAGATTCTATTATTTTTTGTTTCACTAAAATCCGGTTTATTTGGAATCTTGTACATTCATTTGAACTTTGAAATCGAATTTTCGAACTACCGCGCCATTTTAAATTCCTTTTATAACTAAAATAAAATATTTATATTCTAAAGATGATTCAAATAAATATATACGTTCTAATTCTATTCAAAATAAATTTCTCGTCGTTATTATTTAAAATAATTCATTTTAAATATTCAAAATTCATTAAAATTGCCAAAATAATTTTTTTAAATTGGCTCGGATTTCCGGGTTATTACATATGGATTGTGTGTCTGACATTGTAATTGACGGCATAGCACTAATTTCCATGGATATTGCAGTGACCCGTATTTTAGCAAGATAATAATTTATTAATTTAATTATATAAATAGTGATTTAGAGAATTAAATGGCCGTTAATTAAATAATAGTGAATATTTAATTAAAATAATAAATTAAATAATATATTTAATTCAGAAATAATCAAAAATATTGGGAATCACAATATTCGATGAACGAGGTCGTCACTTAGATTCAATTCAGCTTAGAGTTGAACTATATTGACGAATATATTCAATCGACGTCAGTTTGAACGTATAATTTTATTATAATTAAAATCGAGCTTGAAATGGCGTTGCAGTTCGTAATTTGGCAATTTGAACTTTAACTGAATGTACAGGATTCGTTTTAAGCCGGATTTCTGTGAAACAAGAAACGTGTGGAGCTGGTGGAGTATATCTTTCTAGTGGAAGACAAAAATCAGGATTTCGTCGTGTAGATTTTGAGTTACGTCCAAATCAAATTCTGGAAAAGTCGCTATGGATTTCCTTTATAATTTGCGACGCTTTATATACGTTATAAATCGATTTTTCGATACGAACTGAATATCGGGATAATCTGGAGTCTGGAAATCAAGTCATAAAATCTGAGGTGATATTCTGGAGCCGGACGACATCGTATATGGATATATACGATAAAATAAATTTATTTATATTTAATTTAATAATATTTAATTATATTTATATATTTAAATGGGTCATCCAGAGCTTTAAAAATAGCCAGTTTTTCATACGAAGTCGGAATTCGACGAAACCAGTTTTGTTGGATCCGTAACATCAAATTATTGGAAGATGTCAAGTTCCGTGATTTTTAGGGTCACTGTGTGGCCGTACGGATTTTTTAGAGTGAGAAACTGTCAGTATTTTGATGGTTAAAAATACGCTGTGTGAGCATACGAAGTCGGAATTCGACGAAACCAGTTTCGTTGGGTCCGCAATGTCAAACTCTAACAGTATGTCCAGTTGGATGATTTTTGGGCCTCGTATGTGATCACAGGAATTTTAGAGGACGGTTAAAAATAGCGTTTGCTTATATTTAATATAATATTCAATATGAAAATAATATAAAATTTCTATAAATACCCCTTCAAACAATTCTAAACCTAATATTTTTCATTGAGAGGTCAACAGCATTTCCGCCGCTCTCGTTTCCATTTCACAAAAAGAAATGGATACTTCTAAAATCAAAGGAAAATAAAAATAAAATCCTTAAAATCCTAAAACCTACGTCCTTGAGCTCGTATGGGGATTATCTTTCCTCTGATATCCTATTCGTATGGTGCGATGCACATTTTTGGGGATACGACATTTTTACAGTGGAGTCTTCAGGAGCTAGGGCTCCAGTTCGTGAGCATCATGAGTGGTTCTGAGCAAAATCGGATGCAGGGGGATGATCAGGGGATCGAGACACAGGGGTTGGTGCGTTGTTGGGGAATATGGTGTTTGAAAATATCGCGAGTTCCTGTACCACGAAGAAGGAGCAGTTGCGACGCAATTTTGGGGAAGAGGGCGAGTTCGACCGTTCTGGTATAGGGAGATGGAGCTCGGGATGCTGAGTTCTCTGGTGATGGTCGCGGCCTCGATAGATGAACGGAGTGGTGGCAGGAGCCGGTCAAAAGTGTGGTCAACCGGTGAAATAGGAGGAGCAGGTCGTCGAAGTAATTTTGGGAAGAAAGGGGAATTTCTGTGCGGGTTTTGGTTTATAAGGGGTAGGTGGGCTTTAATGAAGGGGCAAGGCCCATTTGATCTTTTATCCAAGTTTTATTTCAATTTAAATTTATATTAACTTCTAAAATATGTATCGTACTCATACGATATCAGATTGACGAACCGTAAGTTGCGTTGGGATCGTATGGACGGCGGCTACACCATGGAGCTCACCGGGAGTGAATCCGAGCTCGTTACAATTTATAGCAAAATAAATTGTCCGATCTGAATCAAAGACAATTATCGTTATTAACGATGATAGTCCAATGTGAGTAAATCTCACTAACTCTGAACAGTTTATATTTTCATGTTGTATTTTTAGAACTGTTAAATATTGACTGTTTGACTGTGTGTTGACTGTTTGATTGAACTACTAGTCAGTTAGTTGAATTTCTATATTGATTCTGTTTAACAGAATATATCATATGGAACTGAAAGTGATGTTGATTTTATTGTGTAACATCTGTGGATGCAGGGAAACAGGTTGGAGGAATCCGACTGGATTCCTCAACAGTTATTTTATTGTTTTTCATATATTTTGATATATGATGTGAATTATAACCTGTTGTTGATTGTGTGTGTATGGACGATATTGAACATCGTGATTTGATATGATTGAATGCCATAACATACGGGATGTTGATAAGGAGATTTTCAAAGTGATATTTGAAAACAAAATATTTATAAACTGGAATATTTATAAATAAGCGATATTTATAAGTGGGAATATAAAGAAATAGGAGATATTTGAAAAGGAAATAAATTCAAAATATTTCTTTTTGAATGGAAAGGCCTATGTGGCGAGTTTGGGGATTTTCCCGATGCTCCCGATACAAAGGAGGTTATGGCGAATTTTCCCGGGAATTTAAGGAGTTAGAATATTTCAAGAATAAATTTGAAAAGGGAATATTTGTAAACCATTTACAAATAGAATTGGAAAGGGAACATAAAAAAAAAGAAATCATTTTAAAGTGTAGAACCGTTATTTAAAAGTAAATCTTTTCAAATGAATAAAACGTTGTTAAAAAGGAAATCTTTATAAAGTGAATAAAGTAAATCGAATATGGTATTCGAAAGGAGAAATCGAATATGTTATTCGAAAGGAGAAATCGAATATGGTATTCGAAGTTAGTTAATCGAATATGGTATTCGAAGTTAGGTAATCGAATTAGTTATTCGAATAGAGTTAAACGGAGTTAAATAGAGTTAATCGAATATAGTTTATTCGAATAGAGTAAAGGAGTTAATCGAATATAGTTTATTCGAATAGAGTTAGAGGAGTTATCGAATATAGTTTATTCGACAAGAGTTAAGTGAATTAGTTAAGTTAAACTAAGTGAATTAGTTAAGTGAATTGGTTAAGTTAACCAAAGTGAATTAGTCGAGTTAATCAAAGTGATTAGTTCAGTTAATCGAGATAAGTAAATCAAGTTAGGTTAATCGAGTTGAATTAGTCAGTCGAGTTAATAAATTGAGTTAGTCAAACCAAGTAAAACCAGTCAAAGTTAAATAAGTTGAGTTGATCGGGTGGTTCGACCAAGTTAGTCGAGCCTAGTTAATCGAATCGAATTGGTCGAACCAAGTAAGTCGAGTTAAGTTAGTCAAGTTAGTCGAGCCTAGTTAATCGAATCGAATTGGTCGAACCAAGTAAGTCGAGTTAAGTTAGTCAAGTTAGTCGAGCCTAGTTAATCGAATCGAATTGGTCGAACCAAGTAAGTCGAGTTAAGTTAGTCAAGTTAGTCGAGCCTAGTTAATCAAATCGAATTGGTCGAACCAAGTAAGTCGAGTTAGTCGAGTCAAGTTAAGTTAGTCGAGTTAAGTTCGTCGAGTTAAATAAATCGATGTTAGTTTCATCGAAAGGAGTTATCGATGTTAGTTTCATCGAAAGGAGTTATCGATGTTAGTTTCATCGAAAGGAGTTATCCATGTTAGTTTCATCGAAAGGAGTTATCGATGTTAGTTTCATCGAAAGGAGTTATCGATGTAGTTTCATCGAAAGGAGTTATCCATGTTAGTTTCATCGAAAGGAGTTATCCATGTTAGTTTCATCGAAAGGAGTTATCGATGTTAGTTTCATCGAAAGGAGTTATCGATGTAGTTTCATCGAAAGGAGTTATCCATGTTAGTTTCATCGAAAGGAGTTATCCATGTTAGTTTCATCGAAAGGAGTTATCGATGTTAGTTTCATCGAAAGGAGTTATCGATGTAGTTTCATCGAAAGGAGTTATCCATGTTAGTTTCATCGAAAGGAGTTATCCATGTTAGTTTCATCGAAAGGAGTTATCGATGTTAGTTTCATCGAAAGGAGTTATCGATGTTAGTTTCATCGAAAGGAGTTATCGATGTTAGTTTCATCGAAAGGAGTTATCGATGTTAGTTTCATCGAAAGGAGTTATCCATGTTAGTTTCATCGAAAGGAGTTATCCATGTTAGTTTCATCGAAAGGAGTTATCGATGTTAGTTTCATCGAAGGGAGTCATCGATTATAGTTTAATCGAAGTGAGATTTTCAAATATGAGATATTTGAAAAGTAAGAGTTATCGAATATTAGTTATTTGAAGAGAGATTATCGAATATCGTTTATTCGAAAGAAGTTAATCGAATATAGCTTATTCGAAGAAGAATTAATCAAATAGAGATTTCTCGAAGAGAGTTAATCGGCAAATTCGATTATATCGAATTCGGGAAGGTACTTATACTTTTCCAGTGTTTAAATAGAGATTTATTTATTTATAAATAAATAAGTGTTAGGTTAATTATTCACTAATAAGAATAGAAGTTATAATTAAAGTTAGATAATTCGAAAGTAGGGATTATAGCGTTATCGTTATAACCAATGTTTTAAATATAGAAGTAGATTAGTAAAATTGAATCCGAGAAAGGCGTAAAGAAGTTGTTAAAGATTAAAAGATAAACTTTGACCATTTCAAAGTTATAACGTTGTTCAGTTAAGGTCTGAGAGGTAATTATACCCCAACTTGAGTGACTTCCTTCTTAACTAAGAAATGGTAAGGTTTGATCGTAAAGGAGTTTTGGAAATGTTTTCCAAACAAGAATCAGAAATGTTTTCTAAATACAGAAAACAAGGAATGGAAATGTTTCCAGTGTTGATAACATATATTTTCTAAATATAGAAAATAGCAAATGTTGAATATAGGGAAACAGGAGATGTAAAATGAACTAAAGAGATAAATGTTAAATGATGTTTGTTTGATATAATTTCCATCTGGAAATAATATCGTTGTTTGCACACTTGTTTTTCTTTGATAGTTAACTCACAGACTATCGAAGTTTTGACCATCTTAACGTTGTTAATATGGAGAGACCGGTTGGATTTTTATCCAAAGAACCACTCTGTATTGGCATAAGCGTCGCGAATCATATATGTCAAAGATAATTGAAGGCGGAGTAAAATGCAAGGGCTATCCTGTTTACAGAATAGTGCCTTCGGTTTGTCCAGTCCCAGGACAACTTGTATGGACGAAGGTCTGACAGAGTATATCCAATGGATCGCGTAAGTTGATCTGTTCAAACGTATTCACGTTTGGTGGCAGAGGAATTCGTTTCTCTTAGCTGTATACCCGTGTTATTTTTGGATAAGTCAATTTGTGATTTGGCGGGTATGACGATGTGACATTTCTAAGTGAATGAAGATGGATGTCTGACATAGTATTTCCAGACGATCACGTACATTGATTTCTTCAACTATACCAAGAGTGGAAGTGGAGAAGGAAACTTCTTTTAGCTGACACGTAATGTACTGTTGTAAACGTCAATTAGTGATTTCGATGGATTTGACAATGTAGCATTCGAAGTGAATCTGATGTAATGATAGAGCGTAGCTTCTAGCCTCATCAACCGGTAAATGACAGAAATCGGGCAGGCAGCATGGCTAAGTCGGTCGCACCGAAGTAGGGTGTATAATCACCTATCTAGTGAATATTCATTTGTTTCTTAAATCTATCAATGCTGTCCCATATATATACGGGAACGGTTGCTGATCCCAACCGTTGGTGATGTACATTCGATACACTCAAGCGAAATGAGTGGTCGGTCATGTGTGGCTGAGTTGCAAGATGTTCTTGTTGAACTCCAGTGTATCGTTCCTAGAGTACACTGATCGGAAGGTGGTTCCATACCTTGTCATAGTTGGAAATCCAATAATCCAATACGTGCTTGCGATTTTGATTGTATACTATATATGTAGTAACGTGAGATGCAAGCGTTTCTGCTAGATTGATATTTATTTGTACTTAGACATTATTATAATATCAGAATGATATTGCTTTGAAAAGTTATTTGGATTCTCATAAGGGAAAAACCCGTTCCGTATTCACGGCGTGGTCTTATGAGATATTATATACCTGTTTAAATGATTTGAGTTTACTCACACCAGTCCCATGACTGACCCGGAGTTTATTTTGTTGTTTTTCCTAAACTCTTGGGTGCCTAAATTTGTACGGGCAGTCAAGTAGTCGGGATTTTACAGATACACTTGGAGAGCTTGGAGCAGGAGGCTTCAGGATTCTATAGCTATTATTATTTCCGCTGTTGTTGTAAGTGTTGTACTCTGATAAGTGTTATTGTATACATATACTGATGTTATTTCAAAGATATGTTATGTTATATTTTATTCGTTCCGCTGTGAGATTCGTGTTTACTCTGATGATGATGTTCTTCTTCTTCTTTTATTCTATAAGTTCTATCTTATCTATTCTCACCTTCTAATTTCTTTCATTAATTACCGGGATTTTTCGATGTTTTGGTTATCGACGTCGAGCTTACGTCGATAACCAAAGTCGCTCAAAATCCGGGTTACTACAGTTGGTATCAGAGCATAGGTTAAGAATTACCTTGGCTCTGTGGCGTGACTCGGTAGAGATAGGGTTAGTAATACCCTAGATTGAGTTTGAGTGTATATATACGAGTGCGTATTTGTATTTAATATAAAATGATTTTATATTGTGGAGATTCATTGGCTGAGTTGTTTATGAGTTCTGGTCGATCAGTTTGATCCACTGTATCGGTAGGAGTAAATAAACACTTGAATACGATGGACCGACACAGTATGGATATGTGATATATTATCATATATAGGATATATTTGTTGCTATTATAATCGAGTAAGATTATAACATGTGAAATGGTTATATATAACCAAGCAGAATTCATATAAGTAAAGTATATGAAATAAGATGAATTAAATCTGAATTAAATCTGAATTGGAATTAAAATAAGAAATTTTTTAAGTTCTTGGGAGATTTTGAAATGTTTTCAAAATGGAAGTATTTAGTAATGGTTTTGGAAATGATATAGTATTGAAATCACTGGGGTCGCTGGAAGATAATTCCGATGATGACTGCGCAGTATCATCGGTGTGATTTTCGAGTTCTAAGTGGTGGATTACTACCAAAGATTTTGATTTGAATTGTTTGGAGAAAACAAGTGTTTAAAAATTCAAAGGTTTTGAATAGGTATTATGATTTCAAATTGATTTGAAATAAACCCAGGAATTTGAAATTTGAAATTTAAATTTAACGTATGAAGTTAAATAGAATAAGATAGTAGAAATAAATTGAAATATTAACTTGAACTGAGTTAAATAGAATTGAACTGGATTAGAGAATAATCTATTATGGAATTGGGTTGATGAGTCAAGAATTTGAAATTTGATATTTGGGTTCGAATGAAATTCGATTTGGTTTTGAGGATATGAACTGATTGGAATTTGATGGAAATAACACTGGTATATGCTGAGTTGATAGCATATGGAAGTGATAGAGTTGATATTCCCGACAAAAAAGTACCAGTTTATATTATATATGGATATGAGATTTATGAGCCGAATTGGCAAGCCGCTTGGCTGTTTGATTTTCTTTTGGGTTAAAGAAGGCCCAGAGAGGCGAGTTGGAGTTTGAGATATTGACCAGTACAAAGGAGGTGCTGGCAAAAAATTTCGAAAAGTTAAGGTGTTAGAAAATTTTCAGAATTTTTGAAAATTTAGTTAGTCGGAATAAATTAATATTTTAGTCGATATTAATTGGTTCAGTTGAAACCGGAGATAAGAGGTAAACAGAAAAAAAATTACCCAGTAGATAGGGTCGTCCCCTAGCTTAGCAATTTCGAGGACGAAATTTTATTAAGGGGGGAAGATTGTAGTGACCCGTATTTTAGCAAGATAATAATTTATTAATTTAATTATATAAATAGTGATTTAGAGAATTAAATGGCCGTTAATTAAATAATAGTGAATATTTAATTAAAATAATAAATTAAATAATATATTTAATTCAGAAATAATCAAAAATATTGGGAATCACAATATTCGATGAACGAGGTCGTCACTTAGATTCAATTCAGCTTAGAGTTGAACTATATTGACGAATATATTCAATCGACGTCAGTTTGAACGTATAATTTTATTATAATTAAAATCGAGCTTGAAATGGCGCTGCAGTTCGTAATTTGGCAATTTGAACTTTAACTGAATGTACAGGATTCGTTTTAAGCCGGATTTCTGTGAAACAAGAAACGTGTGGAGCTGGTGGAGTATATCTTTCTAGTGGAAGACAAAAATCGGGATTTCGTCGTGTAGATTTTGAGTTACGTCCAAATCAAATTCTGGAAAAGTCGTTATGGATTTCCTTTATAATTTGCGATGCTTTATATACGTTATAAATCGATTTTTCGATACGAACTGAATATCGGGATAATCTGGAGTCTGGAAATCAAGTCATAAAATCTGAGGTGATATTCTGGAGCCGGACGACATCGTATATGGATATATACGATAAAATAAATTTATTTATATTTAATTTAATAATATTTAATTATATTTATATATTTAAATGGGTCATCCAGAGCCTTAAAAATAACCAGTTTTTCATACGAAGTCGGAATTCGACGAAACCAGTTTTGTTGGATCGTAACATCAAATTATTGGCAGATGTCAAGTTCCGTGATTTTTAGGGTCACTGTGTGGCCGTACGGATTTTTTAGAGTGAGAAACTGTTAGTATTTTGATGGTTAAAAATACGCTGTGTGAGCATGCGAAGTCGGAATTCGACGAAACCAGTTTCGTTGGGTCCGCAATGTCAAACTCTAATAGTATGTCCAGTTGGATGATTTTTGGGCCTCGTATGTGATCACAGGAATTTTAGAGGACGGTTAAAAATAGCGTTTGCTTATATTTAATATAATATTCAATATGAAAATAATATAAAATTTCTATAAATACCCCTTCAAACAATTCTAAACCTAATATTTTTCACTGAGAGGTCAACAGCATTTCCGCCGCTCTCGTTTCCATTTCACAAAAAGAAATGGATACTTCTAAAATCAAAGGAAAATAAAAATAAAATCCTTAAAATCCTAAAACCTACGTCCTTGAGCTCGTATGGGGATTATCTTTCCTCTGATATCCTATTTGTATGGTGCGATGCACATTTTTGGGGATACGACATTTTTACAGTGGAGTCTTCAGGAGCTAGGGCTCCAGTTCGTGAGCATCATGAGCGGTTCTGAGCAAAATCGGATGCAGGGGGATGATCAGGGGATCGAGACGCAGGGGTTGGTGCGTTGTTGGGGAATATGGTGTTTGAAAATATCGCGAGTTCCTGTACCACGAAGAAGGAGCAGTTGCGACGCAATTTTGGGGAAGAGGGCGAGTTCGTCCGTTCTGGTATAGGGAGATGGAGCTCGGGATGCTGAGTTCTCTGGTGATGGTCGCGGCCTCGATAGATGAACGGAGTGGTGGCAGGAGCCGGTCAAAAGTGCGGTCAACCGGTGAAATAGGAGGAGCAGGTCGTCGAAGTAATTTTGGGAAGAAAGGGGAATTTCTGTGCGGGTTTTGGTTTATAAGGGGTAGGTGGGCTTTAATGAAGGGGCAAGGCCCATTTGATCTTTTATCCAAGTTTTATTTCAATTTAAATTTATATTAACTTCTAAAATATGTATCGTACTCATACGATATCAGATTGACGAACCGTAAGTTGCGTTGGGATCGTATGGACGGCGGCTACACCATGGAGCTCACCGGGAGTGAATCCGAGCTCGTTACAATTTATAGCAAAATAAATTGTCCGATCTGAATCAACGACAATTATCGTTATTAACGATGATAGTCCAATGTGAGTAAATCTCACTAACTCTGAACAGTTTATATTTTCATGTTGTATTTTTAGAACTGTTAAATATTGACTGTTTGACTGTGTCTTGACTGTTTGATTGTACTACTAGTCAGTTAGTTGAATTTCTATATTGATTCTGTTTAACAGAATATATCATATGGAACTGAAAGTGATGTTGATTTTATTGTGTAACATCTGTGGATGCAGGGAAACAGGTTGGAGGAATCCGACTGGATTCCTCAACAGTTATTTTATTGTTTTTCATATATTTTGATATATGATGTGAATTATAACCTGTTGTTGATTGTGTGTGTATGGACGATATTGAACATCGTGATTTGATATGATTGAATGCCATAACATACGGGATGTTGATAAGGAGATTTTCAAAGTGATATTTGAAAACAAAATATTTATAAACTGGAATATTTATAAATAAGCGATATTTATAAGTGGGAATATAAAGAAATAGGAGATATTTGAAAAGGAAATAAATTCAAAATATTTCTTTTTGAATGGAAAGGCCTATGTGGCGAGTTTGGGGATTTTCCCGATGCTCCCGATACAAAGGAGGTTATGGCGAATTTTCCCGGGAATTTAAGGAGTTAGAATATTTCAAGAATAAATTTGAAAAGGGAATATTTGTAAACCATTTACAAATAGAATTGGAAAGGGAACATAAAAAAAAAGAAATCATTTTAAAGTGTAGAACCGTTATTTAAAAGTAAATCTTTTCAAATGAATAAAACGTTGTTAAAAAGGAAATCTTTATAAAGTGAATAAAGTAAATCGAATATGGTATTCGAAAGGAGAAATCGAATATGTTATTCGAAAGGAGAAATCGAATATGGTATTCGAAGTTAGTTAATCGAATATGGTATTCGAAGTTAGGTAATCGAATTAGTTATTCGAATAGAGTTAAACGGAGTTAAATAGAGTTAATCGAATATAGTTTATTCGAATAGAGTAAAGGAGTTAATCGAATATAGTTTATTCGAATAGAGTTAGAGGAGTTATCGAATATAGTTTATTCGATAGGAGTTAAGTGAATTAGTTAAGTTAAACTAAGTGAATTAGTTAAGTGAATTGGTTAAGTTAACCAAAGTGAATTAGTCGAGTTAATCAAAGTGATTAGTTCAGTTAATCGAGATAAGTAAATCAAGTTAGGTTAATCGAGTTGAATTAGTCAGTCGAGTTAATAAATTGAGTTAGTCAAACCAAGTAAAACCAGTCAAAGTTAAATAAGTTGAGTTGATCGGGTGGCTCGACCAAGTTAGTCGAGCCTAGTTAATCGAATCGAATTGGTCGAACCAAGTAAGTCGAGTTAAGTTAGTCAAGTTAGTCGAGCCTAGTTAATCGAATCGAATTGGTCGAACCAAGTAAGTCGAGTTAAGTTAGTCAAGTTAGTCGAGCCTAGTTAATCGAATCGAATTGGTCGAACCAAGTAAGTCGAGTTAAGTTAGTCAAGTTAGTCGAGCCTAGTTAATCGAATCGAATTGGTCGAACCAAGTAAGTCGAGTTAGTCGAGTCAAGTTAAGTTAGTCGAGTTAAGTTCGTTGAGTTAAATAAATCGATGTTAGTTTCATCGAAAGGAGTTATCGATGTTAGTTTCATCGAAAGGAGTTATCGATGTTAGTTTCATCGAAAGGAGTTATCGATGTTAGTTTCATCGAAAGGAGTTATCCATGTTAGTTTCATCGAAAGGAGTTATCGATGTTAGTTTCATCGAAAGGAGTTATCGATGTAGTTTCATCGAAAGGAGTTATCCATGTTAGTTTCATCGAAAGGAGTTATCCATGTTAGTTTCATCGAAAGGATTTATCGATGTTAGTTTCATCGAAAGGAGTTATCGATGTAGTTTCATCGAAAGGAGTTATCCATGTTAGTTTCATCGAAAGGAGTTATCCATGTTAGTTTCATCGAAAGGAGTTATCGATGTTAGTTTCATCGAAAGGAGTTATCGATGTAGTTTCATCGAAAGGAGTTATCCATGTTAGTTTCATCGAAAGGAGTTATCCATGTTAGTTTCATCGAAAGAAGTTATCGATGTTAGTTTCATCGAAAGGAGTTATCGATGTTAGTTTCATCGAAAGGAGTTATCGATGTTAGTTTCATCGAAAGGAGTTATCGATGTTAGTTTCATCGAAAGGAGTTATCCATGTTAGTTTCATCGAAAGGAGTTATCCATGTTAGTTTCATCGAAAGGAGTTATCGATGTTAGTTTCATCGAAGGGAGTCATCGATTATAGTTTAATCGAAGTGAGATTTTCAAATATGAGATATTTGAAAAGGAAGAGTTATCGAATATTAGTTATTTGAAGAGAGATTATCGAATATCGTTTATTCGAAAGAAGTTAATCGAATATAGCTTATTCGAAGAAGAATTAATCAAATAGAGATTTCTCGAAGAGAGTTAATCGGCAAATTCGATTATATCGAATTCGGGAAAGTACTTATACTTTTCCAGTGTTTAAATAGAGATTTATTTATTTATAAATAAATAAGTGTTAGGTTAATTATTCACTAATAAGAATAGAAGTTATAATTAAAGTTAGATAATTCGAAAGTAGGGATTATAGCGTTATCGTTATAACCAATGTTTTAAATATAGAAGTAGATTAGTAAAATTGAATCCGAGAAAGGCGTAAAGAAGTTGTTAAAGATTAAAAGATAAACTTTGACCATTTCAAAGTTATAACGTTGTTCAGTTAAGGTCTGAGAGGTAATTATACCCCAACTTGAGTGACTTCCTTCTTAACTAAGAAATGGTAAGGTTTGATCGTAAAGGAGTTTTGGAAATGTTTTCCAAACAAGAATCAGAAATGTTTTCTAAATACAGAAAACAAGGAATGGAAATGTTTCCAGTGTTGATAACATATATTTTCTAAATATAGAAAATAGCAAATGTTGAATATAGGGAAACATGAGATGTAAAATGAACTAAAGAGATAAATGTTAAATGATGTTTGTTTGATATAATTTCCATCTGGAAATAATATCGTTGTTTGCACACTTGTTTTTCTTTGATAGTTAACTCACAGACTATCGAAGTTTTGACCATCTTAACGTTGTTAATATGGAGAGACCGGTTGGATTTTTATCCAAAGAACCACTCTGTATTGGCATAAGCGTCGCGAATCATATATGCCAAAGATAATTGAAGGCGGAGTAAAATGCAAGGGCTATCCTGTTTACAGAATAGTGCCTTCGGTTTGTCCAGTCCCAGGACAACTTGTATGGACGAAGGTCTGACAGAGTATATCCAATGGATCGCGTAAGTTGATCTGTTCAAACGTATTCACGTTTGGTGGCGGAGGAATTCGTTTCTCTTAGCTGTATACCCGTGTTATTTTTGGATAAGTCAATTTGTGATTTGGCGGGTATGACGATGTGACATTTCTAAGTGAATGAAGATGGATGTCTGACATAGTATTTCCAGACGATCACGTACATTGATTTCTTCAACTATACCAAGAGTGGAAGTGGAGAAGGAAACTTCTTTTAGCTGACACGTAATGTACTGTTGTAAACGTCAATTAGTGATTTCGATGGATTTGACAATGTAGCATTCGAAGTGAATCTGATGTAATGATAGAGCGTAGCTTCTAGCCTCATCAACCGGTAAATGACAGAAATCGGGCAGGCAGCATGGCTAAGTCGGTCGCACCGAAGTAGGGTGTATAATCACCTATCTAGTGAATATTCATTTGTTTCTTAAATCTATCAATGCTGTCCCATATATATACGGGAACGGTTGCTGATCCCAACCGTTGGTGATGTACATTCGATACACTCAAGCGAAATGAGTGGTCGGTCATGTGTGGCTGAGTTGCAAGATGTTCTTGTTGAACTCCAGTGTATCGTTCCTAGAGTACACTGATCGGAAGGTGGTTCCATACCTTGTCATAGTTGGAAATCCAATACGTGCTTGCGATTTTGATTGTATACTATATATGTAGTAACGTGAGATGCAAGCGTTTCTGCTAGATTGATATTTATTTGTACTTAGACATTATTATAATATCAGAATGATATTGCTTTGAAAAGTTATTTGGATTCTCATAAGGGAAAAACCCATTCCGTATTCACGGCGTGGTCTTATGAGATATCATATACCTGTTTAAATGATTTGAGTTTACTCACACCAGTCCCATGACTGACCCGGAGTTTATTTTGTTGTTTTCCCTAAACTCTTGGGTGCCTAAATTTGTACGGGCAGTCAAGTAGTCGGGATTTTACAGATACACTTGGAGAGCTTGGAGCAGGAGGCATCAGGATTCTATAGCTATTATTATTTCCGCTGTTGTTGTAAGTGTTGTACTCTGATAAGTGTTATTGTATACATATACTGATGTTATTTCAAAGATATGTTATGTTATATTTTATTCGTTCCGCTGTGAGATTCGTGTTTACTCTGATGATGATGTTCTTCTTCTTCTTCTATTCTATAAGTTCTATCTTATCTATTCTCACCTTCTAATTTCTTTCATTAATTACCGGGATTTTTCGATGTTTTGGTTATCGACGTCGAGCTTACGTCGATAACCAAAGTCGCTCAAAATCCGGGTTACTACAGATATGTATCTAGTTTGTGACGTATGAGCTCGAAGTGGTTATGTATGGGTGGGAATCAGTGGTCATGTGGTGAATGGACAATGTGACATACTTAAGAAATGAAATGAGCCTGTACGATCAGGGCATTGCTTTTCTATGCATGCTTTGTGTATGACATGACATCGACAAACCTCACACTGAGACGACCCGAACTTTCCCATGAAGGAAAGCACGGATAGAATTGAGGACAAGACAAAATAGAACGCAAACGGAAGAACATTTCATTGTTATTACAAAAATTCCATCAGATACAAGAATATACAGAGTATAATTGAATAAATTACATTCGACAAATATCAGAGATTACAATAAATTACATAGCAGCGGAAAAATATACAAAATACAACTGAAAGTGATACACGGATACAGAGCTTTCCGAGCATCGTTCCAGCTGTAAATCAGGACCATGTGAATATAAATCTGCAAAACCAAAACTACTAGCTGCCCGTGTCGAAAATAAGGGCACCCAAAGTTTAGGTTAAAACAATAAACTCCAGGTCAGTCATGTGACTGGTGTGAGAACTAAAACAGTTATTTAAAACTTTACTTTAAAAGAGAGTAATTCAAGGGACCACGCCGTATAACACGGAACGGGTTTCCTCCCAAGAATACTAGTGCATATAACAAAACAGCGCAATGCTCTTTGGAAAAATGAAGCTATTATAAGACCCAGGTCCCATCACATAATGCAACGCAAGCCGGGGGATAGGGTTTTCCCTTATAATAGCCAAACATGCTTGGTACGTTTAAAACAAATCATTTGATACTATCATAGGTGTATAGTGTCAAAACATTTTCAATCATAAATATCAATCATAGACGGCATGGGTACCATATATCATGTCGCCATACTAGTTCTATAATTAAAACCGCAATATCATGTATTGGAAATTGGATTTCCGTCATGAGCCGAGGCAAGGGGCAAGCTCCTCTCCGTGTTCGAGACACTCTAGCAAATGTCTCAGGACCCCACTTTGATCCTTGGAATCGGCTGGGCCGGTCCTCTCTTACTTTTGAGGATTGGCAATTCCTGAACACACGTTTCCCGGTCCTTACAGACCTATATCCGAGGCGCCTCGCATTCCAACAACCACACAGGTGAAAAGTATATAAATGTCAGGGCTGGTAGGTCACTGACACCACCCCTAGCTAGAAAGAAACGTCGTGCTCTCCTAGCGGTCCGTCTCCCGTTTTTGACTCATACCAAGGTGTGAGGCTCGCGAATTCACGTTATACACAAAGCTATGCCGCACAAGCAGTGCTTTGATCATCAACCACAAGACTTTGCTTTTCAACAGAAGCCCTGATCAATTGCCACTTACGCGTGCCACACTGGCAATTCACTCCATGCGACTAATGTCCATCGATATACAACCTCTGAGCTCGTACGTCTCAGAGAAGGGCGTTAAGCAAGAGAATAAATTCTCTGCCGCCAAACAGATGTATATTTAATAGAGATCAATCAACACAGAATAAAATCCAATGTCAGACACACAATCCATTTACAAGTTCGTTCTGGGTCTGAACGAAACCGGAGGCACTTTCCTCGCATATCCATCGATCTCCAAGTACGTCTAGACGATCACCAACTGTTTCCCTCATCTTGGGTGTACAGCCCAATCGAGATCATCAGTAATCACCCAAATGATGTGAAGACTTCCGGTCTTCAACCACCGTCTTCATCTTCGACATCTCGTCGAATCGGTTATTCAGAATGGGTATAAACCCGGCCTTTCTGAATAACCCACGTATATGATAAACAAATGTTACACGAACACAACGAACGCCTCATTCCAATTAAGAATATTCTTTTATTCACAAATCACATTCTTAGGGGATAGGTTCCCATTAATTTTATCCAAGATAAATTCTTCTAAATTTATTCTTTAATCTTCCTTTGGATATCATTTCAAACCATGTCATGGTTTTCCCAGCTAGTCAGGATTAGCGAACCACACCGAAGTAATTATTTATTTTATTTCCCAATCCCAACCTATTCATCCCATGGAGCAAAACTGGTAATACTCCATATCTAACACCACGGTGTTATCGGTAAAATTAATTACCATTTCACGTTCAAATCTAATTAAAGATTTAACTATCGCTTTGGAGCAAAACTGGTGGTACTCCATTCTCGATCACCTTTCGGATTTGATAATTTAAATTATCAATTCACATTTCAATCTAATTAAAGATTCATTAAAACTCCAGTTAGTTTTAATCTTTTCAAAAATCAATATCCTGTCTTTAACTGGGTTAAAGAACCAATGTATTTTAAAACACGATTCAAGATAAACCCCAAATCACACTCTATTGTTAATCGGGTTAAAGAGCAGGTGTTGTTCAAAACACCGCTCACGATAAACCCAAAAACCAATTCAAATTCAATTCCAATTAAATATTACTTAATTGATACACTTCATTAAATCTAAATAGAAAGATTTAATCTTTTTCTCTATTGGGCTTAAGAACAGTGTTAATGAAGACACCATTCACGACAAACCCAAATCACATTCGATATTAAATACAAGGCTCTGAATAGAAAATATACCGGCTTATATTCAATATCAAATCTTGAAACCAACAAATATTGTATTGGAAATAACGATTTAAAAAATATGTCTTTCAAATTCCCATAACAATATCTATATAGTCACGAAATCCAACATCGAAATATTCCGAAGATAATTTCGATTCAACTCCAGTCCAATTCACGTATTGGGAATATTGATTATTTTTAAAATCACTTTCAAATTCAATTAATTTATTTCAAAAATAAATTGATTTTAATTCTAGTTCAAAACTAGTTCATTTCGATAAAAATCTATTTTTATCTTTTCAAATGTGGAATTCTTCAGCCCAATTTTTTCCCAAATCATTTCTTATGATTCTACACAAATTATAGATATTTTTAATAATTTTATCAAGGCCTGTACAGTCGATTTCCATCAATGGCCATCGAACTGCACTTACAACGACCTTTTCCAAATTTGATTTGGACATAATTCCAAATTCAACAGTTAGATTTCAAATTTCTAATATTCATTGGAAAGCTCTTTTCGATACGAACCCAACGGTTCTGGTTTTAGGAGAATCCGACGGTCGGATCTCCCGCAACGTCAATTCGAAGTCAATGGTCGAAATTCACGAACTGCCGCGACGCGGCGCGTTCTATTCGGGCCATTATATATATAATATATATATATTATATATATTTCATCGATTTCCCTTTAAAACGTATTTTATAAATCGTTTTAAATTCGTTTTCAAAACCATTTCAACTTTATATTCAATTTCAAATCAAAATTGAATATTTCATATCATTACTATATAAATGATAATATTTTCAAAACGTTATATTTTGAAAACATTTCTTTTTCTATATTCATTATAAAAACGAATATAATCGATATAAATATCATTCACGTCAAAATGGCGCAACTCTAATCAACACGGCTTTATATATTTCAATAAATTCGTTATTCTATTCAACAAATGAATATATATTCTATTCAACACCTGAATCTATATTTCTTTCAACACACGACTAATCTCAACATATGAGTACTGTCAGCACACGACTATTTTTGTTATGTAAAATATTTTATAAAATTATGGTATCTATCGTTTTGATTTTCAATTAGAATCCACCATGAAGTAGCTTCTAATTTTTAAATATGATAAAGATGTAAATTTCAATATTAAAAATATTTTACTCAACACATGAATGGTTTCAACACATGAACATCGTCAACACATGACTATTTTTATATTCAACACATGAATTTCCTTTATTTTCCCGATTGGAATGAGGCCCAATCAATCACCATATAATGTTAATTATATGGATTCCATACAACACATGTATATAAATAGCAACGATAAATAATCAACAATCATCCAAAGTGCACCACACAACTGCATAAGCATCAAATATTAATAATCAACGCTTACACAGCCTTTCGACCAATCGATCGACATACAGTGAAATAATTGGGATTAGTGTACGCCAAATATCATCCCAACACCCGTGTGGGGTTTCAAATCAACAAACACAGATTTTTATTTATGCAGTTGGGTGATGTGTAAAATTTATCATCCCAATCAATATCAGTCAAATCAGTGTATATAAACAAATCGGCCGATTTGTTTATAAATATTCATTTATTCACATTCACGTTAAAAATTATATTTTCAACGATAATTAATCTATTTCAACCATCTACATTTTATTATCGATTTCACATCAACATCACAAACAATTTTCACAACACATCAATCAAACAAACAAGCCATCCATGGTCTGTGGATGACGGGTGTCGGGTGCTACTAAGCACCGTCTGCATCCTGGTATATATATATAACTAGAAAAAGAGATTGAAGAGTGAGAAGTTCTCACCAAAGCTATCCCAACTCCACGACACTTCATATGTAGAAATCTTCGTCTTTCTCGCCTTTTGTCACTTCCGTTGCCCGTAGCCACTACATATATAAAATCACATTTTTATATGTTGCTACGTATATAAAAATTCTATTTTCACACCGCTACTATATAGATAAAAATTCTATTTTTACACCGCTACTATATAGATAAAAATTCTATTTTTACTTCGTTATTCTCTACATAAAGATTTCGCCTTTTCAATTTCATCACTATAAAAATCACATTTTTATTTTGCTACATATATAAAGATGATATTTTTACTATCTTACCTATATAAAAATTATATTTTTATATTTACACAATATAAAAGATTATATTATTATTATCTATATTATATAGAAATTTTATTTTCAATACACTACTTATATATAAATAGTATTTTTATATCTTCTACTATATAAAGGTCATATTTTTAATACTCTACACAAGTAAAAATCATATTTTTGATTCACTACATATATAAAGATCAAATTTTTAACACTTATATAATGTAAAAATTATATTTTTAACCTTCTACAATATAGAATAAAACTGAAATTAAATTAAAAACTGATTTAATAAAGTAAAAATCACCTTAACTGTCGAACTGGAGCATCGTTGGAGGGGGGTTTTCACCATCGCGCTGAGGTCAGTGGGGGAGGCGCATGCGGCGGAGGAGGTGGGCGGCGATAGGAGGAGGCGACGTTGGGTTGTGGGGCTCGGGGGTTTTGGGTCTCGCAGTTGCGCGATTGGAGAAGAAGGTCAGGGGAAGGAGAAGAGGCGGAGGAGGGAGGTCGGGGGCGCTGCGCCTCCTGGCGGCGGCGGCGAACAATCGGGGGGGGGGGGGGGCAGCATGAATCGCGTCCCCCCTTTCTCTTTCTCTTTTTTATTTTTTATTTTCTTCTGATTTAAATCGAACGGGGGGGGGGGCTGAGAGAGTAAGGGAGGAGAGGGTTATTTATTTATTTATTTAGTTTACAAAAAGTTGACTTTTTCATACGACCTCTAAACGAGGCCCACCGCCTGTCGTCCATAGATAATTACCGCCATTCCGAACACAATGGGATATGTACCATAAGCTGATTCGACCATTTCGATCAGTTTTCGTCAAAATCAACATATAACTCTATATATTGAATTTGAACGCGCATTTCAATTCACTGGAGTCACATACTAACTCTATAAATCCCAGAAAAATATTTTCTAGCTTCGTATTGACGATACGATCCTAACAAAACTATTTTCGTCGAATTCTGAGACCATTGGAAAAATGGTCATTTTCCAGTCGATCAAAATCAACTAAAACTGGTCAAACGCGTTTTCCTTTGCCACGCTCACATATTGATTCGAAAAATTATGAAATTTGAAACCTAGCAATAATTTGACATCACGGATCCAACAAAAGTGGTTTCGTCGAAATCCGAGGTCGTTTGCAAAATTCCCATTTTTAAGGGCCTGAATTCCATAACGACTATTCAGAATTTTCAACTGGACATATCTTTTGATTCCCGCTATGAAATTTCGATTTTTCGGATTCGTTGGAAAGATATTCCCAATTAGATCCTATTATTTTTGGTTTCACTAAAATCCGGTTTGTTTTGCACGCGGTATGTTCAATTGAAATTTGAAATCGAATTATCGAACTACCGCGCCATTTTCAATTCTATTAATAATAATATATAAATATTTATATTCTAACGACGACGTATATAATATATACGTTCGAATTCTATTCAAAATAAATTTTCCGTTGATATTATTTAAAATAATTCATTTTAAATGTTCAAACTTCGCTAAAATTGCCAAAATAAAAATTTTAAACTGGCCCGCATTTCCCGGGTTGTTACACACACCCCGGATGATGAGAAACTGGCGGTTAGGTTGTATGTATATATACGAATTGATGATGACCACTGCAGCAGTGGTAAACCACTTGTGACTTATGGAATACGGTATGTTCGCGGGGCCTTGTCTGGTCGAAAACCGTTGATCTACCTCGCAATTTGTATTGGTGTCCGTGTCTTGATGAAAAACCTATGATTACATTTCGTTTGTGTTCGGATTGATCTTTCGTGCCAGGAATCATCAAGTTTGAAATCCAAATCCCCAATATGAGCCATACGACTTTGATTGTATATATATATATGGCGACATAATATTATGGGGTATTATGCCGTCTAGGATTAATACATTTATTTGCAAAATGATTTCCACACTATATATAATAGTATTGAAAGAGGATTTTTTTTACGTATGAAAGCATGTTTGGTTATCATAAGATAAAACTCGCTCATCTGGTGTGCGCTTGCATTGTGTGATGTGGGACGAGCTTTGATAGCTTCATTTAAATAAAAAAAAAGTCATCGCATATTTATATGCACATGCATTCACATAGAGTAACCCGTTCCGCGTTAGCGGCGTGGTCCGGTGAATTTCCCAATATAAAAAAATGAATGAAAACCTAAAAACAACAGTTTTATGTTCTCACACCAGTCCCATGAATGACCTAGAGTTTATTGTTCCTTTCTAAACTCTGGGTGCCCATAAATTTCACACGAGCAGCTAGTAGCTTAGTTTTACAGTTGTAAATCATGGAGCAAGTTCGGAGCGCTTTCGAGTTGAAGTCCACTCTAGAATTTGAAGCTTCTACTGTATTATATGGTTCTTCCGTTGAGAGTATATTTCTTTTTCTTCCGCTGTATATGTTGTAACTCTGATATTCTGTGTAACTCTAATGTAATATTGTATCATGATATGAAAAGTTCTGTTATTTTGTTCAATGTATGTATGTACCCATAACAATTCGTCTTATTGAACGGTTTAAGTTGGTTTAATTACTGGCGAGAATCGGGCAAAAAGGCTGGTTATTACAAGTTGGTGTCAGAGCTTTGGTTATACAAAGCTAGGGGTACGACATATTTTGAACAAAGGATAGAACTCATCAAAGTTATAATATCTCATTAGAGATAGGGTTAGAAATGCCCTAGAATGATATTTTTGAATATTTCGTTGAGAGAGCGTATTTTGGAAACTATAAAGTATTTTTAAAACTAGTAAATCTCTTTGAAAATGATAAGTATTTTGAAATAAAATTTTGAAATATAATCTAAGATAAGGGTTTTGATTGTTGTATTCGATGTCGTGATTGAACTAGAAAATTTTGAATATACGCCTGGCCAGCGCATGTACAAAGTCTTATACATACTAGATAGATGCAAAATCCCACTCTAGTCGCTTGGAAATAAATTCTAAGATGAGCATGACATCGCTGATATTTGTTTTCAAGTTTCGAAAGTGTGATGACTATATAACTTTGATTTAAACGTCGAGGAATATTTAAAATCATCTAAGTAAGAGTTTTACTAATAAATCTTAATAAAATGGTTTGATAAATTAATATACAAATTAATGTCGGAAAAAACAACTAGAAGTTTTGAAAAAAGAATTGAGATTAGCTTAAAAACTTTAGGACTTAAACCCTTAAAAACTTGAATATGGTAAACATTAAGTTCTTGAATAATTAAAAGATATATTTTAAAAGTAAAATATCGCTTAAAAATTGGGAATTGAATGGTTGAAAATGCATGTAAGAAGATAATTTACCAATACCACAGAATTACAGGAATAGTTGATCAGATTTATAAATAACATTGAACATGAATTTTGTAATTAAATAAGTTGTAATCAGAAAAGATATCATAATCCTCGACGAGTGTCAAATTATTGGATTGAACCTATACCTAATGGTGAACGATAAATTACAAGTTGAATCAATTTGCTTGGAAGTATAATCTTAGCAAGGCAAACACTTAAGAAATTTAAAGGTAATTTTTAACTCAAGTTACGAATTTGTTTAAAAAGATGATTTAAAATGTAACTAAAATTTTAAGTGGGGGAGAAAACCACTCTTCCCTATTGAAATAGTATGAGTAACCCGATTTGAATTATCTAACAAGAAATTGCCTAAGACGCAAAGGAAATATTAAAATAAGATTTACCTTAATTGAATTGCCAATAATCATATCATTGAGTGCACTCGAGTTTTTCTATCTTGACCTTGCTAGTCCCTTTTTGAACCATTTGTTCTTGAAACGCATCATTCACACCCTTTTATCTTATGTACTTGGTCAAGTAATTCGATTCGAACCCTCATTCCGATACTGAGCTCTTATCCATAACTAGACTCGAGCACATGAAATTCAATTTTTCACGCGAAGCCCAGTTTGAATTCAAACTAGAAATGGTGATCTATTCCAAAATATTATATTAACGAAAATCTCAATAAATAAACATTGTGTATTAATTTAAAGCATTAAAATAAAGGGTTTAGCTTATGCAAGGAATTTGGATTTATAAATATTAGTTGATTATGAAAATTTACCCTAAATACTGAATAAATGCTTGAAACAATACTAGTTTGAAATATGTTGAATCAAAGTAGCGTAGCAGAAGCGTGATGTTATTTTAAATGAAATAAGTTTCCGACTAGTTGAGTAAAGAAATTTTTCCCCAATAAGCTTCAATACTTGAGAAAGAAAGAAAAATCAAATCTTTTGGATTTCAAATGGATTAGTAAGGAAAGGGTTATTCGATTTTGTGAATATGATAACTATAATATGACTTAAAATAAAAGAAATTTCGACGACTAGAATCCCAATATTTTGAAATGTTTAGAAAACGACAAGCATTTGTAAAATAGGGTTACCAAATGATTTACAACTTTGGGATATCAAATGTTTTGGTTGTTCAAGTAACCATGACTAAAACTGGGTTATGATGTCGAATTAGATTTGTGCGATGGGTGAAACTCAGTTGCCTTGTTATGAGAATGAACTTCTCAGACTAATAACATATAGATTTCATCATTGTATATTTGAAAATTTTGAAATCAAATTAGGTTTTAAAGTCCCAAAGTGAAGTATGATTTTCTATATGAAAGGAATATGTAGTATTTTAATGGTTTGAAATGGAATGGGATTATAAGTCGGAGAAATCATCCTGAGGTTTCAAATGCTTACAAATGTTAATAAAAGTTCCAACTTACTTAAATTAACCTGTCCAACAAATTATATTTTTATAATACCGTGATCTTTGTTTTGTATAAATAAACATTTGATATAAGAGTTTTACCAAATTAATCATATGGAGATTTTGTTCCTATAAGCTATTTTGATAAATTTCAAGGATTAGCAAATTTTGTAAATAATTTTGAAACAAATTTCTTGGTTAGATTTATTTGTTTATCTATAATTTTACGAACTCTCCTTTTCGAGGACGAAAAGTTCTTAAGTGGGGGAGATTGTAACGAGCCAAGATTTTCAATGTTAAAATAAAATAAAAATTTCAAATTTCTGAATATCAAGCGGGTTTAATAAGATTTAAATGCAAATGTTGTCTTTTTAAGAAAAAAAAGATATTATATATATATGAGTTTGAATAAATATTTTTGTTATGATTTTTAAGATTTTTTTAAGTAAATAATTTTAAATTATTGATAAATGATATTATTATTTAGTTTTATAAAATATATTGTTTTACATAAAGATTTGTTAAGTATCTAAATCTCATTGTTATAAGGTTATATTTGATAAACGATATGAATTTGACATTTTCGATAAATCTTAAGTAATATATTTGTTGCATTCATGAACATTGGAAATTTACTACATTTATAAGTGGCATTCAGATGTAGCTAAAAATATAAATTCAACAAATATATAAATTAGTGATTTATATTCACATGCATTGGTAAATTTTAATGACAATGTTTAGGTGTCTACATGCATGTATGGAGTTTCTTATGGAAGTAGTAGCAAACGAACTCGGATTTCAATGAAATCAGTTTAATTAAATCCAAAATGATAAAATTAGATGACCAACTAAGTTACGTTAAAAATGGCATCCGTTAGACATGTTAAATTCACAAAAGAATCAAAATTTGAACTAAAAACGGACGATTTTGAGGATATCTTGAGAACGGGATATTGTTGGATCATAAGAACACCTTCGTTGGATCCGAAATAAGGAATTTTAGTACTCAGGGAAGTTTCGTGTAAAACGGGATCCGTATGCGGAAAATAAAAAAATAAAAGGCCAAAAATTGAACTAAATTTTGATGGTAATTTGAATTTGATAGTGCTAACGACAAAACTGAAACCTGAGACCTATCCAGAAAAATTCAGAATAGGGGATATTAGTTGAGTACCCGTTTTGGGGGTATGAGAGTTCGTAGATAAAAAGTTATTAACAAAGAAAACTAAAATAAATTATTTAAAATAGTAAATGAATTCGAATTTCAGATTTATTTACATAGGATTGAAGAACGTTAGAAACTAGACAATATGGTGAAAGAATTTCTGAAAACCGTTATCGTTTGATACTCCGATTCAAGGCCCGAAGATGCTTGAGAAAACACACGAAGAAGCACAGTTTGGATAAGAATGGAGGTAGGTAAGAATGAGTCTTAGCCACACATTTTCTACCCTTAGATTTATGACACATAAGCAATCCACACCCTTTCCACCCTTATATATATATCCACCACCCTTACCTTCTTAACCATCTCATTCCCTTTCTTCTCTTGAAAATCTTCTTCTTCCTCCCTCTCCCTTAAGCTTATGGCCATGGTTTCCATCTCATAAATCTTCTTCTTTTCCACCATTTCTCCACCACCACCACCACCTTGCCAAAGTTCTCCATCCTCCTCTCCTTCTCTTATAAAGAGAGAATATATTTATATATATATTGGTGAAGAAGACGGTGCGCGGAAATACTGCCCGACGGTTCATTCAACTAGGCTTGCCTACCGTGAAGTTTTGGAAAGCTGTTGGTGAGAACTCTTTAACCACATTTTATATATTTAATTAGTAGCTAGACTAGTTTAACTATAGTGATGAATTGTCAATGGTTAATGATGGTTGCTGTTATGATGGATGATGGATGCGTAGATTAAAACACACACACTGTTAGTTGTTAGTGCACAATTATTATTGATTAATTTTGTTGATGATGGTTGCTATGGATGTGTATAATGGTTGTAAATGATGTTTTGCTCACATCGTGACACTATAATTACAGTATTATATTGGTGATTGGCGAACCTCCTTCAAAATTGGAAACAATATTATTATTGTAATTAAAAGTTATTATGTATGAATTTATAGATATTAACAGAGTTTCTTTAAATAAATAAATACCGGAACATACTAGGATGATAGAGAGAATAGTGTCTAGGCTTGGGTTAGGAAATATAGTTTCCTTCTCTTCCTGGTTATCCCTAACTGATCCGACGGATGGGATGGCTAAATAAAAATCTAATTTGAAATTATTTGAATGGTGATTTAATTAATTAGTAAAAAAAAGTTGTGTTTTAAATCCAAAATAATTTGAAAAGTCAATTTAAATGATTTATATAAGTTTATAATGATTTTTAAGGTATTTTGAAGTATTTAAGAATAATGATTATTTTGGTCAAAATTAGAGCTTGTCACATTATGGCAATATGTAAATGCTTATAACTTTTCCAATTTAAATCGGATTTCCATGAAATGAAAAACGTTTGATTCCTATTTACAAGAGCTTTCAAATGAGTGAAAGCAGATTTTAATTCCGGGTTACAGTTTCAAGCTATGTTTAAAACCGTTTTGGAAAAGATCGTTGTAAGGGCATAGTTTTGTTACGCTTTTGAAACGTTGTAACACTTTCATTAAAAGCAATCTATTTTGAAGTTTTTAACCCGCAAACAATTTTACGAACTATGAGAAATCATTTTTAAATGATTTGTAGGATGTTTCAAAGGTTTAGAAGTATTCGAAATATTTTATATGGGATTTAAATTGATTTATTTACATAGTAAAATAAATTTTCCTATTTTGAATAATTGGATATGGTGGGAAATAAATCTTCGATGTTTAATATTAATTCAGTAGATGATGACACTTACTATTTGATGAATTTAAAAGGTAGTTCATCGTTATTCCGCTTATAGTATGAGTTGGATATGGAGGTTAATATTGAGGATAAGTTAATGATATTTTTATCCAGATTTAATGTCAAAGAGTTGGATAAATCTTTTAATTATGATACAAGTTTCCTAATTTGATTAAGATAAGTTGGATAGAAATATTCTTCGGATATTTGATATGATATTCTATGGTGTAAACGTATACTATTTGAGGAATTTGGAAGATATTATTATTATATCGATATTCCTCCTATGGTATTCGTTGATTATGAGAATTGATATCGAATATAAGTAGATACAATTTTTGTGTAACTTATGTTCAATATCAATTGATTTGGGTTTTTCCATGAGTGGTATTTTCAATGATATCATTCTTTAACCCCAATGAGATTAAGCTGTGGAAATTCATATCGTAATTTGGGATTTAATCAAATCTTTGATTTGAATAAATTGGAAGTAAGAAATTGGGAAGGAAGTATAATCTTTTAATTAAGATTAAAGAATTTGAATGTTGGAAAAATGTTTTAATTAGGGAACTCTGGTTGAAATATGGATTAAGGTTTTTAAAAGAAACCGGATTTGGATAATGAGTTATCAAACGAAAAGTTAATTGAGGTTTGAAGCTAAAGTATCTTTGATAAAGTATATGTTTTTAAAGTGTGGATGTTGTTAAAAGTAGATTGAAAATGGGTTTAATTTAACAAATCCAAGATGAAAGGAGATTGGTTGAAAGCTGAGTGTTCCATAATTGTGTTTTTTAAAATTGTGCTTATTATTTGGAAAGACCGGGATCGGATTTATGTCCGAAAACCATTCCAAGTAATAATACGATGCATGAATCAAATTCAAGACTTGGAATCGACGAATGATGACCATGGTTCTTCATAAATCGAACGGACCGCCTACTCATTGGTTTCTTTACTGATAGCTACAGTAGAGAGATGCCCCTCTTACTGGAGTGGCAGGAAGTCCGAACGTACTGGGAGAACTTTCGGATTTGTTCTGTTTAGACCTAGGACGGACTTATATGGTGAAACGACCCGAAATCCCCCTTACGGGAAATCACAGATTGAGTTGAGGACAAGCCGGAGGATAGCGTTTTACCTTATAATAGCCAAAGAATGCTTGATACGCTAAATTTCATGTTTTATTATTACTATAAGTGTATAGTGTCAAAAACAATTTCAAATCATAAGTATCAATCATAGACGACATAAGTGCCCCATACCACTATGTCGCCATATATAGGCTCTACAAATAAAACTGCAAAGTCACGTATTGGAAGCTGGATTTCCATCTGTGAACCGAGGCAAGGGATTGTCCTCTACCGAATTCGAGACAATCTAGCCCATGTCTCAGGGACAGAACGTATCGACCCTTGGATCGTCAGGGCCGGTCCACCGATGTGGATTATTATGCCTGAACACTACGTTTCCACGCCCTTTGGGGCATAAATGAGCAAAATGACTCCATCGGCTCCACACAGTCACCGATCTATCCGAGGCGCCTCGCAATAGCAACAAGCACATAAGTCAAACTCGTCAGGGCGTGTAAAACCACTGATGCCACATCTAGCTAGAAGGAAACGCATGCCCTCCCTGATGTCCTCTCCCGTTTCTGGTTCACAACCGGGGTGTGAGGCTCGCGAATTAACGCTACACAAAGCTGTGCCAAACAGGCTGTGCTTTGATCATCAACCACAAGACTCTGCTTTTCAACAGAAGCCTTGATCATTTGCATCTTAGCATGCCACACAGGCAAACCAATCCATGCAACCGATATCCATCAATCACACAGAATGATATCCAATGTCAGACACACAGTCCATTTACAAGTCCGTTTTGGGTCTGAACGAAACCGAAGCCACCTTGTACCTCGCATATCCATCGATCTCCAAGCACGTCTGGATGACCACCAACTGATTCCCTCCTCTTGGGTGTACGACCCAATCAAGATCATCAGTAATCACCTAAACGACATGAAGACCTCCAGTCTTCGACCACCGTCTTCATCCTCGACACCACGTCGAATCAGTTATTCAGAATGGGATAAACCCGGTCTTTCTGAATAACTCGTGTATATAATAAACAAGTGTTACACAAACACAACATACGCCTCATTCCAATTCAGAATATTCTTTTATTCAAATATTCTTGTAATTTGGGACAGGTTCCCATTATTTTTATCAAAGATAAATTCTTTAAATTTATTCTTTAATCTTCTTTTGAATATCAATTCAAACTAGTCGGGATTAGCGAACCACACCGAAGTAATCATTTATTTTATTTTCCAATCCCAACCTATTCATCCCATGAAGTAAAACTGGTAATACTTCATATCTAACACCACGATGTTATCGATAAATTCAATTACCATTTCACGTTCAAATCTAATTAAAGATTTAACTATCACCTGGAGAAAAACTGGTGATACTCCATTCTCGACCATTCCAATCTAATTAAAGATTCATTAAAACTCCATATGGTTTTAATCTTCCCAAAAATCGATATTAATGATTATTTAACTTAGGAAATCACCTCCTATCTTTAACTGGGTTAAAGAACCAATGTCATTTAAAACACAGTTCACTATAAACCCAAAATCACATTCCATTAATTATCGAGTTAAAGAACAAGTGTTATTTAAAACACCTTTCACGATAAACCCAAAAATCAATTCAAATTCAAATTCAATTTCAATTAAATACCATTTAATTGGTACACTTCATTAAATCTAAACAAAAACATTTAATCTTTTTTCTCAACTGGGTTTAAGAACAGTGTTAATGAAGACACCATTCACGACAAACCCAAATCACATTTGATATTAAATACAAGGCTCTGAATAGAAAATATATTGGCTTATATTCAATATCAAATTCTACGACCAACAAATATCGTATTGGAAATAACGATATAAATATATCTTTCAAAATTCCATAACAATATCTGTATAATCACGAAATCCAACATCGAAATATTCCAAAGACAATTTCGATTCAAATCCGTTTCCACTTTATATATTGGAAATTCTGGTTATATTTCAAAACCATTTCAAATTCACTTTATTTATTTCAAAAATAAATGAATTATAATTCTAGTTCAAAACTAGTTCATTTCGATTGTAATCTATTTTTATCTTTTCAAATATGGAGTTTTTCATCCCAATTCTTCACAAATCATTTCTTATGATTTTACACAAATTATTACTATTTTTAATAATTTTAACAAGGCCCGTACAATCGATTTCCATCAACGGTCATCAAACTGCACATACAGCGACCTTTTCCAAATTTGATTTGGACATAATTCCAAATCCAACCATTAGATTTCAAATCTCTAATATTCATTAGAAAGCCCTTTTCGATACGAACCCAACGGTTCCGGTTTTAGGAGAATCCGACGGTACGCGGAAATACTGTCCGACGGTTCGTTCAACTAGGCTTGCCTACCATGAAGTTTTGGAAAGCTGTTGGTGAGAACTCTTTAACCACATTTTGTATATTTAATTAGTAGCTAGACTAGTTTAACTATAGTGATGAATTGTCAATGCTTAATGATGGTTGCTGTTATGACGGATGATGGATGCGTAGATTAAAACACACACACTGTTAATTGTTAGTGCACAGTTATTATTGATTAATTATGTTGATGATGGTTGCTATGGACGTGTATAATGGTTGTAAATGATGTTTTGCTCACATCGTGACACTATAATTATAGTATTACATTGGTGATCGGCAAACCTCCTTCGAAATTGGAAACAATATTATTATTGTAATTAAAAGTTATTATGTATGAATTTGTAGATATTAACAGAGTTTCTTTAAATAAATGAATACCGGAACATTCTAACTGATCCGACGGATGGGATGGTTAAATAAAAATCTAATTTGAAATTATTTGAACGGTGATTTAATTTATTAGTAAAAAAATTAAAAGTTGTGTTTTAAATCCAAAATAATTTGAAAAGTCAATTTAAATGATCTATATAAGTTTATAATGATTTTTAAGGTATTTTGAAGTATTTAAGAATAATGATTATTTTGGTCAAAATTAGAGTTTGTCGCATTACGGCAATATGTAAATGCTTATAACTTTTCCAATTTAAATCGGATTTCCACGGAAAAACGTTTGATTCCTATTTACGATAGCTTTCAAATGAGTGAAAGCAGATTTTAATTCTGGGTTATAGTTTTCAAGCTATGTTTAAAACCGTTTTGGAAAAGATCGTTGTAAAGGCATAGTTTTGTAATGCTTTTGAAATGTTGTAACGCTTTCATTAAAAGCAATCTATTTTGAAGTTTTTAACCCACAAACAATTTTCCGAACTATGAGAAATCATTTTTAAATGATTTGTAGGATGTTTTCAAAGGTTTAGAAGTATTTGAAATATTTTATATGGGATTTAAATTGATTTATTTAAATAGTAAAATAAGTTTTCCAATTTTGAATAATTGGATATGGTGGAAAATAAATCTTCGATGTTTAATATTAATTCAGTAGATGATGACTCTTACTATTTGAGGAATTTAAAAGGTTGTTCATCTTTATTCCGCTTATAGTATGAGTTGGATACGGAGGTTAATATTGAGGATATTTTTATCCAGATCTAATGTCAAAGAGTTGGATAAATCTTTTAATTATGATACAAGTTTCCTAATTTGATTAAGATAAGTTGGATAGAAATATTCTTCGGATATTTGATATGAAATTATGTGGTGTAAACGTATTCTATTTGAGGAATTTGGAAGATATTATTATTATTATATCGATATTCCTTCTATGGTATTCGTTGATTATGAGAATTGATATCGAATATAAGTAGATACAATTTCTGTGTAACTTAGGTTCAGTATCAATTGATTTGGGTTTTGCCGTGAGTGGTATTTTCAATGATATCATTCTTGAACGCCAATGAGATTAAGTTATGGAAATTCATATCGTAATTTGGATTTAATCAAATCTTTGATTTGAATAAATTGGAAGTAAGGAATTAGGAAGGAAGTATAATCTTTTAATTAAGATTAAATAATTTGACTTATGGAATAGGGTATGTTCGGGGGGCCGTGTCTGGTCGAAAACCGTTGATCTACCTCGCGATTTGTATTAGTGTCCGCATCTGGATGAAAAACCCATGATTACATTTCATTTGTGTTCCAATTGATCTTTCGTGCCAGGAATCATCAAGTTTGAAATCCAAATCCCCAATATGAGCCATACGACTTTGATTGTGTGTATATATATATATATATATGGCGACATAATATTATGGGGTAATATGCCATCTAGGATTAATACAATTATTTGCAAAATGATTTCCACACTATATATAATAGTATTGAAAGAGGATAATTTTTTTACGTATGAAAGCATGTTTGGTTATCATAAGATAAAACTCGCCCATCTGGTGTGCGCTTGCATTGTGTGATGTGGGACGAGCTTATGATAGCTTCATTTTAAGAAAAAAAAAGTCATCGCGTATTTATATGCACATGCATTCACATGGAGTAAACCCGTTCCGTGTTAGCGGCGTGGTCCGGTGAATTTACCATTTTAAAAAAAAATTAACGAAAACCTAAAAACAACTGTATTATATTCTCACACCAGTCCCATGACTGACATAGAGTTTATTGTTCCTTTCTAAACTCTGGGTGCCCATAAATTTTCACACGGGCAGCTAGTAGCTTAGTTTTACAGTTGTAGATCATGGAGCAAGTTCGGAGCGCTTTCGAGTTGAAGTCCACTCTAGAATTTGGGGCTTCTGCTGTATTATATGGTTCTTCCGCTGAGAGTATATTTCTTCTTCTTCCACTGTATATGTCGTAACTCTGATATTCTGTGTAACTCTAATGTAATATTGTATCATGATATGAAAAGTTCTGTTATTTTACTTAATGTATGTATGTACCCATAACAATTCATCTTATTGAACGGTTTAAGTTGGTTTAATTACCGGCGAGAATCGGGCAAAAAGGCTGGTCATTACATTCATATTTCAATTCTGAATTTCCTTTGGAGATATTTCATTTGCCAAATTCCTTCAAACAATTATTCATTTAAATCTTGAATATATTTCTTTTATATATAATCAAATCTATTTGAATATTATACTTGTAAACAACCTTTCAAATAAAATTTCCATTTGTAACGCCTATTTAGAATTTATTCATAGGAAGACTTATTTTAATTTCATCCATTTATAATCATGCTTATAATTTCTACATTCCATTTTCCATTACAAATAATGTTTTCAAACCCAATTTCCACTTTTCCAATATGAACTTGAATTTATGTTTTACTTTATCTCAAGATGATATTTTTACAAATTTATAAACATTGTTCTATAACTTTTGTTTTATTTAAACAAGATTCTATTTTATGTTTATTCGAAATTTTATTTCTATTTTGGAAATAAATTCTATTTTTAAATTCCAATTTCCTTTTCCACATTCAAAAATATTCTACGGTACATAAAATACTAAGTTTCTAGGGCCAGGGTAAATCAAACACAACATATCCAATCATGGATTATATAACACATCACATAATATAAAACAGTAATATAAATGTTGAGGAATCCAGTTGGATCCCTCTAGCCTATTTCCCTGCATCCACGGATGTTAATCAGCAATCAATAATATTATTTTGCATCAATATGAAATATCAGAACCAATAATCAAACAACGATGTAATCATATCAACCAATTTTATCAACTATTCAACCAAACAACCATTGCACAGTATAAAATTACTATGAATAAATTTGAAACACGTTTATATACAAATATAAACGAAGCAGAGTTAGTGAGTTTACTCACCCTGGGTCAGTAATCGTTGAATAACGATCAGTTTCCGATCAAAGAATCAGACGCTTTAATTTTCCAAAATTTCTCACAATCTCCAAATAAATTCCAAATATTACGGGCTTGTAGCACTCGTCGATATGGTCCCAACAACACTTGTTTTATCGAATTCTGATAATGTGTGTACCTACAAACATAACTGGCCCATCAACAGACACACCCTACCCTCTACCTGTAGCTTCCTCATCAAAATATTATCCGCATCTTCCACATACACATGTGGCTCCTTTCCATTAGCCCCACGACCCCATTTTCTTCAACCAAACAACATCCGACACCACCGTATTACTCCTTCTCATCTCCTGTACACGTCCTTTACCACCAGTATCCGCTCATTCCCCTTATTAAAAAATGCGTCAAAACATCCATCTTCACATACATAGTACAAGCAGTAGATACTACACCACCTTTTTGCCTTCCTCTCAATTCTTTTCTACCCTTCAACATTCGAACCTGACTATAACAGCTCCCCCTATTTCCAAGACTTCCCTGGTTCCAAACGCAGAACACATCTCCCTCCATTAATCACGAATGTATATCATTATATATATATATATATATACACACATATATATAGATTGGGATATCATCATCAGGAGGAGGAACGAACAGTGCGGTTTTGTTTCACTCCAGCAAACAACGAGCTACTGCGTATATTTATAGTGGGGAGAAAGGACGATAGGAACAACGTCTTTCATTGGCACATGCTAAGATATTAGGGTGTCCGGTTTTCACATGTAGCTACTGCGTTTGCAAGTGCTTATTAATTTGATTTAAACTTGGCAAAGACTTTGAGCGATCAAGATAAGACTACGAGAAGATCTGACTAAGATTTGTTTTGATTTGAGTTATATATTTTTCAGAAGAAGAAACAAGCGAATACAAATACAAATGAAAGAGAGAAGGAAAGGTCATTTGTTTGTTTTTGGTCAAGGCGTACTACAGAAGGATGAGGACAATATTATTATTATTATTATTATTATTATTTTGTGAAGTTACATAGCTGGCCGAATTATTTGAACGAACAATGACTTCAAAGTGAAGTGTCCCTTTTGTTTTGTTTTGTTTTTAATAAACTATGTGTATAGGTGGTCAAATGAGAACAAGTGGCCGCAATCTTTTAATGTCAACAAATGGAGCATTGTACAAATCTCTTTCTATTTTATTATATATTGTATATATACTGCACGGTCTATATACAGATACATCGAGATTTCTTCAGTATCCATGTGTTGAGATTGTGTTTTGAAATTATATTAGATTCTCTTACTGTTCGGATAAGAATGTTCGTAACAAATATATATATATATATATATATATATATATATATGTATTTTCATATTTGGTAGCTAATATCGTAGACTGTAGGCACATGAAATCTGGTCCAAGATTTCATAATATGATGCTAAGATTTTCTTTTGACTTAAAAGAACGAAGATTTTTGTTAATGCTGACCATTTTTTTCTTTTTAAATGCACAGATCTTGAAAACTATTTTTTTCTTTTCTACCAATAAAATCGTTGTGTGAAAGAACAAAAACCCTTAGCCTAAATGGTTGGGTGAAGGACAAACAGGATCCATACCCAAAGTCTTTTCCATGGATTTTTATACAACATTGAGTTATCTAAAGTTGCCGAGATTTTTAAAAGCTACGTTTCAGAAGATTTAACCAAGATTTCCCTATAAATCTCGTTTAAGATTTATACGGATTCTACGAGATATGATAAAATTTTATATTGTCCAAAGATTGGCGAAGACTGCCCAAAACATTGCTTTGGTTTGTACAGATCTTTGGTGTGAGTCTGTAAATATTTTAAAACAAGAACTACAGCTGTGCATGCATCATTGTGCCTTTGGTATTAACTATGTTTATAGTTAACAGAATATTTACAATGGAAAGCACATGTCGTGCTAATATAAACTGTGACATAACATAAAATAAAACAAGGAATTCCTTAAGCATATCACAGTTATTAATCGTTCTATTAATATTTGTTTACTGTCGGGTAACATAATAAATTTTAATACAAGGATTTGTTACCACATTTTCTCGTGTGCGAAGCACGGGCCTTTATCTAGTATTAGTAAAGACGTTAGAAAATATTGACACCGTCATTCTGAAAGCGACGCAAATTTTATTATTTAAATATTCAAAAATATTTAATTCAAGTCAATTAAATTAACAAACCACTATTTAAAATAATTAATTAATTATTCAGTCGTTAAAAATTTCGGGTCGTTACATTCCTTCCCCCTTAAAATAATTTTGTCCTCGAAATTGCTAAGCTAGTAAAAATGCTATAACTCTAACTCCTCATAATCTACTTAGTAGAAATCCTATATTCCATACCTTCATAACCCAGTTCTTATCCGACCTTTGAATTCTCATACCAATACTCGACCATTCATAAGTCTTTCCAAATGATCTGTCCACCAATTTTGGACAATCCATTATCATTTTCTTGTCTTTCATCCATATGCTCTTCTGCCTATCCACACCCATTTCGATTGATTTTAAATCCATTTATCAATTTTATTATTCAACTTGAAATTTTAATAACCAATTCTGGTTTTCTTATTTCAAATACAACTAACAACTCGATTTTAAATTATCAAAAATTTCTTAAAAATTTTCTAACTTTTTAAATTTTCGAAAAATTTGCTAGCTCTCCTTTGCACGGCTCAATCGGTACGACCACAACTCGCCTTCCTAGGCCTTCTCCAATCCAAAAGAAAATAAAAAAGCCAAACAGTTTGCCCCATAGGCTCATAAAACCATCAAACCCAAGTAGTATTGTAAACATGTACCTTTTTGTCTGGCATAATTTCTATCTCTTGCATTTGCTTCCATTCAATATTTGCTCCGCATACATATGTCCATTTCCAGTTGGTTTAAACCTATCCAACTTTTGGGTTTTAATTCACTAATCAACTTCCCGATTAGTTCATTTTCATTCTACTAATTCAATTTGATCTTTACTTCAGGAATCCATCCACTTATTTAGTTTGAGTTTCAATTTTTGTTTAACTTAAGTTAAATTTCAATCAATCCATTTTATTTACTTCCCCCATTTCAATTCATTCAACTTATACAAGTTAAATTCAACTTCAGAATTTAAATTCCAGGTTTTTATTTCAAATTAGTTTGAAATCAAACATAATTATACATATATAACCATAATAATTCAAAACTATTGAATTCTCAAAGTAAATTGTTTCTCAACCCAATTCCATTAAAAATCTTCCTATGGTAGCAATTCATCACTTAGAAACTCGAAAATAGATAGAAATGATGTGGCCATCATCATTTGAATTATTTTCTAGCGACTGAAGTGATTATAATGCTTTAAAAATTTCAAAATCCATTTAAAACAATTTTTGATTTAAATCCCTTCAGAACACCAATTTATTATTTTCAAAACACTTCAGAAATATCCTTTAACTTCCGGGATTCAATTTCCATATTCTGGTTTGGACTTAATCTTGGTTTATCTCCTTTGTATACATTATCCGTATACAAATTATATATCCATTTCAATATTTCATAATTCAATTGTAATAACAATCAACACATTCATATATAATAATTCAGAAATTATTCTTTCTATATCGGAAAAAAATTTGGGCAAAATTATTTCATTTACCCACTTTAAAACAATACTGCGTCGAATTGTTTTGCTTAAGAGTTTAGAAACACCTATTGATATAGTTGTACATCCTGTATCGACTAGAATTTACAAACAACTCAACAAACCAGTCAACGCAAAATAAAACAATTTTTATAACAAATTTACAAATACGCGCTCATATATATACTCTCAAACTCAATCTAGGGTATTACTAACCCTATCTCTATTGAGTCACGCCACAGAGCCAAGGTTACTACTTAACCTTTAGCTCTGATACCAACTATAATGACCCGGCGATTTCGATAGGCTTTTCAACCATCCCTCAACCCCCAAGGCAGAGGGCTAACCTCCCCCCGTAGCTTACACTGGTACCTCAGAACTGCTTTTACGGCCAGCCTCGCGACTCGACCAACCCACATTGTGGGGAGATGTAGGGGTAAGAGTCTCCCGTTCGCCACCTAACGCGAAGCGAGAACCCCCTATCATCCGTACCAATTAAGCAACCAGCTCTGATACCAACTGTAACGACCCGAATTTTCGTACCCTTTGAGTCGACTAATAACACCACACGTCCAACCCAAATTGCATAGAAATATGAATCATTATTAGAAAGAAGTTAGAGAATGAGAAATAGAAAGAAAAAAAATATTAGAATAGAAGAAAACGAAGATCACAAACTCACAGCGGAACGAATAAAATATACTAGATAATATAAACTTTTGAAATACAAATCTGTTTTGCATATACATACCATTATCAGAGTACGTCAACAATTTCTGGAACAGTTATAAACGCCTGTTTCCAGATATACACAGCGGAAAATATGATAGTCTATAGCTAACTGGTGAATCCTCCTGCTTTCAGCTCTTCCAATTGAATCTGGAAAATCCTGACTACTTGACTGCCCGTACAAATTTGGGCACCCAAGAGTTTAGGGAAAACAAACAAAATAAACTCTGGGTCAGTCATGGGACTGGTGTGAGTAAACTCCAACCATTTGTTTAATTTTCAGAACCCTTTCGAAAGAAATGATAATCGTAAGACCGATCCACACATAAACACGGATGGTTTTTACCTTACAATGACCAAAAATATTTTTGATATCTAATCCAATAATATTACAATAGTGTCTAAATCAAATAAATAGAATCTAGCGGAATGCTTGCATCTCACGCTCCATATATAATATAAAATCAAAAAAAATCGTAGGGCGCTTATTGGAGATTTGATTTCCAACATGACAAGGTATGGAACCACCTGCCGATAGTGTATCTCTAGAGGCAAATACATTGGGTTCAACAAGAACGTCTTGCAACCCGGCCCACATATGACCGACCACTCATTTCGCTTGAGTGTATCGAATGTATATCACCAACGGTTGGGATCAGCAACCATTTCCCGAAAGGGACAACATTGATAAATTAAAGAAGCAAATGGAATTTCTCTAGATAGGTGATCATACATCCTCATGGGAGCGACCCACATAGCCATGTTGCCTGCCCGATTTTTGTCAATTCCCGGTTGTGAGGCTTGAGTTTTGAATTATCTTCTAGAACATCTGGCCACCATTCACTTTGAATGCCACATCGTCAGATCCATTGGAAATCACTAATTGATTCCCATAAAAATATCCAAATTGTTAGGCTAAAGAAATTTCCCTTCTTTGCCACTAACTTCGTACGTTCGAAGGAATCAACGTACGTAATCCCTTTGAAAATACACTGTCAGACACTCATCCATACAAGTTGTCCTGGGTCTGGACAAACCGAAAGCACTGTTCTATTAATCCATCTTGGGCAATTTCTATCTAGGGTTAACAGAACAGCCCTTGCATTTTACTCCGTCTTCAATTTTCTTCCGCATAAGTTGATTCATAACGCTTATACCAATACATAGTGGTTTTCAGATATTCAATCTGATCCCGGTCTCTCCATACTAATAACGGAGGTATAAAATAAATCAAAACTTTGATAGTCGGTGAGTTAACTATCAAAGAAACATCCATACAATCAATGGTCCTATTTCCAATTGGAAATTCTACTGATCAACCATCAGCAACACTGGCCCCTTTTTAAATTAATACCTTATTATATTATCATTTACAATTCCCATTTCCCATCTTTCGTATCTTTTTGAAGCTCGATTTCCCCTCTCGATTCTTTGACAAATCTTCCCAATATTATATGTTCTTTATTCTAGAAAATATCTCTCATTCCAATAAGAAAACACTTTTATATATATATATATATATATATTAACGAATCCTTCTATATTCAGAAAATATACCTTATTATTATCAGAAAATATTTCCATATTCCATTTCTTAATTCCTCGTTGACCAATCCATTACGCGTAGAAAATATCTCTCATTTTATTTAGGAAAAACATTTCAGAATCCTTTAAATTACGTGATATTATAAAACATGGTTATTATAACTCAAACTATAAATCATTTATTAACTAACCATATTGCTAACCAATCTTCACTATCTAACCTTAACCATTTCTCCATAAATTATGAAGTAAATCAAGTTGGGGTATAATTACCTCTCATACCTTAATTAAACAACATTCTCAACTTTGAAATAGTCAAAGCTCACAACTTTAAACAAAATCTCGCTTGCGCGACTTTCGAATTCAATCTAAGGACACACTTCTTTTACAGAAAAATATTGATTATAACTGTAGCGTTATAATTGTTGTTTCCAAAAATTTGATTTATAAAACATTACTTTTAACAACAGCATTACAATCGCTGTCTAGAATTATAGAACATCTATTTATAACAATAGCGTTAAATCGCTGTTTAGATTTACAAAACATTTATTATATCATCACCGTTAAAATCACTGTTTAGATTTACATAACATTATCCTAATTTATTCTACATTCCAAATGTTGGAATAAAACTCATCGTTTCTTAAAACGATTATCCATTTCTTTTTTCCATTCAATTTCCAACTTAGATTCATATTTCAATTCTGAATTTCCTTTAGAGATATTTCATTTGCCAAATTCCTTCAAACAATTATTCATTTAAATCTTGAATATATTTCTTTTATATATAATCAAATCTATTTGAATATTATACTTGTAAACAACCTTTCAAATCAAATTTCCATTTGTAACGTCTATTTAGAATTTATTCATAGGAAGACTTATTTTAATTTCATCCATTTACAATCATGCTTATAATTTCCTTTATAAGTGCTACATTCCATTTTCCATTACAAATAATGTTTTCAAACCCAATTTCCACTTTTCCAATATGAAATCAAACTTGAATTTATGTTTTACTTTATCTCAAGATGATACTTTTACAAATTTATAAACATCATTTTATAACTTTTTGTTTTATTTAAACAAGTTTCTATTTTAAGTTTATTCAAAATTTTATTTCTATTTTGGAAATAAATTCTATTTTTAAATTCCAATTTCCTTTTCCACATTCAAAAATATTTTACGGTATCTAAAATACCAAGTTCTAGGGCCAGGGTAAATCAAACACAACATATCCAATCATGGATTATATAACACATCACATAATATAAAACAATAATATAAATGTTGAGTAATCCAGTTGGATCCCTCCAGCCTGTTTCCCTGCATCAACGGATGTTAATCAGCAATCAATAATATTATTTCACATCAATATGAAATATCAGAACCAATAATCGATCAACGATGTTATCACATCAACCAAATTTATCAACTATTCAACCAAACAACCATTGCACAGTATAAAATTACTATAAATAAATTTGAAACTCGTTTATATACAAATATAAACGAAGCAGAGTTAGTGAGTTTACTCACCCCGGGTCAGTAATCGTTGAATAACGATCAGTTTCCGATCAAAGAATCAGATGCTTTAATTTTCTAAAATTTCTCACATTCTCCAAATAAATTCCAAATATTACGGGCCTGTAGCACTCATCGATATGGTCCCAGCGGCACTTGTTTTATCGAATTCTGATAATGTGTGTACCCGCAAACATAACTGGCCCATCAACAGACGCACCCTACCCGCTACATGTAGCTTCTTCATCAAAATATTATCTGCTTCTACCACATACACATGCAGATCCTTCCCATGAGCCCCACGACCCCGTTTTCTTCAACCAAACAATATCTGACACCACCGTATTACTACTTCTCATCTCCTGTACATGTCCCTTACCACCAGTATCCGCTCATCCCCCTCATAAAAAAAACGCGTCAAAACATCCATCTTCACATTCACAGTACAAGCAGCAGATACTACACCACCTTTTTGCCTTCCTCTCAATTCTTTTCTACCCTTCAACATTCGAACCTGACTATAACAGCTCCCCATATTTCCTAGATTCCCTGGTTCCAAACGCAGAACACATCTCCCTCCATTAATCACGAATGGATATCATTATATATATATATATATATATATTTCGATTGGGATATCATCATCAGGATGAGGAACGAATAGTGCGGTTTTTTTTCACTCCAGCAAACAACGAGCTGCTGCGTATATTTATAGTGGGGAGGAAGGACGATAGGAACAACGTCTTTCATTGGCACATGCTAAGATATTAGGGTGTCCGGTTTTCACATGTAGCTACTGCGTTTGCAGATGCTTATTAATTTGATTTAAACTTGGCAAAGACTTTGAGCGATCAAGATAAGACTACGAGAAGATCTGACTAAGATTTGTTTTGATTTGAGTTATATATTTTTTAGATGAAGAAACAGGCGAATACAAATACAAATGAAAGAGAGAAGGGAAGGTCATTTGTTTGTTTTTGGTCAAGGCGTACTGCAGAAGGATGAGGACAATATTATTATTATTATTATTATTATTATTTGTGAAGTTACATCGCTGGCCGAATTGTTTGAACGAACAATGACTTCAAAGTGAAGTGTCCCTTTTGTTTTGTTTTGTTTTTAATAAACTATGTGTACAGGTGGTCAAATGAGAACAAGTGGCCGCAATCTTTGAATGTCAACAAACAGAGCAGTGTACAAAACTCTTTCTATTTTATTATATATTATATATATACTGCACGGTCTATATACAGATACGTCGAGATTTCTTCAGTATCCATGTGCTGAGATTGTGTTTTGAAATTATATTAGATTCTCTTACTGTTCGGATAAGAATGTTCGTAACAAATATATGTATTTTCATATTTGGCAGCTAATATCGTAGACTATAGGCACATGAAATCTGGTCCAAGATTTCATAATATGATGCTAAGATTCTCTTTTGACTTAAAAGAAGGAAGATTTTTGTTAATGCTGACCATTTTTTTCTTTTTAAATGCACAGATCTTGAAAACTAATTTTTTCTTTTCTACCAATAAAATCGTTGTGTGAAAGAACAAAAACCCTTAGTCGAAATTGTTGGGTGAAGGACAAACAGGATCCATACCCAAATTCTTTTCCACGGATTTTTATACAACATAGAGTTATCTACAGTTGCCGAGATTTTTTAAAAGCTACGTTTCAGAAGATTTAACCTAGATTTCCCTATAAAGCTTGGTTAAGATTTATACGGATTCTACGAGATATGATAAAATTTTATATTGTCCAAAGATTGGTGAAGATTGCCCAAAACTTTGCTTTGGTTTGTACAGATCTTTGGTGTGAGTCTATAAATATTTTAAACAAGAATTACAGACGTGCATGCATCATTGTGCCTTTGGTATTAACTATGAACATAGTTAACAGAATATTTACAATGGAAAGCACATGTCGTGCTAATCGACTGAAATATAAACCGTGACGTAACATAAAATCAAAAAAGGAATTCCTTAAGCATATCACAGTTATTTAGTCGTTCTAATAATATTTGTTTACTGTCGTGTAACATAATAAATTTTAATACAAGGATTTGTTACCACATTTGCTCGTGTGCGAAGCATGGGCCTTTATCTAGTATTAGTAAAGACGTTAGAAAATATTGACACCGTCATTCTGAAAGCGGCACAAATTTTATTATTTAAATATTCAAAACTATTTAATTCAAGTCAATTATATTAATAAACCAATATTTAAAATAGTTAATTAATTATTCAGTTGCTAAAAATTTCGGGTCGTTACATTCCTTCTCCATTAAAATAATTTCGTCCTCGAAATTGCTAAGCTAGTAAAAATGCTATAACTCTAAATCCTCATAATCTACTTAGTAGAAATCCTATATTCCATACCTTCATAACCCAGTTCTTATCCGACCTTCGAATTCTCATACCAATACTCGACCATTCATAATTCTTTCCAAATGATCTATCCACCAATTTTAGACGATCCATTATCATTTTCTTGTATTTCATCCATATGCTCTTCTGCCTATCCACACCCATTCCGATTGATTTTAAATCCATTTATCAATTTTATTATTCAACTTGAAATTTTAGTAATCAATTCTGGTTTTCTTATTTCAATTACAACTAACAACTCGATTTTAAATTATCAAAAATTTCTTAAAAATTCTCTAACTCTTTAAATTTTCGAAAAATTTCGCCAGCATCTCCTTTGCATGGCTTAATCGGTACAACCACAACTCGCCTTCCTAAGCCTTCTCCAATCCAAAAGAAAATCAAAAAGCCAAGCGGTTTGCCCCATAGGCTCATAAAACCATCAAACCCAAGTAGTATTGTAAACATGTACCTTTTTGTTGGGCATAATTTCTATCTCTTGCATTTGCTTCCATTCAATATCTGCTCCGCATACATATGTCCTTTTCCAGTTGGTTTAAACCAATCCAACTTTTGGGTTTTAATTCACTAATCAACTTCCCGATTAGTTCATTTTCATTATACTAATTCAATTTGATCTTTACTTCAGGAATCCATTCACTTATTCAGTTTGAGTTTCAATTTTTGTTTAACTTAGACAAAACGTGGCAGCGATGCGCTAACAACTTAGACAAAACGTGGCAGCGATGCGCATGACAACTGGGCAGCGTGTTAATTCGCATTATGATGCTTTTATGAAGAGCTTGCAATAAGTCATCCAACATTTTAGTGCATCGAAACTGCAAATACATATGCCACATGTTGTAGACTTAGATACAAAGCATCAACAATGGTACTTTGCCTTAATATCCCCTCTTTTTCGCATGACACATGTGGAAAGAATAATAGTCAGGTTCTAGAAAATGTTGGGTTAATCGGAAGGCCTAGCGGAGTGGGGTATATGGCGGTGCTGACGTGGGCGCTGCTGGGCGGAGGTTTGGGTGCTACACAACGCTTTGGGCTGAGGAGCTGAGCGAAGGGAGGCAGGGCAGACTGGGCACAGTCTCGAGTGCTAAGTCGGATAACCTGGGTAAGTCTGGAGGAGGGAGGTGGTGATCAAGCAGACGGTTCAGTGATGACGAGCCTTCAGGGTTTCACCTCCTTTATATATATAACAACAAATATATACGAGGAGGAGAAAATTGGTGCAACGGTTCACCTTTTCATTTTTTTCTGAAAGGACGTGTTCAAATATAAGTTTATTACGAAGTTACAACTCTTAACTCAGAAGAAGGTGGGAATACGAAAACGTGTGAGTAGGAAACCTAGAGAACGGGTAAGGAGATAGAGAGAAGCAGTGTACATAGATAAGGACACTGTAATTTTTTTATGTATGAGTGTTGCGTTGGAACCAGTTACATTGTTATTTGCAATTTTTTTAAGAAACATGGCATTTGGAAGATACTTGGACATAAGTAAGTAACGCATGCATATCATTTAAATTTGGATCGCATGCATGAATTTGTGCCATGCGTTTGGTATTTTCTTGTCAAATACCTTCTCTCATTGCATTTTTCTTTTCCATGCAAAAGCTTTAAGTTTTTTTTATAGATATGATTGAGTTCGAATATAAACGCAAAAACAGAGAAAGGAAAAAAATGTGGACAGGACATGAAATAATGGAGGAATGGAAACGTAACCACATATTATGTGAACTTTAATATCCAGACTCAAGTCTTGGTAAGCATGCATGCATAGGTTGTAATTGGAAATGAAAGTGGTTACAGTACTAGGACTTAAAAATCTAAAGATGGCATTAATTAGGAAATGAAAATTGTAAGTTGAACATGCCTTGAAGTGAATGGATGCAACACATGTAATTCTTAAGTGTGTGTGTGTGTATACATTCATAGGCAGCGTTCCGCTACACCTCTTATATTGCACATGAATTCCCCCCTGAATATCAGCCACTGATTCTGATTTTAGTATTCTTTCTTAGTGAAAAGAGAGAGAAAGAAAGAACATTAAAATTGGAATGAGTGGCTGATAATACACGTGCAATATAAGAGGTGTAATGGAACATTGCCCATATTTATATACATACATACGTACATATATATACATATATATATATATATATAAGTTAGTAATTCATAAACAAACATAATAAGGAAAGTTGATACATTATACGAATGTATGAAAGAATGAAAGTAAGCTTCAGAAGACGCATGCATGAGAAAAGAAAATGACGCTCCTTATGTATAATTTTTTTAATTTCTATTGACAAAATTACATACGGTGGTCCGAATGTCCAAATTTTACGAAATGAAAAATGATATTCTTTACAGAATACATTCTAGTATTTTTAGTTCAAATTCGCTCAAATTCCGACAACATTTCATTCGTTGTGATTTATTAAACATTTAATTAAATTAGAGCAAACGAAACAAACTTTCGTATTTTTCTACAAAATTCATCCCTTCGTTATGTCTAGTTAGACGCATCTCAAATATTTAATTTCAATTTTTTATTTTAATTTTTTATTTTAATTTTTTATTGTTATTTATGATATGTCGGTTTCCGCTACCGCAAATTAATCGTCAAAAATCAATTCAAACAGAGCAAATGAACTTTGACGTTTTCGATATATAATTGTGGAATGACCCAAACTTCCCCTTTCAGGAAAGCCCAGATTGCTTTGAGAACATGACGCATCAGAACACAAACAATAAAACATTTCATTGCTATTACCATACATCAGAATACAAGAATATATCAGAGTATGAATAAATAATTTACAATGGAATAAATCAGAGTTTTAAATTACAAAGCAGCGGAAAAATAATACGTAATAATGTACAGTGGAAATCATCTATAACCACAACTGAAAGAAATATACGGATACAAAGCTTTTCGAATATAGCTCTAGCTGTAATCCAGGATCCTGTGAAAAGAAGTATCTGCGAAAACCAAAACTACAAGCTGCCCGTGTGGAAAATATGGGCACCCAGAGTTTAGGATGAAACAATAAACTCCGTGTCAGTCATGGGACTGGTGTGAGAACTAAAACAATCATTAGTTTTTATTTTAAAGTTAGGCAAATCATGGAACCACGATGTATAACATAGAACGGATTTATCCCCCGTGAATACTAGTGCATAAAAATAAACAGCGCAATGCTAAAGAGAAAAAATGAAGCTATTATAAGACTCAGGTCCCATCACACAGTGAACGCAGTTGAGGATAGAGTTTTCCCTTATAATAGCCAAATATGCTTGATATGCGAAATTTCTTCTTTTATTATTACTATAAGTTAATAAATCAACTTCAAATATAAATAAATCAATCATTGGCGGCATAGGTACCATTATATTACTTTGCCATATATATATATATATATACACACATACAACTGAAATCGTGAAATCACATATTGGAAATTGGGTTTCCATCTATGAACCAAGGCAAGCGATCCTCCTTACCGATTCGAAACTCTCTAGCCTGAGCCTTAGGATTCGGCCACAACTACACCTGCGGTTAGCGTCAGGGCCGGTCATCCGTCGATGATTGGTTATACCATAAACTATATGTTAGCCGGTTCTATGGAACCTACAAAATGGTTAGTCCAGTCGACCAGCTAGAACCTTTTAGTCAGTTCTAGTACAAGAGCCACAAGGGACTCAAATCCGAGGTATCGCCTTTCCATCAATAAAGTTTTCCAACATCCACATAAGTAAATAGTATGGGTTTAATACCATGACGTTAGTCCTAGCTATAAACTATCGTATGTCCATTTCCCTGAGGTCCTCATCCCGTTTCTGGTTCATACCGGGGTGTGAAACTCGTGAATTAACACTACACAAAGCAGTGCTAGTAAAAGCTGTGCTAGTAAAAGCTGTGCTTTGATCATCAACCACAAAGCCTTGCTTTTTAACAAAGGCTTTGATCCATGCAACTCAGAATGCCACATTGTCAATCCATACCGTACAACTGATTTCCACCAATATAACCTCTAAGCTCGTACGTCTCGGAGAAGGTTGTTAAGCAAGAGAATACATTCTCTGCCACCAAACAGATATATTTAACAGAGATCAATGAATATAGTATAAAGGACTACAATGTTAGACACGCTATCCATTTACAAGTCTGTTCTGGGTCTAAACGAAACCGGAGACACATTATTCCTCGTCCCATATGTCCAATATAGGAGAGAGGTCCTCGCATATCCGGTCGATCTCCAAGTACGTCTAGATGATCACCACTTATTACCTTGTCTTGGGTGTACATCCCAATCAAAACATCAGTAATCATCCAAATGATGTGATGATCTCTGGTCTTCAACCACCATCTTCATATCATAGGCATTTAGTCGGCGTATCAGTTATTCAGAATGGGATAAACTCGATCTTTCTGAATAACCCGCGTATTTTATAATCAAGTGCTAAAAAAACATAGAATACGCCTCATTCCAATTCAGAATATTATTTTATTCAAATATTCATTTCACAATTTAAACCAAATTAAGGTTTATCAAACTAGTCGGGATTATCGAGCCTTACCGAAGTAATCATTTATTTTATTTTCTTAATCCCAACTTATTCATCCCATAGAGCAAAACTGGTAGTACTCCATATCTAACACCCACTGTGTTATTGGTAAAATTAATTACCATTTCTCGTTTCAAATCTAATTAAAGATTCAACTATCGCCTGGAGCAAAATTGGTGGTACTCCAATCTCGATCACTTCTCAAATTTGGCAAATTTAATTACCACATTAACATTTCAATCTAATCAAAGATTCATTAATCCACTTGGTTTTAATCTTCAAAAATCATTTCTTAATGATTATTCAACTTTCTGCAAATAAATATTGTCTTTAACTGGGTCAAAGAACGAATGTTCCTTTAAAACATCATTCACGATAAACCCAAAATCATCTTCCATCAAAATGGAATCTTCACGAAAATTATAGCAGTGTATAATAGATGTAAATCCCCGTATCAGACTAATAATATAAATGGAATAGCGGCAAAGCCTTTTAAATTCCATATATAGTAACGGTCTTCATTCACAGAAGCTCATCTCGATTATTACCCATTCGAATTCCATTCAATTCCAATTTAATGTATTAAATGGAAAAACTTTACTTCGGAAAATTTCCATAAAATCTTAATAAAAAGATTTATAAATTCCAAATCATATCTTCACTGTTAATTGGGCTAAAGAACAAAATGTTATTTAAAACACAGTTCATGATAAACCCAAAATCCAATTTCCATTCAACTCCAATTAAATATTAATTAATTGGTAAACTTCCCTAAATCCTACTTAAAAGATTTATTCTTTTCTCATTGGGGTTTAAGAACAGTGTTATTAAAGGCACCATTCACGACAAACCCAAAATCTAATTTCAATTCAATTCCAATTAAATATTAATTAATTGGTAAACTTCTCTAAATCTTATTTAAAAGATTTATTCTTTTCTCCTCGAGGTTTAAGAACGGTGTTAATAAAGACACCATTCACGGCAAACCCAGGACCCAATTCCAATTCAATTCCAATTAAATATTAATTAATTGGTAAACTTCTCTAAATCTTATTTAAAAGATTTATTCTTTTCTCATCGGGGTTTAAGAACAGTGTTAATAAAGACACCATTCACGATAAACCCAAAATCCAATTTAATACTAAATACAAGGCTCTGAATAGAAATTATATCGACTTATATTCAATATCAAATTCTAAAACCAACAAATATCGTATGGGGAATAACGATATATATATCTTCCAAATTCCTCCACAATATATGTATAATCACGGAATCCAATACCGAAATATTCCGAAGATTATTTCCATTCAAAACCATTCCAACTCATATGTTGGAAAATTTTTGGTTATTTTAAAACCCATTTTCAATCCATTTTATTATTTCTAAAAATAATTGGATTATTATTCTAGTTATTAACTAGTTCATTTCGATAAAAATATATTTTATCTTTTCAAAACTTTGTATTTTCATCCAAACTCTTTCTAAATCATTTATTATGATTTCACACAATTTTTCCATATTTTTAATAATTTTATTAAGGCCCTTACAGTCGATTTCCATAAACGACCATCGAACTGCATTCATAGCGATCTTTTGTGAAATAGATTTGGACATAATTCCAAATCCAACCATTAGATTTCAAATCTCTTATATTCATTGGGATGCTCTTTTCAATACGAACCCAACGGTTCCAGTTTTAGGAGAAGCTGACGGTCGGATCTCCCGTTACATCAATTTGAAGTTAAAGGTTGAAATTCGCGAACAGTCGCTGCACGACGCGTTCTATTCAGGCCATATATATATATATTTATATATATATATATCATCGATTTTTATTTAAAAAGATATTTTATAAATTGTTTATAATTAAATTCGTTTTAAAACAATTTCAACTTCATTTTCAATTTTAAATCAAAATTGAATATTCCATATCATTATAATATTAAAATGATAATATTTTCAAAATATTAGATTTTGAAATCACTTCTTCTCGATATTCATTATAAAATGAATAAAATAGATCGATAAACCCGTTCGGGTTAAAATAGCGTTTCTATACTTAACCCGGCTTCATATATTCCAATATTTTCGTGTCCATCTAAAATCAGACATCAAATCACATTTTGATTATTCACTGAATATTGTTTTAAAATATTCTTTATTTAAAATATTCGTTATTTTAAAATATTCTTTATTTTAAAATATTCTTTATTTCTGAATCGGGATGCGACTCAATCAATTACCATATAATTTCGGTTATATGGATTTCATACATCGCATGTATTTAACAATAATGATAAATAATCATTACACATTCAAACATCATCCAGAGTGCATTCTATAACTGTATAAGCATTAAAATAAATATATAACGCTCATCACAGTCTGTCAACCCATCAATTGACATACAACTAAGTATTGGGATTAGTGTATGTCAAACATCATCCCAATACCCATGTGGGGTTTTCAAACAACAAAGACTGATTATTATTTGTGCAGTTGGGCCATGTGTAAAATTTATCATCTCAATCAATATCAAATAAATAGGTACACATAAACAACCCGTCTGACTTGTAGATAAATATTAATTCAAATTTTATTACTTTAAATTATAAATGGATATTTATAATTTTAATTTCGATTACGACAATAATACTAACATTATTTTTAATATGTTAATCATTCCAACATCACAAACAAAACACAATTTAGTCAATTAAATCCTCCTTGGTCTGTAGACGAGGGAGGTGAGCTAACATGCACTGTATACAATTTATAATGATTAAACTGATAAAAATCTACATTGGCAACTCTATATATTTTTATATATGAATACAATAACATGATAAAATAATTTTGAGTGAGAAGGAGTTCTCACATTGGTTTCCACTCCATTAGTCTTTATTTGGTGATTTCATTTTGTTTGAATTCAAATTCTGATTTGATCCATTTCCGTTCTGGTCAGTCTCATGTTGTAGCTCTCTTTTCTGCGATTCCAACGGAACTAAAATCGTTTGATTCCGTTACTGTATAACAAAGATATGGTCTTTAATACGTTGAACAATTTTATACTTGAAATTAAATTAGTTAATTAAAAATTAAACTGGCTTATCCCTTAATTAACTCGTTCCTCTTTCTGTTCAAACTTTGGAACCCGTATAACCTTCAAACCTTACTTCAAAGACACCTGCCAACTTATGGTTTGGAAAAAACATCACCACCTCGCGCCGGCTGCCGATCTGAGTAGCTCACGTGAAGCGCCTTCGGGTGCTCCTCCTACGCCAAGAACAAAAGGGAACTCAGTGAGGTACTCTAGCCGGAAATGAACAGTGAACGACAGCAGTTTGGACGAGGATTCTGGCCACAACAAGCACTAAAACGCGATTATGACTATTGGTCACCTGGAGCTCGAGATGTAGAACGTTTCTTCTATTGAAATCGCTTAAAATGATTTTGTGGATTAGGAGATTTTTAGGAGAGAAGGATTGAATCCATTCTGCCATTCGCTCTTTAGATGGTGGCTGACTTTCTAGAAAGTAAATTAGGTTTTAGGAATTTTCCTATTCGCCCTCTATTTATGTTTTTTTTACTAAATTCCTTTAATTTCATAATGCATGTTTACCGATACAAACTCCAAACCAAACCCAATGACTATCGCCCCTAGCCAAATACCCCTATTCCAAACACAATGGGATATGTTTCGTAAGCCAATTCGACTGATTCAATCTGTTTTTATCAAAATTAAAATATAAATCAATGTATATTGAATTTGAACGCACATTTTAATTTACCGGGGCCACATACTGACTCCAAAATTTACAGAAAATTTAATCTAGCTATGTTTTAAAGATATGGTCCTAACCACACTAATTTTTTCGAATTTGGAGACCATTTAAAAAATTGCCATTTTCTAGTCGATTAAATTTAAATTGAATGACAAAACATGTTAAATTCAGCACGTTCACATATTAATTCCAAAAATTATGAAATTTGAAACCTAAAAATAATTTGACATTCTAGATCCAACAAAAGTGGTTTCGCCGAAAACGGAGGTCGTTTGCAAAAATGGCAATTTTTAAGTGCTACATATTATATTAAAATATATATAAATTCCATAGTGACTATTTAGAATTTTAAACTGATCATATCTTTCAATTTATATTATGAAATCTGAGTTTTTCACATTCTTTAGAAAGATACAATTAAACAGATTCAAATTTTTCTTGTTTTACTGAAATCCGATTTATTTTGAATTCTGCGCATTCTTTTGAAATTTAAAATCAAATTTTCAAACTACCAAGCCATTTCAGGCTTGTTTATAATTAAAATAAATTTATACGTTCTAACTTCGATTTAAATAAATTTTAAATCATTATTATTTAAAATAAATCATTTTAAATTCTCATAATACATTAAAATAGCTAAAGTAAAAGTTTTAAATTGGTTCAGAAATTCCGAATTGTTACAAATTGTTTAGATCTGCTATATGTAAATAATCAATCTTAATGATCAATGGTTCATTATAAGTCAATTTCATCATTTAGTTTGTAAATAAATACATTCTAGATTAAATTTATTGTTTAATTCTTATTTTAAAACCATTTTGAATTCAACAACTAAATTCAATTAATATTTAAATAGTTGAAATTTGCAGGATATTACAATAAATGCATAGCATTTAATACTTGATAACATTTTCATGGGTTACTATAATAGTTCTTTTTTTGTTGGATGCGTGTACCATGCCACAAGAAGCAAGATTTCTCGATGTTTTAAAGTAAATTTGTGAAATTATAGTTTCTCAAGAAAAAAAATATAAAATACTATCCATGCCTTTTGGGTAAACTAAAATATTTTCATTTTTAGCTAATTTTTTCAAATTAAAATATTTCATTTTTAGCTAATTTTTTGGAGCATTTAAAATGTTCGCCCATGCCTTTCAATACATCTTTTCTTCATTTGGAAGATAATAACTGCAATACCCCTTGATTACAAGGACTATGGTTCGTCTAGCTATTTTGCAACTGGATAGGTTGCTTTTGTGGATTTAATTGGTTTATTTTGCAATTTCTTTATGAATGCAGTTGCTTTTTGAGGGTATATCTACAAAAGCCAATATAGCATATAATTTTACACATCCTATCTATTATTATGCTATAAAAACCGAATATTCACCTTTTAATCTCTTGCTTCTCATTTAGTAAATTCAAATAATAAATCCTAATGAATTTAGTGTTTAATTCTACATTTCTACCCTAAGGCTTTATTCCAAAATTAATTTCAATAAAAACTTACAAAACACAAAGTGTCACTTATAATTTGTTTTATCTGAAAGATAGGATCAACCCTAATCACTGTTACCTGAATAATTCTTACAATGATGTTCTACACCATTATTAATACAGATCATTCTACACCACGATTAATACAGTGTACTAAATGATAAAATTTATTATTCTTGCCCCTTATAATTTCAGCTTATAATAACACTTTTAAACTATTGGTTTTTGAGCTCAAAGATTGTCTTGCTTTGTTAAAGGAAAGTCCCTCTTAGTATAATTAATATTGTCATTTTCTTTAACTATTTAGGCTAACCGTGTAACATCATGCCTTTTTGACCGCTCAAGACGATAATTGAACCAACTCGAACTGTTTGAATTGACAGATTGTTATTGATTATGAGGTTCAAACAGAATTAGACATAGAATCACAGAATAGAAAAGCAGAATATCTCGCAGCAGAATAAATAAAATATAGTAGTGGTTCATGAAGTTACTAAATAAAAATTTAAAACTCAAATATAATATCAGATCTACAAAATTGAATATAGCGGAAGTCTAAATACAAGAATTTCTAAAACCAAGAAGAAATAAACAGAACCCATAGATAGATTTGATGTCTTCAGCATTCTCTAGCTTCAAAAGGTGAAATTCAATACTGCAATACTCGATCAGGTCCAAGCAATAATGCAAAACAAAACAACGCGGATCAGGACTAACATTCTTATATAAGTGAATCAACTCAAGTGAAACATTTAATGAAAAGCATCAGTAACTTAAAGGATGTTTGGGATTTCCATCCTCAAAGGATCAGTCAAACTAGATATCATATAATACAATATGCTATTATAATGGTGTCTACAGTAAATATACCATTAGAAATAGCGTAAGAAGGATTACCATTATCACCCATACGCTATTTATACCGTTGTCATACGGTTTGCATATAACACACTAGTAAGCCGTCGGTGGATAGGGATGCACCGTGATATGACAATATTAAATATAAATCATAGGGGGCTCGATCAGGATAATATGACAAGGCACACGAGAAATACCCGTGCTAGATTTCTACCAATTGCACACCAGGATCAGTGGTAACGCATAGCCGCAACTACCGCCCACCTCGAACAACACTCTCATAATAAAGGATAGTATCACCAATCAAATCACAAAGTAATAGATAGGGTCCAAATAAGTTCGTCCGATAGGAGGTGCGGCATCACTTAAACATGGCATATCACTTGTTTTAGTCATTTTAATTATGACTCAAAGGTCAAGGACATCCATCATCATTCTCTTACTTCATACTGGCAGCGTTCGCCAAACCAATCTACTTCATTTTGGATTCTTCTCCACATGCATAGTTGTTAAAGTGGTATCGGTATTGACAAAGCGTAACATACTATCTTTCGTCCACTTCAAGCTGGTAATTAAACCAACTCGAATCATTCGAAATGGCAAAATGTTATATGCTTCTGAGATAAATAGAATAAATCTTAGAATCACATATCACAGATACAGATCAATATAATATCTCAAAGCGTAAAATACATAATACAATAGTAGTTCATGAAGCTACTAAATAAATATTTACAACATAGTTTACATTAAAAGGAGAGCGGAAGTCTAATACAATGAACTTCTATTACATAAATGATAACTATTTGAAATAGAACAACATGGGTAGCTGAAAACTGGAACAACTGAATAGGTAGATATAGGTGAGCAAAACCCAACATAAGCTCCAAACTCCAAGGATAAATCTCGAAAGCTGTAATACTCGATCTGACCCGAGAAATAATGCAAAAAAAAAAAACAACTCGGATCACGAATAAAATTATCATGGAAGTAAATCAACTCAAATGAAATGTTCGATGAAATTCAATCATAAACTTAAAGATGTTTGGGATCATCATCCTCTGAGGATCCGTTAAACTAATATCATATAATACAATATGCTATTATAATAATGCCTATGGTTGTAACGACAACGGATTTCACCGGACCTAATCGATCGCTAAATCGGCCAAGACCGTTCGAATCCCGCATATGCTAACTTTGGGCATACAACACATCAGAAAAAATAACAAAAGACTTTTATAAACATTATATTAATGTTACATTAGAGTAAAAAATATATCAGAGTACATCGAAATATAATATAACGGAATATTAATTTACAATAGATTTAATACAATGCAGCGGAACTAATAAACTAACATAGCGGAAGACTATCATTGCCTTGGACACAGCTTTAAGCTTCGATCCAGAATTCAGCTCAATATATCTACAAAATAAGCTACTCGACTGCCCGTGTGGAAAATATAGGCACCCCGAGTTTGCAAGTGAAACAAACTATGATTCAGTCATGGGACTGGTATTAGAAATCTAACTTAACTTATCTAATAATAAGGCTAGCCACAGGACCGCGCCGCTAACGTGAAATGGGTTTACTCCATTGGATTGCCAGTGCATAAAATAAGTAAATCTTTTAAAACAACGCAATGCTTTTTAGAAAAATGAAACCACTATAAGAATCAGGTCCCATCACATAATGCAACGCAAGCCATAGGATAGAGTTTTATCTTATAATGGTCAAAAATGCTTGATACGTATAAAACTTGATATTTTATTAGTGTCTAGTCAGTTTAAAACATTTTCAAAGTAAATGTATCAATCCTAGACGGCATAGCTACCATATACTATGTCGCCATATATAGGTTTACAATCAAAAACGTAATATCGTATTGGAGATTGGGTTTCCATTATGAGTCAAAGCTAGGGATGATCTCCTTACCGATTCGAGACACTCTAGCAAATGTCTTAGGATTCCCCACAATGAACCCTTGGATCCTGCAAGGCCGGTCCACGAATATACCTTAGTGGATTGGCAATTCCTGAACACACGTTTCCCGGTCCTAGTGGACCTATCAATTGGCCACTATCGACTAATATATCCGAGGCGCCTCATTCCATCATCCACATAAGTAAAAATGTCTGGGCTCCATACCATGTCACCACTTTTAGCTAGAAAGAAACGTGTGAACTCCCTGCATTCTCCTATCCCGTTTCTGACTCCTACCAAGATGTGAGGCTCGTGAAGTAATGCTATACACAAAGCTACGCCTAAATAGGATGTGCTTTGATCATCAACCACAAGGCTCTGCTTTTCAACAAAAGCCTTGATCATTTACATCTTGGCATGCCACATTGACAATTCATGCCATGCGACCGATAACTATCAATATATAACCTCTGAGCTCATGCGTCTCAGAGAAGGGTGTTAAGTAAGAGAATAAATTCTCTACCACCAAACAGATATATATATTAAATAGAAATTAATTCACATAGAATGAAATTCAACGTCAGACACACATCCATTTACAAGTCCGTTCTGGGTCTGAACGAAACCGAAGACACCTTATTCCTCGTCCCGTATGTCCATTACGGAAGAGAGGTACTAGCTTATCCGGACAATCAGCAAGTATGTCCGGACAACTACCACTGTAACCCTTTCCTAGGAGTAAATCAGTACAGGGCATCAGTAGTCATCCATTCGATGTGAAGGTCCTCGGTCTTCAATCACCGTCTTCAATGTCTTCGACTTTAAATCATCGTATAATTATTTGAAATGAGATTGAACTCGATCTTTTCAAATAATTCTCGAATATATATAATTTAAAATCATTTCATATTGTTAATATTATTTTATAACGATTTATCACTATTTTTATTTATATAAAAATAGTCCAATTTAATTTAATGACGCTTCGGGTCAACAGGCGGCCCTGGCGCTGTTTTTACCCAAATTTGATTTACACATTTATCGAAATCTAACCATTGGATTTTAACAAATTTTATATCGTTGGAAAAATCTTCCCAAAGTGGACCTAACGGTTTCAGTTTTGGGAAAAATCCGATGGTCGGATCATTCGGTATTATCGTTTAAAGTTACGATTCTGAAACGCGAACTACCTTGCGTGATTCATTTAATTTTAATTTATATTTATATATATGAAATTATATATAAATTTAAATCATTTGACGATTCCATTAACGTGTTTAACATGCCAAATAAAAGAATGTTTTATATGCATCTACATGTTTATAATGTCAAATATTTTTTTTTTTTTGCATACATTTCTTCATGTTTCTAATGTCAAACAAATATGTATTTTATTTACATGACATTTTCTACATTTCTAATGTCGAATAAAATGTAATTTATTTACATGACATTGTTGCTAATGACAAATAAAAAGATAATTTTTATTTTCATTATTTGTATGCAATTTATATTTCAACTTTAACAGAAATATTTTTATTTGTATATAGTTTCAATGTATAACATGACACATAAGAATGTTTATTTCAGTTTGCACACAAATTCTAATGTATAACGTAACATATAAAATTGTCTCTCTAATTTGTACACAAATTCTAATGTCCAATTTGACAATAAAAATGTCTCTTTAATTTGTACACAAATCCTAATGTATAATTTGACAATAAAAATGACTCTTTAATGTGTATACAAATTCAAATGTATAATTTGACAATAAAAATGACTCTTTAATTTGTATACAAATTCTAATTTATAATTTGACAATAAAAATGTTTCTTTAATGTGTATACAAATTCTAATGTATAATCTGACAATAAAAATGTCTCTTTAATTTGTATACAAATTCTAATGTATAAATTAAAATGTATCTTTAATTTGCATACAATTTCTAATGTATAACTTAATAGAAAAAATGTATCTTTAATTTGCATACAATTTCTAATGTATAATTTATCAGTAAAAATGTATCTTTAATTTGCATACAGTTTCTAATGTATTTCAACAACACAAATAAAAATGATATTTCTATTTTGTTGACAATTTCATTTCAATAAAATGATTAAAAATGATTCTCTCATTTTTGCTGACAATTCTATTTCAACAAAATGAATAAAAATGATTCTTTCATTTTTGTTGACAATTCTATTTCAACAAAATGAATAAAAATGATAACTTCATATTGTTAACAATTCTATTTTAACAAAATGAATAAAAATGATAACTTCATTTGGTTTACAATCTCATTTCAACAAAATGAATAAAAATGATAACTTCATTTTGTTAACAATTCTATTTTAACAAAATGAATAAAAATGATACTTCATTTTATTTACAATTCCATTTCAACAAAATGAATAAAAATGATAACTTCATTTTGTTAACAATTCTATTTTAACGAAATGAATAAAAGTGACAATTTCATTTTGTTAACAATTCTATTTTAACAAAATAAATAAAAGTACAACTTCATTTTGTTAACAATTCTATTTTAACAAAATAAATAAAAGTGACAACTTCATTTTGTTAACAATTCTATTTTAACAAAATGAATAAAAGTGACAGCTTCATTTTGTTAACAATTCTGTTTTAACAAAATAAATAAAAGTGACATCTTCATTTTGTTTACAATTCTATTTTAACAAAATAAACAAAAGTGACAACTTCATTTTGTTAACAATTCTATTTTAACAAAATAAATAAAAGTGACAACTTCAATTTGTTAACAATTATCTAATTCAACAAAATTGATGTTTTTTTGTTTTAACACAAATCTATTTAACAAAAATGTTAATTTTGTTTTAACACAAATCCATTTAACAAAAATGTTATTTTTGTTTTAACACAAATCTATTTAACGAAAATGTTATTTTTGTTTTAACACAAATCTATTTAATAAAAATGTTATTTTTGATTTAACACAAATCTATTTAACAAAAATGTTATTTTTGTTTTTAACTATTTCATTTCAACAAAAAAATGATATTTTTGTTTAGACTATTTTATTTCAACAAAAAATGATATTTTTGTTTTGACTATTTTATTTCAACAAAAAAAAGATATTTTCGTTTTGACTATTTTATTTCAACTAAAATGATTCATTTTGTTTCAACTATTTTATTTCAACAAAAATGATTCATTTAGTTTCAACTAAAATGATTCATTTTTTTTCAACCATTTAATTTTGACAAAAATGTCAATTTTGTCTCAACTATTTTATTTTTACAAAAATGTAAATTTGTCTCAACTATTTTATTTTGACAAAAACATACATTTTGTCTCAACTATTTTATTTTGACAAAAATGTAAATTTTGTCTCAACTATTTTATTTCGACAAAAATGTAAATTTTGTCTCAACTATTTTATTTTGACAAAAATGTAAATTTTGTCTCAACTTTTTATTTTGACAAAAATGTAAATTTTGTCACAACTATTTTATTTTGACAAAAATGTAAATTTTGTCTCAACTATTTTATTTTGACAAAAATGTAAATTTTGTTTCAACAATTTTGTTTCAACACAATACTTGTCAAATCAACAGATCTACATAGCCACAACAATCCCAGATCAAATCACGTATAACAGCAAATAGAATTTAACAGCGGATTGATAATAACACAATCATAATTAATTAATTTTAATTATTAATATAAAAAATATAATTCTCACAGGCAATCTATATATATATTCAGTTATGTAAATAAATAAATAACTGTGCAGAGTTTTTAGTGAGGATTTCTCACCTTGATCGGTTTCAGAAATCGTTTGTGTAACGATTGTTTTAACAAAATCAAACAAACGTTTAATTCTATCAGAAATTCCAACTGCTTCTGTTTTTTTTCAAAGCTGTTCCATCTCGTAGATCTTGATTTTACGATTCCAACGCATCAGAAATCTTCTTATTCCGTTTTCCTTTGCAAAATCTATGACAGTTTGAAGTTTAAACACATTAATTATATAATTAGGATAATAATTAAATTAATTAATTTAATTTCCCTTAAAACTTTCTTCCTCAATGTGATTTATCTGGGCACCAACAAAACCCAAAAAGCTCCGCCCCAACATCCACCTGCGCACCGCGCCTGTAACAACCCGGAAAATCAGAACCAATTTAAATTTTTTATTTTGAAAATTTTAATGAATTTTGAATATTTAAAATGAATTATTTTAAATAATAATGATGATAAATTTATTTTGAATAGAATTAGAATGTATATATTTATTTAAATCGAAGTTAGAATATAAATATTTATTTTAATTATAAAAGGAAGTGGAAATGGCGCGGCAGTTTGAAAATTCGATTTCAAATTTCAAATGAATGTACAGGATTCAAAATAAACCGGATTTTGGTGAAACCAGAAATATTTGAATCTGTTTGAAAATATCTTTCCAACAAATCTGAAAAATTGAAATTTCATAGAGGGAATAAAAAAGTTATGCCCAGTTGAAATTTAGAATAGTCGCTATGGAAATATTGCCCTTAAAAATGGAGATTTTGCAAACGGCCTCCGTTTTTCAACGAGACCAGTTTTGTTGGATCCGGAGTATAAAATTATTGCTAGATTCTAATTTTCATAATTTTTGAAATCAATATGTGAGCGTGGCAAAGGAAAACGTGTTTTGACAATTTCAGTCAATTTGGATCGACCAGAAATTGACCATTTTTCAAACGGTCTCCAAATTCGACGAAATTAGATTTTTTTAGGACTATATCGTCAAAATGTAGCTAGATTTATTTTTCAGGAATTTTTGGAGTTAGTATGTGGCCCCGATAAATTAAAACGTACGTTTAAATTAAATATATGTTGATTTATGTTTTAATTTAAAGAAAAACTGATCGAAACAGTCGAAATGGCTTACGAAACATATCTCATTGCGTCCGGAATGGGGGTATTTAGCTAAGAGCGAAACTCGTTGGGTTTGATTTGGAGTTCGGATAGGAAAACACGTATTTTTGGAATTATATATATTCCGACCAATCAGAAAATTAATAAAAATAAAATAAAACTGCGTACTTTCTCTCTCCCCGCTACTGCGATATAAGGCGGAAAAGCTCTCCACCTTCTCTCCTCTATAACTCAAAATCTACGCTATAAAATCGAAAGCTCCAATTGAGAATTTTGAAGATCTTCTCCTCCTCTTCAAATCCATACCAGCCTCGCCCTCCCTTGCTTCGTGTACCTCGAGAATCAAACCCTCCAACTTCCACCGTATCGCCTGAGATTGCTCCGCCGTGGCCAGTTCGAACTCAACGTGGGTGGTACCCCCTGGCACGCCTCTCGAAGCTCCTCGATGTGGTGTGGTCTGATCATCACCAAGCGCAACGGAATTTGAGAAAAATCTCGACCCAGTTTTGAACGAAAATAGAAAGGTACGACCTATTTTCCTTTAAAGTGTTATAACATTTTAAAGCGTTGCGAAGTTCGATTATAGAATAAAATCATATCTTTTTCGTATGAGGTACAAATCGCGCGAAACGGGATCCGTTGCGATCATGGGGACGAGAGCTTCACAACAAGACTAACCAGACCCAAATTGGAGCTAGTTTGAATTTTAAGCAAATCCAGATCCAAATTGTACCGAATTCAGATAAAACTGACGGAGTGGATCCCAATGTAAGAACTCCTCACTATAACTTTCTTTATAAAGTTATTTATTTTATAACTGCATATATGAACTGCTCCCGTCGTCCATAGACCATGGACGACTTGTTTGTTTAATTGTGTTGTGAAAATTGTTTGGGATGTGAAATGGACTGTATAAAATATTCCTGTGTTGAAATAAATTATGTACCGTTAAAAATATAACTTTTAACGTGTATATGAATAAATAAATATTCGTTTATAAATCGGACGATTTGTTTATGTACACCCATTTGACTGATATTGATTGGGACGATATAGTTTACACATCGCCCAACTGCACAAATAAAATCTGTGTTTGTTGTTTGAAAACCCCACACAGGTATTGGGATGATATTCGACGTACATTAATCCCAATCGTTTAGTTGTATGTCGATCGATTGATTAACAAACAGTGGTAAGCGTTGAATATTTATATTTAATGCGTATGCAGTGTAGAATGCACTTTGGGTGATGGTTGATGGTTTATCATTGTTGTTCGATACATGTATTGTATGAAATCCATATAAACAACATTATATGGTAATTGACTGTGTCTGATTCCAATTCAAAAAGAACAAATATTTTAAAATAACGAATATTTAAAAATAATATTCAGTAAAGGATCAAAATATGACTTTGATGTTCGATTTGGGATGGACAACACGAAAAATTTAAATATATAAAGCCGTGTTGATTAGTTATGCGCCATTTTGACGCGGACGATATTTATATCGATTTTATTCATTTTTATAATTAATATCGAAAAGGAATTGATTTCAAAATTTGATATTTTGAAAATATTATCATTTATATATTAATGATATAGAATATTATATTTTGATTTAAAATTGAAAATGAAGTTGGAATCGTTTTTAAAAACGAAGTTAAAACGATTTATAAAATACGTTTTAAATGGAAATCGACGAGATATATACAATATATATATATATATATATATATAATGGCCTGAATAGAATGCGTCGCGCTGCGATAGTTCGCGAATTTTGACCATTGACTTCGAATGGACATTACAGGAGATCCGACTGTCAGATTCTCCTAAAACCGCAACCATTGGATTTGTACCGGAAAGAGCTTTCCAACGAATATTAGAGATTTGAAATCTAATGGTTGGATTTGAAATTATGTCCAAATCAAATTTGGAAAAGATCGTTGTAAGTGCAGTTCGATGGCCGTTTATGGAAATCGACTGGTTGGGCCTTGATAAAATTATTAAAAATATCAATAATTTGTGTAAAATCATAACAAATGATTTGGAAAGATTTGGGATGAAAAATACGTATTCGAAAAGATAAAAATATATTTTTATCGATATGAACTAGTTATGAACTAGTATTATAATCCAATATTTTTAAATAAATAAATTGGATTTGAAATGGTTTTAAGAATAACCAAAATTTCCAATATATGGATTGGAATGGATTTGAATCGAAATTATCTTCCGAATATTTCGATATTGGATTCTGCGATTATACAGATATTGTGGAGGAATTTGGAAGATATATATATATATATAGTTATTCCCAATACGATATTTGTTGATTTCAGAATTTGATATTGAATATAAGCCAATATAAATTCTATTTAGAGCCTTGTATTTAATATTGAATTGGATTTGGGTTTGTCGTGAACTGTGTTTTAAATGACACTGTTCTTAAACCTAGTTAAGAAAAGATATAAATCTTTTTATTAAGATTTAATGAATTTTACCAATTAATTAACATTTAATTGGAATTAAATTGAAATTGGTTTTTGGGTTTATCGTGAACGGTGTTTTAAATAACACTTGTTCTTTAACCCGATTAACAATGGAATGAGATTTTGGGTTTGTCGTGAATGGTATCTTCAATAATACCATCCTTAAACCTAATGGAGTTAAGAAAATTAGAAACTAACTGGAGATTAGCTAAGTTGAATGGTTTCCTGGGTATTGATCTGATTTTGATTTCGGCCTTCGGGATTAATACTTAAGGAATTGTTCTCTTACTAATTTACGGTTAGAGACTGATGGGATGTGGTCTTTAGTAACACTGTTCTTAAACCCCGTGTGAAAAGAATAAATCTTTTAATTAAGATGTATAGAAAAATTACCAATTAATTAACATTTAATTGGATATGAAATGGAATGTGAATTTGGTTTATCATGAACTGTGTTTTTAACGACATTCGTTCTTTAACCCGATTTACAATGAAATGTGATTTGGAATTTATTAATCTTTTAATTAAGATTTAATGGAATTTTCCAAAGTAAACTTTTCCAATTTAACAATATAAATTGGAATGGAATGGAATCCGATTTGATAATAATCGAAGTGAGTTTCTGTGGAGGAAGACTGTTACTATATATGGAATTAAAGAGGCTTTTCCATTATTCCATTTATGTTATCAGTTGGATATGGAAGTTTATATCGTTTATATATATTGATCTGTTTTTCGTGAAGATTCCATTGTTAATGGAATGTGATTTTGGGTTTATCGTGAGCTGTGTTTTAAATGACATTAGTTCTTTAACCCAGTTAATGATAAGATTAATTTCTTAACTTGGAATAATCATTAAGTAATTATTTTTGTAGATTAAAACTGAATTAGAGTTTTAATGAATCTTTAGTTAGATTTAATTGTGAATCTGATAACTAAAATTATCAAATTCGAGAAATGATCGAGAATGGAGTATCACCAATTTTGCTCCAAGCAATAGTTAAATCTTTAATTAGATTTGAATGTGAAATGGTAATTAACTTTACCGATAACACCGTGGTGTTAGATATGAAGTATTACCAGTTTTGCTTCATGGGATGAATAGGTTGGGATTGGAAAATATAACAAATGATTACTTCGGTAAGGTTCGCTAATCCCGACTAGTTTGGATAAACCTTAATTTGGTTTGAATTGATATCCAAAGGAAGATTAAAGAATAAATTTAAAGAATTTATCTTTGATAAAATTAATGGGAACCTTTCCTAAAGTATAAGAATATTTGAATAAAAGAATATTTTGAATTGGAATGAGGCGTATGTTGTGTTTGTGTGGCACTTGTTTATTATATACGCGAGTTATTCGGAAAGACCAGGTTTATCCCATTCTGAATAACTGAATCGGCGTTGAGTCGACGATGAAGGCGGTGGTTGAAGACCGGAGGTCTTCACATCGTTTGGATGATTACTGATGTCTTGATCGGGCTGTACACCCAAAACGAGGTAATAAGTGGTGATCGTGCAGATGTACTTGGAGATCGACCGGATATGCGAGGACCTCACTCCTGTATTGGACATATGGGACGAGGAATAAGGTGCCTCCAGTTTCGTTCAGACCTAGAACGAACTTGTAAATGGATGTGTGTCTGACATCGGATTTCATTTTGTGTGATTAATAGACATCGGTTGCATAGCATGAATTGCCTGTATGGCATGCTGAAATGCAAATGATCAAGGCTTCTGTTGAAAAGCAGAGTCTTGTGGTTGATGATCAAAGCACGGCTTTAATATAGCATAGCTTTGTGTATAGCGTTGATTCGCGAGCCTCACACCCTCGTATGGACCAAAAACGGGAGAGGACATCAGGGAGGACATGCGTTTCCTTCTAGCTAGGAGTGGTGTCTGCGTTTTGCACGTCCAGACATTTTACTTATGTAGATGATGGATAGCGAGGCGCCTCGGATATATCGGCACTGCGGGACCGATGGATGGTACAGTCTTTATACAGACCAGATTGATGCCCCACAGGGCGGGGAAATGTAGTGTTCAAGCAATCTAATCCACATCGAGTGGATCGGCCCTGACGATCCAAGGGTCTACCTGAGTCTGGGTCCTAGGACAATGGCTAGAGCGTCTCGAAGCGGTAAGGATGATCCCTTGCCTTGGTTCACAGATGGAAATCCAACTTCCAAGACATGACATTGTTGTATATAACGTAGTTGTATATAACAATTATATGATTTTTGTTTGATGATAACAAACAAGTATATATTATCTTAAATGTGTTTGTCACTGTACTGTTTTATATTCACATCAAACAAGAATATAATATTTATATTTAAGTGAAATACTACTGTACAGACATTCAAATATTAACACAGTATTTTATTTAAATATAATATTTTATTTCAATATTCAAACAGTACAAATTTTTTTTTATAACTCCACTATTTGTACATCTCTGCATTACATATCAAATACAATTTCATATACAGCTCCTTTACTACAGAATCACTACAACACTTCACTCTGTTATACAGTTTTATATACATACACATTGACTGACATATACACACACTGGCTCAATAATGTCTTCATCCTTTGTCTCTCTTCTATCTTTGTTCTCCAGTCTTCTTACCTGTCACGTAAAATAGAAACACACACAGTATCCAAGAGAGAAATAATTTCAAATTTCTAGGTAGATATATTTTATTTTGAAAATTTATTTGCCTCAGTATTCGGTGTGTTTCTCATCATTTTTCTGACTCGATCTGATTTGTATCAGCCTCAACATACTACACTGGTTTGCTGATCAGAACCAGCGTCAAACTAGCTAATCCTGACCAGCCTCAACACAGTGTAGTAGTCTGCTAATTTTTTTTTTGTGTAATATTTATAAGAAAATCCAAAAGAGAAATCAAAGTGGACATTTTCAGAAAAATACAAGTCAAAACTGCAAACTCATGGTCGAGCAACATAACAATGAGACAGTATGGTGAAATGGAGTACTCAAGTGGACCTGCTCGACTCAGTGCAACACACAGACAAGCCATACATGAACGAGCATCTCAAAAGCAAAGCATATATACATATATGTATACACACACATACGTGCATATATACACATATGTATACATGAATGCAAAATGATCGAGCTCAAACCAATATGATAAAGTCAAAATTAAGGGTTCAGCATGGTCGAGTCAATATCAAAGGCAGTTCTCATATGAACAGCTCAAATCAGCGTGATCATGGCAAGTAAATACACAATGGACTGTAAACAACATGGCAACAGCAAACTAACAAAGTCAAGACAGCATGGACCATATTCAAATCAGCAAAATACATGTGTGAAACAAGTCCATAAGCCGATCCAAAAAGTCAACACAACAAGTCAAGCCAAGGTGTCGAGGAGAAATGAAGATGAACATAGCTGCATGCATGAAGAAGACAGACAACAATATAGTGTTGTATACATGGTGCATGCAAATAGTAAATGGTCAAGACTACTCAGCAAAATGATTAAAGCACATGGTGGACTATACATGTCAATGTATACAAAGCAAAGCCAAGGCACAACACACAAGCATACAAGTCAGACTACAGCTAACAAAGTGGTCCAAATACGGGTGCTTTCTGGATACAAGTACATGATACATGAATGGACAAGCGTGCAGGGTGTTCAAGTGACAGAGCATGGTGTTACAGCAGCAAAATATAGTTCAGACTCAAGTTACATGCACATAGCACAGAAGACATGGGGGCAAAACAAAATCAAAGTCAAGAGCATGATGGTGTCATCTTTTACATAGTGCAAACAGCATGTACATTGTGGTGTCATGGTGGAGCAAATGATTGTGCAAGGTTCAAATAGTGATTTAGATCAAAACAGTGCATGGAACAAGTTCAAAATACAGGGAGCTTTCAAGGTGGTGATGCATACAGGGTTAAATGTCAACAGCAAAAGTGGACATGCCAAAAATAAAATTGGTCAAGGATACTCAAATACACAAGCAACACTTCAGTATACATAAGTGAAACAGCAAATGACAGAGCACATTTATGCTCTGGTATGCATACAAAGGCAACTCATAACACAGAAACTCATTTCTAGTTTTTGTTCATGTATTTCAAATCTGATTGACTTCAATCAAGGGAAAACTCATTCAAATATTTTCCAGAAATTAAGTAGTACAGTCTTTTGAAAATTCAAAAATGGCAATATATGGAAAATTTATTTTCCAGATTTACTGCTGTGTCATAGGTGATTGAAGCTGATTCAAGTAACAAGTCAATGAGTCAATTTTGAAGCAAGAAATCACTTGGGGGACACACGATCATTTACATATACAAATTTCCAGAATGATGCATAAGAACCAAGGAAATTAATCAGTTTATTTCTTACCAAAAATGTTCGAGAGTTTTAACAGTGGGCCAAGGAGTTTTAATTTGCAGAAAATCATATTTGGAAAGATTTTAATTTCCTCCAGAATTGCCACATTCAAATCAGAGCCGAGGCTGTTTTTTTTTCAAAAGGGAAAATTTCTTTTTTTGATTCAAGAGATTTTCATAAGCGACAGTAAAACTGAAAATCATACAAGGCAAATCAATTCAAGCCGAGAATTACAAAAACCAAAAAGGGGAAGTTTTTTTTTTTAGAATTTTTTTTTAAACTGAATTAATCAACAGTTGAAATCAATTATGTTGTTTCCATTTTTTTACAGGGACATCTCAGCAATCGGAGTATTTTTCAAAGTCGAGAGAAATTTCAGGAAAATCAAAGATAACAAAAGGGAAACCCTAGATTTACAGATCGGCCAAGTTCACGTGAAATCAGAGTATTATAAGGATTTTAAATCCTATATATTTACACCTACTTCATCACAGGCAGACATGAAAAACACACAAAAAAAATCAAAGCAAACAATAAAATCCGAATTACTCACAATCTTTAGGGTTTCGTTCAAGTGAGAACTCCAGCAAATCGACATCAGCACGCAAGCTAAAAAGACAAGAGCCATCAGAGATCAAATTTCCAGAAGCATCGATTTCGATTTGGGAATCGATTTCAGAAACCCTAGCAATCGCCGCCGCCATTTTTGAGTTTTAGAACAAAAGAGGAATCAGGCAGAAGAATGAAGCAAGAAGAGAAAATGGGCCGGCCTAAGTTTTTAAACTAAAGGGCATATGTGTTTTTAAATTAAAAGGGAATGACCTTTTTTTTAAAGTTAACTCCTAGGGTTTTCTTTTTTGGTTTATTCTTGTTTTGTTTTTGTTTTTCAATTTGTGTTGTTTATCTGTAAAAACAAACATACAGTTCCAGGTCTGTAAAACTCTAGGGGAGTTTCAGTTAGGAGTTAACTGACAGTACTAGAATCTGTAAAATCTAGGAATACAGGTTACGGATTTGTAATCTGGGAAAAACTGATTCAGGGGTTTGAATCAGTCTAGGATTTTGAGCGTAGGGTTAGAATAGGAGCAGGGGTTTGCGAGTGTACATGGTCTTGTATGCGGGAACTGTTCTATCACCTAGTAGAAATCTTAGAAATGCAGCAGTAGGCAGGGTTTTGCCGAAGCTGGGTATATCTTTGTGTGATTTATTTTCTGCATTTCTGTTTCTGCTATATTCTGTGATCAGTTTATTATTATTTATCTCGTTAAGTTTTTAATTCTGTTAAAAACTGTGAAAAACCCTATTCACCCCCCCCTCTAGGGTTATTCTAGATCCAACAAGTGGTATCAGAGCAAGGTTTTCTTTAACTCTAGAGAAATGGTGAATCCTAGTTGTCAGTCCATAGAGAGTCAGTCCAGTCATATTCCATCTATTTTCAATGGTACAGATTTTTTAAATTGGAAATCAGAAATGAAATCTTATTTAAAATCTGTTGATATGAAATGTTGGAATAGTATTAAAAATGGGTATGATATTGTAAGTAGGGTTGATATTGAATTTAATTTACATGCTACTCATATTTTATATTCGTATATTGATGATATTCAATATAGCCTTATTTCTCATTGTTTGACTGCGCAGGAAATCTGGCAGACTCTCAACGCACTATATGGAAAAATTGACAAATGCTCAAAATCCCAGAAAGATAACTCGGCTTCAGAGTTGTGCCTGACAGGTTGTACAGATGGAAATCCAGATGGAGACTCAACAGGAAATATTTCTTTGATTCACCGTTTAAATGGTTTAACTAAATCTGTTGAGAAGTTAAAATCTAAAAATAAACTTCTGAAATCTGAGAAGCTTGAGTTGATCTGCAAAAATAATGTTTTGGAATCAAAACTCAAAAACATTAAGAATTCTTCAAATTCTAATTGCAAAAATTGTTTAAAATTGAAAACCAATCTTGTTCATCTCAATAAAAATATTCAAAAGTTTGAAAAGGAAATTCTGATCTTAAAAGAAAACAAGATTGAGTTATCAAATTTGAACAATCTTCTACAAAAGGAATTTGAAATTTTTAAGACTGATATATATTCCAAATTTGAAATTGCTGAAAATGAAAATTTGGAGAAAAGTGGTTTGATTTTAAAAGAACTTGAAAATGAGATTGAAAAATCCAAGAAGTTTGAGTCGGAAAAGCAAAAACAATTTGAACTTGAAATTTCCGAATCCCAAGCCAAAATTAGATCGTTAGAAAATGAGAATTTGGTTTTGAAACAGACCAATGCTGAACAAATGATCGCTATAAATAATTGCTCAAATTTATTAAAAGAAAATAGCGATCTGAAATCCAAAATTCAACGATTAGATTCAACATTGGATAAATTTTCTAATGGGGAAAAATCGTTGAATATGCTGTTACAAAACCAAGTTTATCGTGGAAATAAATCTGGACTTGGATTCGGGAAAAATGATGTTTTTAGAAATCAAAATTCTTGTGACTTTAAAAATCCCTCAAATCACTTTAGAAATGTTTGTTATGAAAATTTTAACTCTGAAAACTTCAAAGGATTTGTAAATCACAATCGAAATGAGGATTTGTTTTATAACAAACCATTTAAACCTTCTTGGATCTCAAATGAAAATAAAACGGGTTTTGTTAAATTCAAATCGATTTGGGTTCCTAAGGGTACAAAAGTTAATTCTAATGGTTTGTTGTATAAGCAAGTCTGGGTACCAAAACAAATGAATACAACTGTGAGTGGTTTTACTAATTTTGTTCGACCACTTGATCATCTCAATCATTAGGTACCAAAGGAGGCTGAGGAACAACTGTGCTGAAAAGAGAAACGGATTCAAACTGCTTCATATCACAGAATCATTCATAGTTCCTTAGCCACATCTGTTGAGTTAGAGATTCTGCTTTACATTGGTTTCTGGTATGATCTCTAAACTCACCTTTGTATATTCTCTTTGTTTGTTTTTTATTTTCTGTTTTTTCCTTCCTCTATCTTTTTTTATTTGACACTGCCATATTCTTCTTTGTCTGTACTTCTTAAACTTCCAGTTGCAGAATTAATGATTTTCTGGAAATTTGTCCTACTTGTATAAAATCATCATGTGTTAATCATTTCCATATCCTGAGTTTGAACTTGTATATATCTGCAATTGATTTGAAGTTTATTTTCTGATTGTTGAATTCATAACAGTGTTGATGCATTCATATCATATCTTGAACACTGTTAACTAGAATTCTAAACTTTTGAAGATCTGAATATTTAATGAAATGTCACACACCTTTGTTGTTCTGAGTTTATTCTAATTCATTTTAGAAAAGCTCAAAATATTATACTCATTACAACACTCTATTATTTATCAGTTGTGATAATTTCATTGATTTTCAGATTGGCTTGTATCAGTGATACATCTTGGAATTCATCTTTATTCATGATCATTATATTGAAATATGTTTGTTTGAAATCATCTGAAATTCTAGATATTTTGAATATCACACACCTCTTATTTTTGAAATTGTCAATCTCGTGTGACTGATTCATTATATCCCAAAACTTTACATTGATTCATGTGATTTCAAATAAATTATCCCGATCATGAATATTTTCAAATTTGATGTAAATGACCTGAAATTTCTCTTGGGCTTGTCGGAAATAGTTTTGAGAAATTCTTGAAAATGTTCTTTTTGAAAATGGTCTTTGAAAATCATTGTTATTTCATGATTATTTGATTTGAATATATGTTTGTTTAAAATCATTTGAAATTATTGATTTATTGGATCTCACACATATCTTGAATCTGAAATATAACCTGGTGTGATTGATTCATTAAATCCTAATGCTTTCACATTTCTTCAAATGATTTAAAATAGAGTATATTTGCAAATCTTAGATCATGAACCACCTTATGTGACCAACATCTTGACAAGTCTGTTGTGATACTGATTTCTCTGTGCTGCTCTGATTATAAGAAATTAATTTGTAAATATTTTGTTTTGGACTGCTTGATTTGGTATCAAAGATTTGTCGTGTTCTGATAAATGAAATTTGTGTGCTTGAGTTGCTTGCTTTGTAATTAAGTCTTTCCTATTGACTGAGGTACCATTTGTTTGCCACCGAGGTGTCATTAAAATCCTCGAGAAAGCGAGAACATTTGGTATCAGAAGAGCCTTATATTTGTCTCATCCATCTGTTCTGATTTTTCACTTTGTAGAGACACCATGTGATATCAGTTTAAAAGTGCTGCATATTTTTTTGCTGTATATATATATATTTTTTCCCTCTTGTCATGTATAGATCAGCATATTACTCTTGTAATTGATTTTCAATTTTAAAATTATTTATTGATTATTCTTTCAGAAATTGAAATCAATATCCAAATTAAACTGTATTTATAATTCATCAAAATTATAATCAGATTTAGAAATTGTGATGAATTGTGACTGCAGTATATTTCACAACAAGAGGAGAATTTTATTTAGATTTTCATGATGGTTAAATATTTATTATAATATCTTTGAACTGGCAATTATTTCACGGCAATCTTCATTACTTATCATCCTTCTGCCATCCGTTATGATTTTATATAAATGTGGAGAGTTTAATTTTTCTTAAAATCATTTTAAATAAACAGTGAAAATATTTGTGATGGAATTATGGTTATATTATTATTCAAAATTAGTGATAATTGAAAATTTTCAATAATCCCGGTACAGTTGGTCATATTTCATAATATAATTAATTTAGAAATTTAATTCACAGTCCATTTCTGTACCTACTACATTTTCTATCATCCATATATTGGTTTTATACCAAGGAGTTTTTTTTTAAAAGATGAAATGATAAATATATATATATATATAATAAATATATAAGTATGTCTCTAACCTCATTTAAAAATCCAAGCTCTGGTCATGCATGGTTAAGAGACAACTTATAATTTAAGCTGCGACTGACCTCATTTAAAAATCCAAGCTCTGGTTATGCGTGGTCAGTGTGCTCTTAAATAAATAAATAAAAAAAAAAAATGCTAAAAACTGAAATAAAATTGAAATTCTTCTTGGTGTGTAAAAATCAACCTATCAATCCATCTCTCTAATCTGTGAAATGTATTGAAAATATTATGACGTATTATGATTTGTTGATTGATAGATATTGAGATTTGAGATTATTCGATTTTCTCACTTAAATTGAATTTTTAATTATAATCCAAATCCATCACCGTTTTTTTTTTGTGCTTCAATTTTATAAAAATCCTTTGAAAATAATTGGAAATGAATTGTTTTAAAACTCTCTCCATTTTATATAAAATTCATCATATATCCGTCATTCTCTAAAATGTGAAATATGTCACCAGTTCTTAGTTTATTATGATTTTTGTTTGACTGATTGAGACTTATGATGACTGTTCTTCCTCTTAAGCTGAAATTATATTTTTAGTCAATTTTCATCTGTATTTTAAAATCTGTATCCTTTTGATGATAACAAAAGGGGGAGAATGGATTAGATTTTGATTTATGAGTGAATATTTTATAAATATTTTTAATTTTGGAAATTTATTAAATTCGTTTGTTTCACTCATACACAGTTCTAGGGGGAGTTTAGTTGTAGGGGGAGCATTCAAATAGGGGGAGTTTCACTATTCACGAACAAACACATTTATTATATTCAAAAACTTTTCATTTGTTTGTCATCATCAAAAGGGGGAGATTGTTGTATATAACGTAGTTGTATATAACAATTATATGATTTTTGTTTGATGATAACAAACAAGTATATATTATCTTAAATGTGTTTGTCACTGTACTGTTTTATATTCACATCAAACAAGAATATAATATTTATATTTAAGTGAAATACTACTGTACAGACATTCAAATATTAACACAGTATTTTATTTAAATATAATATTTTATTTCAATATTCAAACAGTACAATTTTTTTTTATAACTCCACTATTTGTACATCTCTGCATTACATATCAAATACAATTTCATATACAGCTCCTTTACTACAGAATCACTACAACACTTCACTCTGTTATACAGTTTTATATACATACACATTGACTGACATATACACACATTGGCTCAATAATGTCTTCATCCTTTGTCTCTCTTCTATCTTTGTTCTCCAGTCTTCTTACCTGTCACGTAAAATAGAAACACACACAGTATCCAAGACAGAAATAATTTCAAATTTCTAGGTAGATATATTTTATTTTGAAAATTTATTTGCCTCAGTATTCGGTGTGTTTCTCATCATTTTTCTGACTCGATCTGATTTGTATCAGCCTCAACATACTACACTGGTTTGCTGATCAGAACCAGCGTCAAACTAGCTAATCCTGACCAGCCTCAACACAGTGTAGTAGTCTGCTAATTTTTTTTTTTGTGTCATATTTATAAGAAAATCCAAAAGAGAAATCAAAGTGGACATTTTCAGAAAAATACAAGTCAAAACTGCAAACTCATGGTCGAGCAACATAACAATGAGACAGTATGGTGAAATGGAGTACTCAAGTGGACCTGCTCGACTCAGTGCAACACACAGACAAGCCATACATGAACGAGCATCTCAAAAGCAAAGCATATATACATATATGTATACACACACATACGTGCATATATACACATATGTATACATGAATGCAAAATGATCGAGCTCAAACCAATATGATAAAGTCAAAATTAAGGGTTCAGCATGGTCGAGTCAATATCAAAGGCAGTTCTCATATGAACAGCTCAAATCAGTGTGATCATGGCAAGTAAATACACAATGGACTGTAAACAACATGGCAACAGCAAACTAACAAAGTCAAGACAGCATGGACCATATTCAAATCAGCAAAATACATGTGTGAAACAAGTCCATAAGCCGATCCAAAAAGTCAACACAACAAGTCAAGCCAAGGTGTCGAGGAGAAATGAAGATGAACATAGCTGCATGCATGAAGAAGACAGACAACAATATAGTGTTGTATACATGGTGCATGCAAATAGTAAATGGTCAAGACTACTCAGCAAAATGATTAAAGCACATGGTGGACTATACATGTCAATGTATACAAAGCAAAGCCAAGGCACAACACACAAGCATACAAGTCAGACTACAGCTAACAAAGTGGTCCAAATACGGGTGCTTTCTGGATACAAGTACATGATACATGAATGGACAAGCATGCAGGGTGTTCAAGTGACAGAGCATGGTGTTACAGCAGCAAAATATAGTTCAGACTCAAGTTACATGCACATAGCACAGAAGACATGGGGGCAAAACAAAATCAAAGTCAAGAGCATGATGGTGTCATCTTTTACATAGTGCAAACAGCATGTACATTGTGGTGTCATGGTGGAGCAAATGATTGTGCAAGGTTCAAATAGTGATTTAGATCAAAACAGTGCATGGAACAAGTTCAAAATACAGGGAGCTTTCAAGGTGGTGATGCATACAGGGTTAAATGTCAACAGCAAAAGTGGACATGCCAAAAATAAAATTGGTCAAGGATACTCAAATACACAAGCAACACTTCAGTATACATAAGTGAAACAGCAAATGACAGAGCACATTTATGCTCTGGTATGCATACAAAGGCAACTCATAACACAGAAACTCATTTCCAGTTTTTGTTCATGTATTTCAAATCTGATTGACTTCAATCAAGGGAAAACTCATTCAAATATTTTCCAGAAATTAAGTAGTACAGTCTTTTGAAAATTCAAAAATGGCAATATATGGAAAATTTATTTTCCAGATTTACTGCTGTGTCATAGGTGATTGAAGCTGATTCAAGTAACAAGTCAATGAGTCAATTTTGAAGCAAGAAATCACTTGGGGGACACACGATCATTTACATATACAAATTTCCAGAATGATGCATAAGAACCAAGGAAATTAATCAGTTTATTTCTTACCAAAAATGTTCGAGAGTTTTAACAGTGGGCCAAGGAGTTTTAATTTGCAGAAAATCATATTTGGAAAGAGTTTAATTTCCTCCAGAATTGCCACATTCAAATCAGAGCCGAGGCTGTTTTTTTTTCAAAAGGGAAAATTTCTTTTTTTGATTCAAGAGATTTTCATAAGCGACAGTAAAACTGAAAATCATACAAGGCAAATCAATTCAAGCCGAGAATTACAAAAACCAAAAAGGGGAAGTTTTTTTTTTAGAATTTTTTTTTTAAACTGAATTAATCAACAGTTGAAATCAATTATGTTGTTTCCATTTTTTTACAGGGACATCTCAGCAATCGGAGTATTTTTCAAAGTCGAGAGAAATTTCAGGAAAATCAAAGATAGCAAAAGGGAAACCCTAGATTTACAGATCGGCCAAGTTCACGTGAAATCAGAGTATTATAAGGATTTTAAATCCTATATATTTACACCTACTTCATCACAGGCAGACATGAAAAACACACAAAAAAAATCAAAGCAAACAATAAAATCCGAATTACTCACAATCTTTAGGGTTTCGTTCAAGTGAGAACTCCAGCAAATCGACATCAGCACGCAAGCTACAAAGACAAGAGCCATCAGAGATCAAATTTCCAGAAGCATCGATTTCGATTTGGGAATCGATTTCAGAAACCCTAGCAATCGCCGCCGCCATTTTTGAGTTTTAGAACAAAAGAGGAATCGGGCAGAAGAATGAAGCAAGAAGAGAAAATGGGCCGGCCTAAGTTTTTAAACTAAAGGGCATATGTGTTTTTAAATTAAAAGGGAATGACCTTTTTTTTAAAGTTAACTCCTAGGGTTTTCTTTTTTGGTTTATTCTTGTTTTGTTTTTGTTTTTCAATTTGTGTTGTTTATCTGTAAAAACAAACATACAGTTCCAGGTCTGTAAAACTCTAGGGGAGTTTCAGTTAGGAGTTAACTGACAGTACTAGAATCTGTAAAATCTAGGAATACAGGTTACGGATTTGTAATCTGGGAAAAACTGATTCAGGGGTTTGAATCAGTCTAGGATTTTGAGCGTAGGGTTAGAATAGGAGCAGGGGTTTGCGAGTGTACATGGTCTTGTATGCGGGAACTGTTCTATCACCTAGTAGAAATCTTAGAAATGCAGCAGTAGGCAGGGTTTTGCCGAAGCTGGGTATATCTTTGTGTGATTTATTTTCTGCATTTCTGTTTCTGCTATATTCTGTGATCAGTTTATTATTATTTATCTCGTTAAGTTTTTAATTCTGTTAAAAACTGTGAAAAACCCTATTCACCCCCCCCTCTAGGGTTATTCTAGATCCAACAGACATTTCGGTTTTGATTGTAGAGTCTGGTATGGCGACATAGTGGGATGAGGCAATATGCTGTCTATGATTGATACATTTATATTTGAAGTTGCTTTCATGCACTTTACACTATAATAGTATCAAAATGATTTGTTTTAAACGTACCAAGCATGTTTGGTTATTATAAGGTAAAACTCTATCCTACGGCTTGCGTTGCAGTGTGTGATGGGACATGAGTCTTATTATAGCTTCATTTTTTCAAAAATCATTGCGTTGTTTGTTTTATACATTGGTATTCTTAGGAGGAAACCCGTTCCGTGTTATATGGCGTGGTCCCTTGATTTACATTATTTTTAAAGTAAAGATTTAATAACTGTTTTAGTTCTTACACCAGTCACATGATTGAACTGGAGTTTATTGTTTTAACCTAAACTCTGGGTGCCCTTATTTTCCACACAGGCAGCTAGTAGTTGGGTTTTGCGGATATTATATTCACATGATCCTGGTTTACAGTTGGAACTATATTCGGAAAGCTCTGTATCCGTGTCTGCCTTCCAGTTGTGTTATGTATTATTTTCTGCTGCGATGTAATGTAATTTAAATCTCTAATATTTTTCTTCTGTATTTTATTCATGTATACTCTGGGATATTCTTGTATTCTGATGAAATTTGTTGTAACAAGCAATGAAATGTTATTCTGTTTATGTTTCGATGTGTATTGTTCTCAACTCAATCCGGGCTTTCCTTTACGGGGAAGTTCGGGTCGCTTCATTTGGTATCAGAGCTTTGGTTCACAGAGCTCGAGAATAAGGCACATTAGAACCAAACGAAAGAATTCATCAGATATTGGATTAGTAATATACAATGAGAATGGCTCGTTAGAGATAGGATCGGTAGTATCCTAGAACGAGTGTGAAAAGTAAAATTTTAAAATAAAAGCGAAAACAAATTTTGTTTTGAAAATTTAATCTAGTTATACGTATGTCAGTATATTATTTTATTTGGTTTTGGACAATCGAGTATATGAGATTTTGCATGCACGCGTCATGAACGTATGTTCGAAGTTTTAATATACTGGGTAGATATAGAATCACACTCTAGTTGCCCAGAGATGATCCTGATGATCGCTATAGCATCATCAGTGCTTGTGTTTGAGTTTCGAAGGTGGGATATCTATATGTTTCCAATTGACTGGTGTGAGAACCAAAACTAGATATAGTCTATTGTTGTGATTTGGCATCAAAAATGGATTTTTAGTATATATAACAATTTATGTGATTGAAACAATAATCAACTAATTGATTGTTGGTTGTGTTGTTTGATTATTATTCTGATTAATAAAAGTATATTGGAACCATAAAACCCATAAGAGGAATGAAGGTAAACTTAGCCAAATTGAATCAAAATATTGAACCGAATTTAAAATTGTTTGAAATTGCATACATATACATGTATATACATTGAACAGGTCATAGTAAGGAGGCTAGAGAAGAGGAATAAAATTGTATGCCCGACAAATAGTTACATGTTTACAAATTTATTGGCTTGGATGATTTTATGAGCCGATTGGTTAGCCTCTTGGCTTTTTCTGTTTGAGATGAGAGGGCCGGTATGGTGGTTTGGGGATTTTCTCGGTGCTCCCCGTACAAAGGAGGTTATGACGAATCTTTTCGAAAATTTAGGGTGTTAGCCAAATTTTTGAAGAATTTGAAAATTCTTATAAACTGAAAAGTCGAAGAATGAACGCCAAACTGAAAGTTGAGTTGATTAGTAAAACAACTTTCAGCTCTGTTCCTTTACGAGGACGAAAAGATTTTAAGTGGGGGATGTTGTAACAACCTGGAAAATCAGAACCAATTTAAAATTTTCATTTTGACAATTTTAATTAATTTCGAATATTTAAATGTATTATTTAAAATAATAACAATGAGAAATTTATTTTGAATAGAATTAGAATGTATATATTTATTTAAATCGAAGTTAGAATATAAATATTTATTTTAATTATAAAAGGAATAGGAAATGGCGCGGTAGTTTGAAAATTCAATTTCAAATTTCAAATGAATGTACAGGATTCAAAATAAACTGGATTTTATTGAAACCAAAAAATTTGAATCTGTTTGAAAATATCTTTCCAATGAATCAAAAAAATTGAAATTTCATAGCAGGAATAAAAAGTTATGCCCAGTTGAAAATTCAGAATAGTCGCTATGGAAATATAGCCCTTAAAAATGGAGATTTTGCAAACGGCCTCCGTTTTCGACGAGACCACTTTTGTTGGATCCGGAATGTCAAATTATTGCTAGATTCCAATTTTCATAATTTTTGAAATCAATATGTGAGCGTGGCAAAGGAAAACATGTTTTGATAATTTTAGTTAATTTGGATCGACCATGTTAATCCCAAAAAATTCATGCGCACATTAGGTAAAGGGCACATGGAGGATGTTGTCAGGGCCGGCCGTGCACGATGCACCTGCACAAAGAGAGATCTAAATATCGAACCCAAGGCAGGTCAAGTCAACCATTGCATCCGAAGATAATAGTATAACATATTATAAGAAGTGCGACCCGATAAAGATAAAGGTCGCATATCCTGAGAACCGCTCAAACACCAAAATGAGGCAAGTCGCCCACTCAACCTAAGCAGGAGCGACCTCATAACAAAGCCTCGAAGCCAAAAAGCGACATACAAAGGCAGCACGAAGACAAGCGCCCTTGGACCGAGAAGGACGGTCGCACAAGGGGCAAAGGAGACTCGACTCCAAACCCGCATCCTGCTCTTACAAAATATCTTGAGGCGCTCATGGGACACTCGCTTACATGGACCCGCTCAGCTATTCAAGATACTCGTTCCAACGAGCCGCTCGCACATGATAACTGGATACAGCCACGGACAGCTGGCTACAGCCGGTGACATGGTCGTAATTAGCAAAATGGACGATCCACAACCTGGATAAAGGAATTCCAGGTTGTTTACCAAGGGGAGTTCACCTATAAATTGACCATGATTACCAACGTAAAGGGGATCGGCTTCTAAAACCACGAAGTGCTGCTGAACTTCATCCTCAACCACAGATTCAGCCATGGCATCAAGCACAATTTCACGATGAAGGAAAACGAAGACACCCATCATCTCAATCATTCATCCATCCTTCTTCTCCTCAAAGTCTGCTATTCTTTTGTATAAATCCTTACATTGAAATATATTAATGAGGATATATTGAGCGGGTATAGAAATGTATGAAAAGAGAGAGTTGATGTGTTCTGTAATTATCATTATAAGGCAGTAAATCACCTTCATAGTGGACGTAGGCCTCATTAACGGATGAACCACTCTTAATCTCGTCTCTACTTTACTTTTTCGCATTTTCACTTTTTATTGCTGATTAAACACGACTCCATTTATTTCTTACCGAATTGGTGAAGTATAGTTTAGTACCTTGGGTGTTTGGACCATTTTTGTTGTAAACATTTTGGCGCCCACCATGGGGCCGTGTTCGTTTCTCTTCCCATTCAGATCTGACGAGATTTTATGGGAAACGTTGTACCTGGGATCATGAGCATGCTAAGAGAAATTGTTGCAGACAAAATTGATGATGTCTCCGGCACAGACATGTCGCCTACCATCCGTTCCGGAGAAAAGGAACCATTACAAGTTGAGGCGGCCATAACCAGAAGAGAACTGGAGGAAGCAATGACAGGGATAACAGATCAAATAGCTATTGCAAACAACACGTTGATAAAGAAGATCAAGTCATTGTTCGTTATAGAGGCCTCTGCCATAAAAGTCGCATTAGGTGTCACTGGCGATCCGTTCGCTCAAATAAGTCATGCAAGCAAAATGGAATATTCTGCTGAACAAGAAAGCTCCATTCCAAAACTAATTGTCACAAATATGGACCTTGGCAAAGACCCGGCAAGGTGAAAAGCGCTCGTTCCACGAAACGAGATGAAAAGTGAAAGCGTATCTTAGGTGCAAGAGGCGAGGTCAAACAGCGCAGAAGGAGGCCGCGTTTTTTCAAGAATTCCGAATTCACCTCCCTCAATGAAACCATAAAGAAAATCTTTAGGGCAACAAAGGACACTATAAATTACCAAATCCCGGAATGGATGCAAGTCAAAAATGGTACAATGAAATCAGGAAGGTTCTGTCAATTCCATAGCAAATCAGGATACAATACAACTGAATGCAGGCATTTGAAGTCGCTAATCGAAAGACTAGTCATGAAGAACCATTTACAACAATAAGTACGAGGCCACTGTCACGGCTCTCTGCAAACAAGGGGCAGCGAACTCTTCGTGGAAAGGGCCAAAAATAGCCCGGAATTGACGCGTGACTAAGGATCAGCGACTGGTGTCCCGATCATGGAATTTTGAACTAGAATTCCCGCGATTTCGCCTTATTATTCAGTTTTTCTTTTGTATTCTGTTTGCTTAAGAAGTAGTAGTCGTTCTACTTTGTTTTGACACTAACTATATTCATGTTTGGCAATAAATCACTTACAAATGCCATATGCAAAGAAAGCTATTGTGTGCGTACTTGAGTACCGTACTTATCACCATACACTGAAAACTGTTTTTTTTCAAATGTAGGCATGATAGAAGCAGTTAATCGTACCCATCCTAATTGCAAAGGGAAGGTTCTTAAATCATATCTTGAGCAAAATGATTCAAAAGCATCGCTAGAGACATGCAAACCAAATTAGATGCGTGGGCACGTCATCTCAACTGGGTGTGCTGCCTAAAGAAAAACAACAAGCCAAAAGGTGGACCTTCCCTAAGCAAGCATTTGCTAAAGAAACTGACATCAGGCTTTTCTAAAAAAAGAGGTACAAGGGAAACGATAAAAATGTCCCATGGATAAATACCTAGGCTGGAAACATCAGTCCTAGTGTCGGATGGACCGGCAAAACACGCTGGAAGGACCAGCACAAAACAAAAACCCTACCGAAAGGAGGTGACCATCCTTGTTCTTTATTGTTAACCAAGTCAAACAGAGCCAAGGATGGATTACAATAGCAGAAATCCTAGCCGAAACGGGTATCAGAAATCCTAGCCATTTGGGGGTATCCAACAAGGTCTTCCAGTCCTAGAAAAATCAGGACTAACAAGATCAAAATTGGGTCGAAATTGAAACCCAAGACGTCCCATGGGGGCACCGAAAAGAAAAAACATAATAGTCACACTTCGCTTCTAAGAAATCATGAATTGATCAAATTACGATGCGAAATCAACAGAATTTATGAAAGTAAAAAAAGCTTTGGTATGGGGACATGACCATTGTGTAAACAACCACCAATGCCCACTCAAAGCATACCACAGCCTAGTTATAACCTCGTTGCGAGAACTATTCGAACGATAAGATTTACGTGAACAACAAACTAAAAGTACGACAACTCATAAGAAGTAAAATAATAAAACTATGATAGCCCCTAAGCGATACAAACGTAAGTCCGCAAATGTAAAATATTAAACGAGGACCGACACTCGCACAAAAAATCGATCTAAGTACGTGATAAGTAAAAGAAAATAAACTGAAATCAAACCATAAAGGTCACTAGTGCTATTTTTATACAGGGAAGGATGGACCAATTGTTCAGGCTTTTGCTGATCCCGCAACACAAAAAAGTCGTCAAAGGGAAAAGACGTGTGGTCTTTAATCGTTGACTAGTTAGTTTCTTTTGCGTTTCAGGGTGGACACAGCCTTGGTATTCCAAATATCGTCCTCATCATCCAGATCAGATGCATCTGGTAAAAGTGGGTCATCTGATGAAGGTATGGTAGAAGGATTAATGCTGGTGGAGACCAAAACAGAGTCGATGATAGTAGGCTAGGCAGCAACGCCGCAAGCAGCTAAAGACGAGGTCGAAAACACACCTGATGTAAAGGGGAACAAGCACTTAACTCAGCAATCCCAAGCAAAGAAATAAGAAGATCCAGACCCGAGGCAGATTGATATATGTCAGTTTTACCTGAAGCTACTGGATATACGAAGTCAGCTCCACAATTGTCCGTGTTTAAAGAAGTGCAGTCGTGACTCGCGCACTGTGCCACAACATTTTCTTGATATGGACACTCAATAATGGGTTGAGCTCTAGCAACATCCAAGGAAGTGTGATCCGTTGGGGGAGTAAGGGAGCTCGAAGCATCAACCCTAGCGGAGTCAGGTGGGGCACAAGGAACCATAGCGTCTGAATGCTCTCTTCTAAGCGACTGAACTCGCTCGTTCATCAAAATCTTCCTACCTTTAACTAGAGCCTCGCAATCCTTCTCTTCTAAAAGCTGTTATTGAAGGAACTCATCGTCAACATCATCGGTATACGAGAGTATTCGCTCCCAAACAAGGGACAAAGTTTGCAGAAAATCCTTGTCCAAGTAACTCAAGCTTCCACGGCTCATGACACTGCAAACATAGAATTGGAACAGAGTATTGTCAATTCCATTTCAAGCTTCATCAAGATCTTTTTGCAATTTGATCTTATCCTTTTCAAAGATTCTAAGTGTTTCACTCTGGGAAGCAAGTCGGCCTTCAAGAGCCATGTTCTCCCATTCTAAAGAAATCAAAGCCTGTTTTTCTAAGGCCATATGACGCTCAACAAGTTTTCGAGTAGATTGAGCCTCTAAAAGCCGCGCTCGTACACCATCCATCTCCTTCTTGAGCTCGACATTTCTAACCTCTAAGCTGCTCACTTTAGCATGACCGCTCCTTAAAGAAGTCATCTCAGATTCCTAGGATTTAATCAAGTGGATCAGACCAACTTTGTCGTTTTCGAAGGTTTCGGTATGGTTAAGGTGTCGAGCATTCAATCCTTGGAACTCATAACTGAATTTGGCCCAATGCACCAGTCGCTTATCAACATCTTTCATCACCAGATTCAACTGTGTCTCGAACTGATCCTTAATAACACCAAGTTGATTGCTCACACCACTTTTTATGGCATCCAAATTCTTCCTAACATTCTGCCTGTCGTGGGGTTGTAAATCCAGATCGAAATGCATTTCCTTCAGGTCCCAACCGCCGAAGCACTCCTAAAGCATTGAATTTCCAGGAGGGACCTTATAAGGTGGACGATCACGTATTATTTGAATTTGAGCAGGAGTTGGGACAATAGATCTTGTAGAAGGTTTAGTCGGTGCAAGCATCTTAGCCTGATCAAGTCCCTCACGTCTTAAGGAATGAACCATGGAAGGATCAGGAATATGTTGGGCCTGAAAACTTGAGGATAATTGGGGGTGCTTTGAATAGCCGGAAAGACAAGACTGTAAGAGGCTTCGTGGATCAGTAAGATCAGCTTGTTGGAAGAAACTATCCGACAATGAGCGGTCTGCATTTACACCTGGGAAGTGAACAAAATATGAGATCAATAAGCATCCAGAGGTTATCAAATTAATAGGAAATTATGCCACAAGTAAAATAGTAACAAAACCAGTTCCAAGGGAAGTTATGAAAATAGGGGCTTTCTCAGGACGTCGAGCGGGCCGTCGCATTCCTCCTATGTCAGGTACAACGGGGTCAGACATCACCGCATCACCTTAGCTCAAATACTCGGTAGAGTCCAAATCCCCCAAGTCTCCGAATGTCCCTGAGGAACCCTCCGCCTGAATAACAGGACAAGCGGAACTTCCCACGGTCGTTCCAGAAGTTACATCGACCCTCAAACCATATGCATTCTCGTCAACTCTCTTATCACCCCCCTTCAGTAATCGACAATGGAGGTCGATCGCTCGCATCAGGGATTAAACGCGTTACTTTAAGAGGCTTGCCAACAGGACTTTTTGAGTGCACAGAAGCTTTTCCAAGAGATCGTGTAGGGAAAATTAATCGGTACTTACGAAGGTTTTCCTCTGAAAGCAAAACCTCTCTGCTTCTTTCCCTTTTGTCAATAGAAATTAAAGAATTAAGGAGGCCTTGATCCAAAGAAAGTCCCGCAACAGAAGGAATCACTACAAAAGTTAGAAAGAATGCCGGATGAGAAAGAGAAAAGGAATAAGCACTCCCGAAGCAAAGGTATAATTACCTCCTTCGGCCCATCGTCCGTTAAAACTAACAGGACAACGGATAAAGAAATATTGATCAGGGAACCCCTTAGCTCCATCCGTCAAACCAGTGATAATTCTATCATGCATACTCTCTATAAAAAAGAACGAAGTACCGTCTACCTCCCTCTTCTTAAAGGTATATAAAGAGCAAATATCCGCAAACGTAGGTTCCCGATGTCGGACCTTCATGAAAAGCATGTACAGCCCAAGCAAGATCTTATACCCACTAGGGTGCAGCTGATACGGGGCAATGGACAGTTGCTGCAAAACCGACTCCAGATAAGGATTGAAGGGGGGAATCGACCCGCTGGACAACATGTGATAATTGACCGCTACATACCCTGAGGGCGTGCCAGCTCCCCCTTTCTGGGAAATCTGGTTTCATCTTATGAAAACCCAAAGCGATTGCACATTTGTAAAAACTGATCAAAAGAAAGCGTCGATTTACGGCAGCCGGCCGCCACCCCATCAAAGAAGCGAGGTTGGGGATGAGTCTGACTAACGGCCAAACTAAGACCAGTAGTCGGGGCAACCTCACTTGCCCGATCCTGATTCTCTCGTTCCCCAGACATAACGAATTAACTGGGATTGAGATGAACAGGCAGTTAGTCATATGTTAACACGGATAAATATGCTTAAAAAGAAATTACAAACTGAATGGTTAAGAGTGAAAGGAAAAGCAAAAGTACTGCCACGAAATGGGTATTACATTGAATGACCAGTTAAGGCACGATGAATTAAAAGTGTTATTTCTTAGCCATTTTAGAAAAAGACTTGCCAGCGTAAAAAGAGCTAAAGTCATCACCAAAAGATTCTTCCTAAAGTCCAAGCACATACCAAGTCAAATCAACACTTCTCCAATATCGCAACCATCGATTTCAGCAATTCGGTGTTTCCAATTGAGAAACCTTCCTTGCGCAACTAAAAGAATTAACCCAAAATCAGAAATAAAAGGGGGGAATTCACTTATGAGTGAAATTCCACTGAAAGAAAGGAGTGTTGTAGCCGGAAAATGAAGTTGAAGGTAATCGCCGACTAAAGCAGGACAGGCGAGATGATCAACCAAGTAAAGAGAATCAAAGGCCAAAAGGCAACAACGAGGTCATCTACGACGAAATCGCCATTAAAATGGATTTATTGGAGAGATATGAAAGCAGGAAAATGAAGAGGCGATACTTAAGAGGACTAGAAGCCCCTTTTTATGATGTGACAACTCAATTAGGATCTAATGATCCAGTTTAGCATACCCGGGAAATGTCCCACCAAACGCCCAAAAACAAGCAATTGTCAAAATGTCTAAGTTTTAAAAATGTGAGCTATCTGTGAGGGCGCAAAATATTGGACTTAATCCATCCAGGGCATTATCACCTCGTCAACCGAGTACTCAATTACACAAAAGTGTCTCTTCAGATTTCAACTGGCCTCCTAAAATTCAGCCATTCGCACAGTAATCAAAAAGATACATCGATCCTCTTGCTCATAGGAAAAGACAATATCAATCAGCGACGATGAAGTAATCTAAATGGTTGGCATGACCGAGCCCTCAACAAGTCAGCACAAACCCACCAACCAATGTGCGATCAAATACGTCGAAGCCCGCGATTCCATACTCAAAAGAAATCACGGACTTCGAGGGGCAAGTATTAATCCCAAAAAATTCATGCGCACATTTGGTAAAGGGTACAAGGAGGATGTCGTTAGGGCCGGTCGTGCACGATGCACCCGCACAAAGCAGGATCCAAATGTCGAATGCAAGGCCGATCAAGTCAACCACTGCATCCGAAGATAACAGTATAACATATTATAAGAAGTACGACCCGATAAAGATAAAGGTCGCATATCCTGAGAACCACTCAAACACCAAAATGAGGCAAGTGCCCACTCAACCTAAGCAGGAGCGACCTCATAACAAAGCCTAGAAGCCAAAAAGCGACATACAAAGGCAGCACGAAGACAAGCGCCCTTGGACAGAGAAGGACGGTCGCACAAGGGGCAAAGGAGACTCGACTCCAAACCCGCATCCCGCTCTTACAAAATCTCTTGAGGTGCTCATGGGATGCCCGCTTACATGGACCCGCTCAGCTATTCAAGATACTCGTCCCAACGAGCTGCTCGCACATGATAATTGGATACAGCCACGGACAGCTGGCTACAGCTAGCCAGTGGCATGGTCGTAATTAGCAAAATGGACTATCCACGGCCTGGATAAAGGAATCCCAGGTTGTTTACCAAGGATAAATAGACCATGATTACCAACGTAAATGGGATCATCTTCTAAAAACCACGAAGTGCTGCCGAACTTCATCCTCAACCATAGATTCAGCCATGGCATCAAGCTCAATTTCACGATGAAGGAAAACGAAGACACCCATCTTCTCAATCATTCATCCATCCTTCTTCTCCTCAAATTCCGCTATTCTTTTGTATAACTCCTTAGATTGAAATATATTAATGAGGGTATATTGAGCGGGTATAGAAATGTATGAAAAGAGAGAGTTGATGTGTTCTGTAATTATCATTATAAGGCAGGAAATCACCTTCATAGTGGATGTAGGCCTCATTGATGGCTGAACCACTCTAAATCTCATCTCTACTTTACTTTTTCGCATTTTTCACTTTTTATTGCTGATTAAACATGGCTCCATTTATTTCTTACCGAATTGGTGAAGTATAGTTTAGTACCTTGGGTGTTTAGACCATTTTTGGTGTAAACAGACCAGAAATTGACCATTTTTCAAACGGTCTCCAAATTCGACGAAATTAGTTTTGTTAGGACCGTATCGTCAAAACATAGCTAGATTTATTTTTCGGGAATTTTTAGAGTCACAATATGGACTCGGTAAATTAAAATGTACATTTAAATTAAATACATTGGTTTATGTTTTAATTTAAAGAAAAACTGATCGAAACAGTCGAATTGGCTTATGAAACATATCCCATTATGTCCGGAATGGTGGTATTTAGCTGGGCGCGAGACTCGTTGGGTTTGATTTGGAGTTCGGATAGGAAAACACGTATTTTTGGAATTATATATATTCCGGCCAATCAAAAAATTAATAAAAATAAAATAAAATAAAACCGCTACCTTTCTCTCTCCCTGTTGCTGCGATATACGGCGGAAAAACTTTCCACCTTCTCTCTCCATAACTCAAAATATATGCTATAAAATCAAAAGCTCCAGTTGAGGATTTTGAAGATCTTCTCCTCCTCTTCAAATCCATACCAGCCTCGCCCTCACTTGCTTCGTGTACCTCGAGAATCGAACCCTCCAACTTCCGCCGTATCGCCTGAGATTGCTCGACTGTGGCCAGTTCGAACTCGACGTGGGTAGTACCCCTGGCATGCCTCTCGAAGCTCCTCGATGTGGTGTGGTCTGATCGTCACCAAGCGCAACGGATTTCGAGAAAAATCCAGACCTAGTTTTGAACGAAAATAGAAAGGTACGGCCTGTTTTAATTTAAACTGTTGTAACACTTTTAAGCGTTACGAAGTTCGATTATAGAATAAATATCATATCTTTTTTGTATGAGGTCCAAATCGCGCGAAACTATATCCGTTACGATCGTGGGGACGAGAGCTTCACAACAAGACTAACCAGACCCAGATTGGAGCTAGTTTGAATTCTAAGCAAATACAGATCCAAACTGTACTGAATTCAAATAAAACTGACGGAGTGGATCCCAATGTGAGAACTCCTCACCATAATTTTCTTTATACAGTTATTTATTTTATAACTGCATATATGAACTGCTCCCTGTCATCCACAGACCATGGACGACTTGTTTGTTTGATTGTGTTGGGAAATTTGTTTGGGATGTGAAATGGACTATATAAAATATTCCTGTGTTGAAATAAATTATTTATCGTTAAAAATATAACTTTTAACGTGTTTATGAATAAATAAATATTCATTTACAAATCGGACGATTTGTTTATGTACACCCATTTGAATGATATTGATTGGGATGATATATTTTACACATCGCCCAACTGCATAAATAAAATCTTTGTTTCTTGTTTGAAAACCCCACACGGGTATTGGGGTGATATTTGACGTACACTAATCCCAATCGTTTAGTTATATGTCGATTGATTGATTGACAAACTGTGGTAAGCATTGAATATTTATATTTAATTCTTATGCAGTGTAGAATGCACTCTGGGTGATGGTTGACGGTTTATCATTGTTGTTCAATACATGTGTTGTATGAAATCCATATAAACAACATTATATGGTAATTGACTGTGTTTGATTCCAATTCAAAAAGAAAAAATATTTTAAAATAACGAATATTTTAAAATTATATTCAGTAAAGGATCAAAATATGATTTTGATGTCCGATTTGGGATGGACACGAAAATATTTAAATATATAAAGCCGTGTTGATTAGTTATGCGCCAATTTGTCGCGAACGATATTTATATCGATTTAATTCATTTTTATAATGAATATCGAAAAGGAATTGATTACAATATTTGATATTTTGAAAATATTATCATTTATATATTAATGATATTGAAAATTCAATTTTGATTTAAAATTGAAAATGAAGTTGGAATCGTTTTTAAAACGAAGTTAAAACGATTTATATAATACGTTTTAAATGGAAATCAACGAAGTATATATATTATATATATAATAGCGTGAATAGAACACGCCACGCCGCGGCAGTTCGCAAATTTCGACCATTGACTTCGAATGGACATTACGGGAGATCCGACCGTCGGATTCTCCTGAAACCGGAACCGTTGGATTCGTATCGGAAAGAGTTTTCCAAAGAATATTAGAGATTTGAAATCTAACGGTTGGATTTGGAATTATGTCCAAATCAAATTTGGAAAAGGTCGTTGTAAGTGCAGTTCAATGGCCGTTTATCGAAATCGACTGTACGTGCCTTGATAAAATTATTAAAAATATCAATAATTTGTGTAAAATCATAATAAATGATTTGGAAAGAATTGGGATGAAAAATTCCATATTTTAAAAGATAAAAATATATTTTTATCGAAATGAACTGGTTATGAACTAGTATTATAATCCAATATTTTTAAATAAATAAATTGGATTTGAAATGGTTTTTAAAATAGCCAAAATTTCCAGTATATGGATTGGAATGGATTTGAATCGAAATTATCTTCGGAATATTTCGATATTGGATTCCGTGATTTTACAGATATTCTGGAGGAATTTGGAAGATATATATATCGTTATTCCCAATATGATATTTGTTGATTTCAGAATTTGATAATGAATATAAGCCGATATAATTTCTACTCAGAGCGTTGTATTTAATATTGAATTGGATTTGGGTTTGTCGTGAACTGTGTTTTAAATGAGACTGTTCTTAAGCCCAGTTGAGAAAAGATATAAATCTTTTAATTAAGATTTAATGAAGTTTACCAATTAATTAACATTTAACTGGAATTAAATTGAAATTGGGTTTTGGGTTTATCGTGAACGGTGTTTTAAATAACACTTATTCTTTAACCCGATTAACAATGGAATGAGATTATGGGTTTGTCATGAATGGCATCTTTAATAATACCATTCTTAAACCCAATGGAGTTAAGAAAATTAGAAACAAACTGGAGATTAGCTAAGTTGAATGGTTTCCGGGTTATTAATCTGATGTTGGTTTCGGCCTTCGGGATTAATACTTAGGAAATTGTTCTCTTACTAATTTACGGTTAGAGACTGATGGGATGGGGTCTTCATTAACACTATTCTCAAACCCCATGTGAAAAGAATAAATCTTTTAATTAAGATGTAGAGAAGAATTACCAATTAATTAACATTTAATTGGATATGAAATGGAATGTGAATTGGGTTTATCGTGGACTGTGTTTTTAATGACATTCGTTCTTTAACCCACTTTACAGTGAAACGTGATTTGGAATTTATTAATCTTTTAATTAAGATTTAATGGAATTTTCCAAAGTAAAGTTTTCCAATTTAACAAAATAAATTGGAATGGAATGGAATCCGATTTGATAATAATCGAAGTAAGTTTCTGTGGAGGAAGACTGTTACTATATATGGAATTTTAGAGGCTTTGCCGTTATTCCATTTATATTATCGGTTGGATATGGAAGTTTACATCGATTATATATATTGATCTATTTTTTGTGAAGATTCCATGGTTAATGGAATGTGATTTTGGGTTTAATGTGAGCTGTGTTTTAAATGACATTAGTTCTTTAACCCAGTTAAAGATAAGATTAATTTCTTAACTTGGAATAATCATTAAGTAATGATTTTTGGAGATTAAAACTGAATTAGAGTTTAATGAATCTTTAATTAGATTGAAATGTGAATCTGATAACTAAAATTATCAAATTCAAGAAATGATCGAGAATGGAGTATCACCAGTTTTGCTCCAAGCGATATTTAAATCTTTAATTAGATTTGAACGTGAAATGGTAATTAACTTTACCGATAACACCATGGTGTTAAATATGAAATTTTACCAGTTTTGCTTCATGGGATGAATAGGTTGGGATTAGGAAATATAACAAATGATTACTTCGGTAAGGTTCTCTAATCCCGACTAGTTTGGATAAACCTCAATTTGGTTTGAATTGATATCCAAAGGAAGATTAAAGAATAAATTTAAAAAATTTATCTTCGATAAAATTAATGGGAACCTTTCCCAAAGTATAAGAATATTTGAATAAAAGAATATTCTAAATTGGAATGAGGCGTATGTTGTGTTTGTGTAGCACTTGTTTATTATATACGCGAGTTATTCGGAAAGACCGGGTTCATCCCATTCTAAATAACTGAATCAGCGATGAGTCGACGATGAAGGCGGTGGTTGAAGATCGGAGATCTTCACATCGTTTGGATGATTATTTATATCTTGATTGGGTTGAACACCCAAGATGATGTAATAAGTGGTGATCATCCAGACGTACTTGGAGATCTACCGGATATGCGTGGAGCTCTCTCCTGTATTGGACATATGGGACAAGGAATAAGGTGCCTCTAGTTTCGTTCAGACCTAGAACAAACTTGTAAATGGATGTGTGTCTGACATCGGATTTCATTCTTTGTGATTGATAGACATCGGTTGCATAGCGTGAATTGCCTGTGTGGCATGCTGAGATGCAAATGATCAAGGCTTCTGTTGAAAAGCAGGGCTTGTGGTTGATGATCAAAGCACAGCTTTAATATAGCATAGCTTTGGGTATAGTGTTGGTTCGCGAGCCTCACACCCTGGTGTGGACCAGAAATGGGAGAGGACATCAGGGAGGGCATGGGTTTCCTTCTAGTTAGGAGTGGTGTCTGGGTTTTGTATGCCTAGACGTTTTACTTATGTGGATGATGGATAGCTGAGCGCCTCGGATATATCGGCACTGCGAGGCCGATGGATGGTATGGTCTTTATATATACCAGATTGACGCCCCATAGGGCGGGTAAATGTTGTGTTCAGGCATTTTAGTCCACATCGAGTGAACCGGCCCTGACGATCCAAGGGTCCACCTGAGTCTGGGTCCTGAGACATGGGCTAGAGCGTCTCGAAGCGGTAAGGACGATCTCTTGCCTTGGTTCACAGATGGAAATCCAACTTCCAATACGTGACATTTCGGTTTTGATTGTCGAGCCTAGTATGGCGACATAGTGGGATAGGGCACTATGCCATCTATGACTGATACATTTATATTTGAAGTTGTTTTCATACACTTTACACTATAATAGTATCAAATGATTTTTTAAACGTACCAAGCATGTTTGGCTATTATAAGCTAAAACTCTATCCTCCGGCTTGTGTTGCATTGTGTGATGGGACCTGAGTCTTATAATAGCTTCATTTTTTTCAAAAAACATAGCGCTATTTGTTTTATGCACTGGTATTCTTGGGAGGAAACCCGTTCCGTGTTATACGGCGTGGTCCCTTGATTTACTTTATTTTTAAAGTAAAGATTTAATAACTGTTTTGGTTCTCACACCAGCCACATGACTGACCTGGAGTTTATTGTTTTAACCTAAACTCTGGGTGCCCTTATTTTCCACACAGGAAGCTAGTAGTTGGGTTTTGCAGATATTATATTCATAGGATCCTGGTTTACATCTGGAAACGTATTCGGAAAGCTCTGTATTCGTGTATTCCTTCTAGTTGTGTTACGTATTATTTTCCGCTGCGATGTAATGTAATTTAAATCTCTGATATTTTTCTTCTGTATATTATTCATGTATACTCTGGAATATTCTTTTATTCTGATGAAATTGTTGTAATAAGCAATGAAGTGTTCTTTTGTTTGTGTTCCGATATGTGTTATTCTCAACTCAATCCGGGCTTTCCTTTATTGGGAAGTTCGGGTCGCTTCAGCGCCTCAGCCCACCGGATTGCAATTAGAGATCATGACAAGCTGTTCAATTTTTTTTCTTTTTGGAATTGAGAAATTCGTTAAGTAGATTAGGAGAGAAAGAAAAAAGAAGAAGGTAAGAGCGCAGCCATGGATTTTAGAAACGGCGGCTGCTTTGTTTAAGAAATTAGGGTTAAGGAAGTGAAAAGGATATTATATATAAAAAAATGACAATCTTGGGTGGTAAATGAATGAAACGTTAGATGGAAATTCGAAGAAGAATTGTGGCATAATTGAAACATGCATGGTGCATGCATTTATGAATTTCATTATTATTATTTCTTTATTTAATTAATATTTTCTTAATATTTATAAAAGGCATAAAATATGGCATATATGCATATGAAAGGAAGAGAGAGAACAAAAAAAATAAAGGACATGAATGGAATGAATGCGACAATTATCATTATCATTTTTTTTCTCATAATGAATGACCCATCTTTAATTTCCATTGAATATGTTTTCAAATTTTATTTATTTTATTAAGGAAGCGACTTTCCCTTTTTTTCCTCTTCCATAAATGCTTCTGGTTATGCATTGAAATGAATAAAACTGGAAACACATACAAGTTACAAACAAATTAAATGTGGGTGACTGAGGCTGAGTTGGAAATAATTATTTCTCATTCAAACTTTAAAAATAAATCACAAAGAGAAAGAGAAAAAATAAAACAAATGAATGCAAGATAAATTGTTTGATGCTAATCGTTATAAATTTGTGTGTCTTCTTAAATTTCAAAACATATAATAGCATAATTGTTGGGAACATATTAAATTGGACAGACAAGAATAAGGCAACGAAAATGTCTACAAATACACACATATATGTAAACAAGAATATATATATATATATATATGCGTGTGTGTGTGTGAGGATTGTTTGTTTTTGGAAGAATAAATAATAATAATAATAATAATAATAATAATAATAATAATAATAATAATAATAGGAAACAAAAGAGGATGAAAATATAAGGAATGAGAACATGTAAACGAAATAAGATGCATGAATGTAAAAGTAAGGAAAGAAATTAATAAATAAAGGAAAACAAATTTAATATAATTAAGAAAAGAAATGAATATTGCATTAAGGAAACAACGATGAGGGGAAGGCATTGAAAATGAATGCAACTATTCATATTTAAAAATTTATTAATTGATGAACGTTACACTTTGAATAGATAGGGAAAGTATTAAAGGGAATGGCTAAAGATATACACATGTATGTTGTCATAACTTATTTCATTTAGAATCTACATATTATTTTAAATCAACCTATTAGCATATATTAATAAATCTCTTTAATAACATCATAGTTTAATTTAAAAACCTTTTTAAATTATGGAATGGAATTTTTAAATTCTGACACATTTTCTAACAAAACTTCTTAAGATAAAAATTTTAAATTGGTTCTGATTTTCCAGGTTGTTACAATAGTTAAATATTAAATATTAAAATAACTTAAGCAGGATTACATTTTTACCCTTACACTGTTTACAATACCATAGTCTATAGAGATACCGTAAAGTCCACAGTGATGTAGTGGCTATAAGAGGGCACTCCATAGGTACGGTACAAAGCAAAGATGTAGGGGACTCGATCAGGATAATATGACAAGGCACACGAGGAATGCCTAGAGTAGGAATATACTAGTTGCATGCCCGGACTGGTGGTAACACATAGCCGCGACTACCGCCCACCTCGAACAACACTCTCAAAACAAGGATGCACATCTATCAAATCAAATCAATCGAGGGACTATAGTAATAAAGGAAGAAGTGTTGCCGATGGAGGTAGCTAACCCCACTTGGTTCGGTATAGCCTTGTTTTAGTCATTTTAATTATGACCTGAAGGCCAAGGAAATCCATCATCATTCTCTTTCTTCAAATCCAGTAATCACCTCCAAATCAACCTACTTCATTCTGGAACTCCACCGCGTACAAAGTTGTTAAAGTGGTTTTCGGTATTGGCAGAGAGTATGACAATAGCCGATCCCAGTCTCTTTAACAACCAGTCATTTACATTTTTCACACCTTGGCCATTGTTTTATAAATCACTTTATAAAATCGAATATAGGAATCTCAGGCTCAAATTTGAATTCAAATATAAATATTTAACTTCGATTTATTTAACGTCCGAAATACTCATATAACGATATTTAATCAAATTCGGCTTGTACAAAACATATCTCAAATGCCATTTAAAGCAATACTAAAATGCTTACTTCGATAATATTTAGCTTGATTTATCCTTTTCAAAACTCAAGCTCAAACAATTTAGAAATCTAGTTTTATCTTTATAAGCATTCGTTTAAGTCGATTCATAAAGTCTAACATTTCGGTTTGAATTCTATATATACAATTCAAATCAAAATCTTATATTTCAATTTAAGCAAAACATATCATAACTTATAAATCTCAAGTCATATAATTCAAAAATCATTACATATATATTCAAATCAAAAGCATATATTTCAATTTAAACAATTTATATCATTTAAAACCATTCTTATAAATTCAATTTAATAAATTTCTTAATTCAAACCAACAACGTAAAAAAAATCAATTCTATATAAAAAAATTATATATTCAACTACACATTCAGTCACTAAATCGAATTCATTTCATATAAATTCAAATACATTTTTACATCAATTTGAAAGATTCAAGATCAATTTCGCAATTCAAATTTACCTCTTATAAGTTCAAATCAATTTGAATTCAAAATCATATCATATATGAGTTCATTTGTTAAATCAATATCATTATATAAATTTAATCCTTAAATATCGAATTAAGTCGCGAAATCTTAACCAGTCCATCTTTGAGTTTATTATTAAATTTTGTAAAATATATATAAGATAATTTAACTTTGAAAATAGATGTATATATATAAGTTTATTAAATTTTAAAATAAACTCGAAATAAATTATAAACATATATAAGTTTAAAATAATATAGAAACAGGATTAAAAGAAATATTTATTATAATATAAAAGTTTAAAAATACTTGTATGACTAAATTATATGGTTTAAAATAAATAAAATTATAAATAAAATCTTAAATAAGTATTTAAATCAATATTTACTCATAAAATAGTTTTAAAACATATAATTTAAAATTTACAAATATACATATATAAATATAAAATATAAAAGTTATTATTTAAAAAACAAAATTTCCAAAACATGACCAACGGTGTCCGTATATAGTTTTCTACCCTATTGTTAAGTGATACGTATATTTATCATTTTAAGCCACAATTTATAAAATTTCTATGGGTCTATCATTTCAATCCGCAATCCCAAATTCCGTAGGAATTGTTTAAGTCTATCATTTCAACCCATTACGATTTTCCCTTAATCTAATGCTCGTTGGATATGTATCATTTCAACCCTTAGTGATTTTTCCTAAACTAGGGGTATCAACATCATAACAATTCAACACAGAGCATCAATAACATCATAAGTCATATATCATCGGTGCACCTACGTGTCATATGAATATTGTGTCATACATAAAAGGTGTATACATATCAAAAACAATTTCTACTAGCAATCCTGTACATTTCATAACAGTTTATTTATGTTGATCTATCATCCATGAAACAATGTAGGTCAAGTGTGAGATAAACTCACCTTTTGTGGAATAGATTGGAGATAGTAGACGGATCGATACAGAATGAAATTTCAACTTCCAGGCACGACTCGGAATAGACTCAATCACAGTAACTACTTGATATATATTTATTTTTATAGAGGAGGTTGGAGAATTTCTCAATGGATCAGTTCGGTTGTTGAATTTTGGACGATACGATATTGATTTTGGAACGGTTTCGGAACTCAACACCAAATCCAATTCAACAAAAATAAACATAAAATTCATTTATAAAATATTATATAAATATTTCTATATACGTAAACACACAATAAATTTATAATATATATATATATATTTGAAATTCAACGCATACCGCAAACATACAACACAAATTATAACATATATATTGTAAATTTTATAAACACTATAACAGTAAATATATATTACATATTATAAATTATATATATTCAAATAGATACACACCATCACTCACACATATAACACACATATTTATATACATATCCAAGCTAAATTCACATAAGCAATTTCTCCCATACCCAAAGATATACAAACGCATGCATTCAGTAGGAAAAGAACGGACTCAACTTAGAAAAACAATAGACTCTACACAACCCAACACGCAAGCAAGCAACCCGGTAAAAATATGTTACATACACACACACTCTCTCTCTCATGCACACAAGAGGGCTGAAGGTAGGGCGCAAGCTAGTGACTCGAGGGCCACGACACTTCGGCCTCAGGTGGCAGGTCAAGTAGTGACGTGTTAATCTCGACTGGCGGGAACGGTTCACGGGTTGGCTTCCTGATGTGGGCGAGTTGGGGTGTCAACAAGGCCGATGAAGAGGCCAAGAGGTAGGACGGATGACTGGGTAAAGGCATGAGCTGTTGTAGCCATTTATTGATGGGGAGAAAATATGATGGGGAGGGTGACAAAAAAATGGCGATAGGGGAAGGAGCCTGATGCTTTCAAAAAATAGAAGATGGAAAAAATAAATAGTTGAGGGAAGGAAAATGGGATGAGCGATTCTAGAGGGCCACGTACTCTGAAGAAGACATGGGGATGATGAATCGTTCCTGAAATTTGAATTTGAACGAAGTTTTTTCTTCTTTTGATTAATAATGGCATCAGAAAAATATGGTGCACGAATGCACGTTTCAACTTTTGGGATAGGAACCAACGCATTCAAATGCAAATTCAAATGTCAGGAAATGCATGGAATGGGAATAACAAATGATGTATGGCATGGTAGTAAATAGGAAGAAACGTATGGTATTAAAATAAAGGTTGGAAAGGAAAATGTAACATTAACGCATGGAAACAAAATAGAATGTGCATGCATAGTTAACATATATGCATGTCCTATACTAAGCCTTGAAATAAATTAAAAAAATAAATGGATGGTTTAATAAAATAGAAAGACAGGTTTTGCAGACCCAAAATGACTAGAAAAATATGCAGGACCTGAAAAGGGACACTTCGAACTCAAATGGCTTTGTTTCAAAAATGAACTGCTCAAGCCTTTTCGCAATTTTGGCGTGAACTGAACAACCGAAACTGACAAACGAATATATTGTGATAATCAACGCGATGAGACGGATACAACAGTATATAGTTTACAGTGTCAGGATGCTTCCTTCAAAAATGCATTACGGATCCTTTTAAACGTAAAATACAGATGGAAAGATGGAGGTCAAAACTTTCGATTTTCAAAAATGAATTTTGCCATTGGATTCATGACAATGAATATAATATTTTTCATGTTTGTCTGAACTAGTTTCAGAGAGATATTAAAATTGTTGAAATTTGAACTGTTATGCACCGTTTTACACTAAAAAATGCGCAACTGACAAACTTTCAAATTTTTGAAAGAAATTCTTATAGCTGCTACATCTCACTATACGTATTTCGAATACCAAATTCCCATTATGAAAAACCATAGAATATTTTCAAAATAAAATTTTCAATTTAAATCATAATATAAATCATTGAAAATAACTGGTTGTTACAATCTCCCCCACTTAAACCTTTTCGTCCCCGAAAAGGAACGAGGTAGGGAAATAGTAATTAAATAATTAATATATTTAAACCGTTGTCTCATATCTATTCACATATCTATGTATATTCCATAATATATTAATCAAAGTTAAAATATTTCAAACATTTCAAAATGGTTTAATTATTCACTCGATGTTACGATTGGTAATATATATGTATCCCACTTTCGAAACCTGAAAATAGATATCGATGATGTTGTAGTCATCACCAGAGTCATTTTCAAGTGACTAGAGTGTGACTCTATATCTATCTAATGCACATAGGATTTTACATATACGTTGATCAGTCGTATACCCAAATCACTAAGTATTCGATTGGCCAACCTTAACGTCAAGTAAGTACTCAAACCTTATATATATATATATATATATGAACAGAATATATACAAATTTCCAAATCATATATTATAAATAATATATTTCAAATCATTAAAATTTTAAGTAGGAAAAATTATATCTCTCCCCCACTCATTTATTTATTAAAATTAAACCTCAATAAATATACTAACAATGTTATTATTAAATCAAATACATAACAATATTATACTATATTCTGTCCAAATACTTTCAAATCCATGTTATCAATATTTAAACTTATAAAACTGATCAAATTCTTTAAGTTTAACATATATATACACACACACACCACAAATCAATTTTTTTATAAACCCTATCAAAGTTATAAATTCTTATATATATATACATTTATAAATAATAGCATTATAGATTTCAAATAAGATAAAATAATTTTCTTACAAAATCTACATCGTTAAATATTACTTAAAATATATAGTATAAACATTAAATATTTTCAAAATATTGGTATTACCAAAATAGAATGTTATTTGCAAATAAGAAAATCTTATATTATAATATCTTTCAATTTACCAATTTCAAACCAATATATAATAAGAATGAACTCGTTAGAAGACTTATACTCTCCTCCTACTTCTTACCTTGTTATGGACAAGGATATAGAATTCGAGTTAAAAGCTGAATGAACAAAAGAACCTAATCAAAGAGGATCTACGAAGGAAGATAGATTCCAATGGGAAGGAAATTTCAAAAGAAATTTTAAATTTCAACAAAATGTTATATCCGAGAATATTTGTTTAAAACCATTTTAAAAGCCATTTATACTTTAAAAATACGCTCCCTCAAGAATGATTCTACGACTTATTCCACTCATTCTAGGGTATTACTACCCTATCTCTAATGAGCTTTTACCCCATAGGCTAAAGCTTTGATGAACCAAAGCTCTGATACCACATGTAAAATACCATCTTTCGTCCACATCAAGCCGGTAATTAAACCAACTCGAACCGTTCGAAATGATAGAATGTTATTAGATTCTAAGGTAAATAAAATAATTCACAAATCACATATCAATATAATATCTCACAGCGTAAAATACATAATACAATAGTAGTTCATGAAGCTACCAAATAAACTTTTACAACAGAATTTACATAAAAAAGACAACGGAAGTCTAATACAATGAATATCTAATACATAAATGATAATTGTTTGAAACAAAACAACATGGATAGCTGAAAATTGGAACAACTGAATAGGTAGATATAGGTGAGAAAAATCCAATATAAGCTCCAAACTCCAAGGATAAATATCGAAAGCTGTAATACTCGATCTGACCCGAGCAATGATGCAAAAAAAAAATAGCTCGGATCAGGAATAACATTCTCATGGAAGTAAATCAACTCAAATGAAATGTTCGATGAAATGAAATCAGAAACTTAAAGGATGTTTGGGATCACCATCCTCCGAGGATCCGCTAAACTAATATCACATAATACAATATGCTATTATAATAATGTCTACGGTTAAATATAAAATATTAAAATAGCGTAAGAGGGATTACATTTTACCCTTACGCCGTTTATAATACCATAGTCTATACAGATACCGTAAAGTCCACAGTAATGTAGTGGCTATCAAAGGGCACTCCATAGGTACGGTACAAAACAAAGTCATAGGGGGCTCGATCAGGTTAATATGACAATGCACACGAGGAATGACCATAGTAGGAATATACTAGTTGCATGCCCGGACAGATGGTAACGCATAGCCGCGACTACAGCCCACCTCGAACAACACTCTCAAATTAAGGATGTGCATCTATCAAATCAAATCAACCAAGGGACTATAATAATAAAGGAAGAAGTGTTGCTGATGGAGGTAGCTAACCCCACTTGGTCTGGTATAGCCCTGTTTTAGTCATTTTAATTATGACCCGAAGGTCAAGGAAATCCATCATCGTTCTCTTTCTTCAAATCCAGTAATCGCCTCCAAATCAACCTATTTTATTTTGGATCTCCACCGCGTACAAAGTTGTTAAAGTGGGTTTTTGTTACTGGCAGAGAGTATGGAGGTAGCCGATCCCGGTCTCTTTAGCAACCAATTGTTTACGTTTTTCACACCTTGGCCATTATTATAAATCACTTTATAAAATCGAATATAAGAATCTTAGGCTCAAATTTGAATTCAAATATAAATATTTAACTTCGATTTTACATGACTTTCAAAATATTCACATAATGATTTTTAATCAAATTCGACTTATACAAAACATATCTCAATGCCATTTAAAGCAATACTAAAATACTTACTTCGATAATATTTAGCTTGATTTATCCTTTTCAAAACTCAAGCTCAAACAATTTAGAAATCTAGTTTTATCTTTATAAGCATTCATTTAAGTCGATTCATAAAGTCTAACATTTCGGTTTGAATTCTATATATACAATTCAAATCAAAATCTTATATTTCAATTTAAGCAAAACAAATCATAACTTATGAATCTCAAGTCATACAATTAAAAAATCATTACATGTAAATTCATTTCAAAACCTTATATTTCAATTTAAAAATTTTATATCATTTAAAGCCGTTCTTATAAATTTCATTTAATAAATTTCTTAATTCAAACCAACAATGTAAAAAAATATATCAATTCTATATATAAAATTTATATATTCAAATTCACATTTAGTCACTAAAATCGAATTCATTTCATATCAATTCAAATACATTTTTACTTCAATTTAAAAGATTCAAAACCAATTTCGCAATTCAAATTTACCTCTTATTAGTTCAAATTAATTCGAATTCAAATTCATATCTTATATGAGTTCATTTGTTAAATCAACATCATTATATAAATTTAAATCCTTAAACCTCGAATTTATGTCGCGAAATCTTAACTTTTCCATCTATGAGTTTATTATTAAAGTTTGTAAAAAAAAATATAAAAGATAATGTACCTTTGAAAATAGATGCGTGTGTGTGTATATATAAGTTTATAAAATTTTAAAATAAACTAGAAATATATTATAAACATATATAAGTTTAAAATAATATAGAAATAGGTTTAAAAGAAATATTTGTTATAATATAAAAGTTTAAAATACTTGTATAATTAAATTATATGGTTTAAAATAAATAAAATTATAAGTAAAATCTTAAATAAGTATTTAAATCAATATTTACTCGTAAAATCATTTTAAAACAAATAACTTAAAATTTACAAATATATATTTAAATATAAAATATAAAATTTATTATTTAAAAAAACAAATATTCTGAATCATCATACGTCGAACACATGACCAACGGTGTCGGTATATAGCTTTCTACCCTACAGTCAAGTGATACAGATATTTATAATTTCAACCCACATTATAAAATTTCTGTGGGCCTATCATTTCCCGCAATCCCAAATTCAGTAAAAATCATTGAAGTCTATCATTTCAACCTATAATGATTTTCCCTTAATCTAATGTCTGTTTGGGTATGTGTCATTTCAACTCTTAGTGATTTTCCTAAGCTAAAGGTATCAACATTATAATAATTCAACATAGAGCATCAATAACATCATAAGTCATATATCATCAGTGAACTTACGTGTCATATGAATATCGTGTCATATATAAAAGGTGTATACATATCAAAAACAGTTTCTACTAGCAATCCTATACATTTTATAACAGTTTATTTATGCTTATCTATCATCCATGAAATAATGTAAGTCAAGTGTGAGATAAACTCACCTTTCGTGGAATAGATTGGAGACAGTAGACGGATCGATACAGAATGGAATGACAACTTCCACGCACGACTCGGAATAGGTTCAATCACGGTAACTACTTGATGTATATTTTTTTTTAGAGGAGGTTGGAGAATTTCTCAATGGCTCGGTTCGGCTATTGAATTTTGGACGGTACGGTATTGGTTTTGGAACGGTTTCGGAGCACAACACTAAATCCAATTCAACAAAAATAAACATAAAATTCTTTTATAAAATATTATATAAATATTTTTATATACGTAAACATACAATAGATTTATAATATATATATATATATATTTGAAATTCAACGCATACCGCAAACACACGACACAAATTATAACATGTAAATATATATATTACAAATTTTATAAACGCCATAATAGTAAATATATATTACATATTTTAAATTATATATATTCAAATAGATACACATCATCACTCACACATTTAACACGCACAGATTTATGTACATATCTTGGCTAAATTCACGCAAGCAATTTCTCCCATACCCAAAGATATACAAATGCATGCATTCAGCAGGAAAAGAACGGATTCAACTTGGAAAACAGTAGACTCTGCACAACCCAACATGCAAGCAAGCAACCCAGCCAAAATATGTTATATATATATGTATATATACTCATGCACATAAGAGGCTGAAGGCAGGGTGCAGGCTGGTGACTAGAGGGCGATGACACTTCGGCCTCAGGCGGCTGGTCAAGTCGTGACGTTTTAATCTCGGCTGGCAGGAACGGTTCAGGGGGTGGCTCCTTGATGTGAATGAGTCGGGGTGCCGAAAAGGCATATGAAGAAGCCATGAGGTAGGACGGATGACTGGGTGAAGGCGTGTGCTATTGTATCCATTTTTCGATGGGGAGAAAATATGATAGGGAGGGTGATAGAAAAAAATGGTGATAGGGGAAGGAGCCTGATGCTTTCGAAATGTAAATAAAATAGAAGATGGAAAAATAAATAGTTGAAGGGAGGAAAATGGGACGAGCGATTCTAGAGGGCCACGTACTTTGAAAAAGACATAGGAAAAACAAATGATGTATGGCATGGTAGTAAACAGGAAGAAACACATGGTATTAAAATAAAGGTTGGAAATGAAAATGTAACATTAATGCATGGAAACAAAATAGAACGTGCATGCATAGTTAACATATGTACTTGTCCTATACTAAGCCTTGAAAATAAATAAATAAATAACGGATGGTTTTATAAAATAGAAAGATAGGTTTTGCAAACCCAAAATGTCTAGAAAAATATGCAGGGCCTGAAAAGGGACACTTTGAACTCAAATGGATTTGTTTCAAAAATGAACTGCGCAAGCCTTTTTGTAGTTTCAGCGCAAACCGAACACCGAAACTGGCAAACGAATATATTTGATAATCAGCGCGACGAGACAGACACAACGGTATATAGTTTATAGTGTCAGGATGCTCCGTTCAAAAAGGCATCACAGACCCTTTTAAACGTAAAATATGGATGGGAAGACGGAGGTCAAAACGTTCGTTTTCGCAAAATGAGTTTCGCTGTTGGATTCGTGACAACAAATAGAATATTTTTCATGTTTTCCGAACTGGTTTTGGAGAGATATTAAAATCGAAAAAATTTGAACTGTTATGCACCGTTTTACACTGAAAAATGCACGACTGGTAAACATTCAAATTTTCGAACGAAGATTTCATAGCTGCTACATCTCACTTTACGTATTTCAAATTCCAAATTCCCATTATGAAAAACCATAGAATATTTTCAAAATAAAGTTTTCAATTTAAATCGGAATATAGATAAATAACGGGTTGTTACATAGAGGGTATGTTAATACCGACTCCGGTCTCATTAACAACCAAACACTTATTTCACATCGTGGTGATTTATATTTGAAATCATATGTTAAGTATCATAAATCGATTAACTCCAAATATTACTTTTAAATTTAAACAATGAAATTCAAATATATCAACCAAACTATAATTTGATTTACTTTTAAATTCCAGATTTCATATTTATAATAGGATTCGTTAACAAGAATTACATTTGATTTCAAATTTCTATCTCAATAATCATTATTCAAAATCTTTGTATTAAACATTTCAGGTCAAATAGATCGGATTGGAAATAGACTTTTATATGAAATATGAAACAACCCGAAATCCCCCTTGCAGGAAATCACGAATTGAGTTGAGAACAAGCCACATCAGAACGCAAACAGAAGAACATTTCATTGTATATTACAACAATTCCATCAGAATACCAGAATATACAGAGTAAGAATAAATATTACATAGAAAATATCAGAGATTTAAATTACATTTAAATACATCGCAGCGGAAAAATTATACAACACACAGCTAGAAGTAATACACAGATATAGAGCTTTCCGAGTATCGTCCCAGCTGCAAATCAGGATCTTGTGAATATAAATCTGCAAAACCAAAACTACTAGCTGCCCGTGTCAAAATAAGGGTACCCAGAGTTTAGATTAAAACAATAAACTCCAGGTCAGTCATGTGACTGGTGTGAGAACTAAAACAGTTATTAATCTTTATTTTAAAGTTAGGTAAATCAAGGGACCACGCTGTATAACATGGAACGGGTTTCCTCCCAAGGATACCAGTGCATAAAACAACAGCGCAATGCTAAATAAAGAACAATAAAGCTATTATAAGACCCAAGTCCTATCACACAATGCAACGCAAGCCGGAGGATAGGGTTTTACCTTATAATAGCCAAAGAATGCTTGATACGCTAAATTTCATCTTTTATTATTAATCAGAATCCAACCGTAAATTAGTAAGAGAACGATTCCCCAAGTATTAACCCCGAAGGCCGAAACCAACATCAGACCAATACCCAGGAAACCACCCATCTTAGCTCGTTTCCAGTTAGTTTCTGATTTTATATACAATCATAAATATCAATCATAGACGGCATGGGTACCATATATCATGTCGCCATACTAGGATCTACAATCAAAACCGCAAATGTCACGTATTGTAAATAGGGTTTCCTTCTGTGAACCGAGGCAAAAGATAGTCCTCTACCGATTCGAGAAGCTCTAGCCTGCCCCTCAGGAACAGCCGCAACTGCCCCTTGGATCATCAGGGCCGGTCCACCGATGTGGATTATTATGCCTGAACATTACGTTTCCCTGCCCTTTGGTGCGTAAATGAGCCAACAAATGACTCTATCGGCTTCACATAGTCACCAATATATCCGAGGCGCCTCGCAACAGCAACAACCACATAAGTCAAACTCGTCAGGGCGTGTAAAACCACTGATGCCGCTTCTAGCTAGAAAGAAACGCATGTCCTGCCTGATGTCCTCTCCCGTTTCTGGTTCACAACCGGGGTGTGAGGCTCGCGAATTAATGCTACACAAAGCTATGCCACACAGGCTGTGCTTTGATCATCAACCACAAGACTTTGCTTTTCAACAGAAGCCTTGATCATTTGCATCTTAGCATGCCACACAGGCAAACCACTCCATGCAACCGATATCCATCAATCACACATAATGATATCCAATGTAGATACACAGTCCATTTACAAGTCCGTTCTGGGTTTGAATGAAACCGAAGGCACCTAGTATCCCGCATATCCATCGATCTCCAAGTACATCTGGACGACCACTAAATGATTCCCTCCTCTTGGGTGTACGACCCAATCAAGATCATCAGTAATTATCCAAACAACGTGAAGACCTCCGGTCTTCAACCACCGTCTTCATCTTCGACTCATCGTCGAATCAGTTATTCAGAATGGGATAAACCCGGTCTTTCCGAATGACTCGCGTATATAATAAACAAGTGTTACACAAACACAACATACGCCTTATTCCAATTCATCAGTCGCTAACAGCAAATTAGTAAGAGAACAATTCCCCAAATATTAACCCCAAAGGCCGAAACCAACATCAGATCAATACACAGGAAACCATTCTTCTTAACTAACCTACAGTTAGTTTCTAAATTTCACATTCTTAGGGAAAGGTTCCCATTAATTTTATCAAAGATAAATTCTTTAAATTTATTCTATAATATTCCTTTGAATATCAATTCAAACCAAATTATGGTTTATCCAAACTAGCCGGGATTAACGAACCTTACCGAAGTAATCATTTGTTTTAATTTCCCAATCCCAACGTATTCATCCCATGAAGTAAAACTGGTAATACTTCATTTCTAACACCACGGTGTTATCGGTAAATTCAATTACCGTTTCACGTTCAAATCTAATTAAAGATTTAACTATCGCCTGGAGCAAAACTGGTGATACTCCATTCTTGATCTTTTCAATCTAATTAAAGATTCATTAAAACTCCACTTAGTTTTAATCTTTAACTGGGTTAAAGAACCGATGTCATTTAAAACACGGTTCATGATAAATCCCAAAATCACATCACATTTCAATCAGTCCCTAACCGTAAATTAGCAAGTGAGCAATTCCCTAAGTATTAACCCCGAAGGCCGAAACCAACATCAAATCAATACCCAAGAAACCATTCAACTTAACTAATCCCCAGTTAGTTTCTAATTTTCTTAACTCCATTGGGTCTAAGAACAGTATTATTAAAGATACCGTTCACGACAACTCAAAATCACATTCCATTAATTATCGGGTTAAAGAACAAGTGTTATTTAAAACACTGTTCACGATAAACCCAAAAATCAGTACCAATTCAATTCCAATTAAATATTATTTAATTGGTACACTTCATTAAATATAAATAAAAAGATTTAATCTTTTTCTCAACTGGGCACAAGAACAGTGTTAATGAAGACACCATCCACGACAAACCCAAATCACATTTGATATTAAATACAAGGCTCTGAATAGAAAATATATCGGCTTATATTCAATATCAAATTCTGAAATCAACAAATATCGTATTGGAAATAACGATATAAATATATCTTTCAAATTCCTATAACAATATCTGTATCATCATGAAATCCAACATCGAAATATTCCGACGACAATTTCGATTCAAATCCATTCCAATTCAATTATTGGAAATTCCGTTTATTTTCAAAACCATTTCAAATCCACTTTATTTATTTTAAAAATAAATAAATTATTATTCTGGTTCAAAACTAGTTCATTTCGATAAAAATCTATTTTTATCTTTTCAAATATGGAGTTTTTCATCCCAATTCTTACCAATTCATATCTTGTGATTTTACGCAAATTATTGTTATTTTTAATAATTTTATCAAGGCCCGTACAGTCGATTTCCATCAACGGCCATCGAACTGCACTTACAGCGACCTTTTCAAAATTTGATTTGGACATAATTCCAAATCCAACTGTTAGATTTCAAATCTCTAACAATCATTAGAAAGCCCTTTTCGATACGAACCCAACGGTTCCGGTTTTAGAAGAATCCAACGGTCGGATCTCCCGTAATATCAATTCGAAGTCAATGGTTGAAATTCGCGAACTGCCACGGCGCGGCGCGTTCTATTCAGGCCATTATATATATATATAGTATATATATTATATATTTCATCGATTTCCTTTTAAAACGTATTATATAAATCGTTTTAAATTCGTTTTCAAAATGATTTCAACTTCCTTTTCAAATTCAAATAAAGATTGAATTTTTCAATATAAATTTGTTTTAATTTCATTTCAAATCGATTTCAATTTAATTTATATTTCGATTCATTTCAATTTAATTCGAATTTCAATTCATTTCAATTTAATTCGAATTTCAATTCATTTCAATTCATTTCAATTTAATTCGAATTTCAATTCATTTCAATTTAATTCGAATTTCAATTCATTTCAATTTAATTCGAATTTCAAATCCACTTTCAATATTCATTGAAAAATGAATAAAATCGATATAAATATCGTTCACGTCAAAATGGCGTCAATCTAATCAACACGGCTTCATATATTTCTATTTTCAAATATTCTATTTCAAATATTTCTTTTTCAAATATTTCTATTCAAATATTCTATTTCAAAACTGGAATGAGGCCTAATCAATTACCATATAATGTTGATTATATGAATTTTCTACAACACATGTATAAAATAACAACGATAAATAATCAACCATCATCCAGAGTGCACCACACAACTGCATAAGCATTAAATATAAATAATTAACGCTTACACAGTATGTCAATCCATCGATTGACACACAACTAAACAATCGGGATTAATGTACGTCAAATCTCATCCCAATACCCGTGTGGGGTTTCAAATCAACAAACACAGATTTTTATTTGTGCAGTTGGGCGATGTGTAAAATTTATCGTCCCAATCAATATCAGTCAAATCAGTGTATATAAACAAATCGTCCAATTTGTTTATAAATATTTATTTTATATACACGTTAAAAAATCTATTTTCAACTATAAAATATTTTTAACTATATAAATATATTATTTCACATCACACAATCAACTACACATCAAAATCAAACAAACAGGCATACAAGCCGTCCATGGTCTGTGGACGACGGGTGTCGGGTGCTATTAAACACAGTCTACATCCTAATATATATTTCAAACTAGAAATAAATTAAAAGTGAGGAGTTCTCACCCAAGCTAAACCAAATGCCACGACTCTTCATATGTAGGAAATCTTCGCCGTGCTCGCCTTTTATCACTTTCGTTTCCCGTATTCACTACATATATAAAAATCACATTTTTATATTGTTGCTATGTATATAAAAATCACATTTTTTTGTTTAAAAGCCCTATTATAAAAATTAAATTTTTATATCGCTACTTTGTATATAAAAATTATATCTTTACAACGCTATTTTACATAATAAAAATCATACCTTTACCTCGCTATTGTATATATAAAAATCAAAATTTTTTTATATCCGCCATTTCATTATAAAAATCACTTCTTTATAGAACTAAAAATCTTACCTTTAGATAAATAAAAATCTAATCTTTTCGCCTCTAAAAATATAATCTCTTTATATGAACAAAATCAATTCTTTTATATGAACAAAATCCGTTCTTTACGGTTTTATAAAAACCATATCTTTTCTTTCTTAAAAATCTAGTCTTTATAGTTTTCAATATCATAACTTTCTTCATATATTAAAAATCTAATTTTTATTCTCTCTTTACATATATAAAATATCCAACTTTTATATCGCTATTATATAAGTAAAAATCGAATTTTTTCTATCAACGAAAAATCTAACTTTTCTCTAATGAAAGATCATAACTTTCTACTACTAAAAATCATATCTTTGTGTGTAAAAATTATATTTTTATTTTCTATTCTATTTTTATTATATTCAAACTGAAAATAAATTCCATTCTTTATAGAAAAATAAGAAGGAAAGACAAAAAAATAACATTGAAAATAAATTAATAAGACTTACAGCTAATCGGATGGGGGGGTCTTCCGTGCGCTGGAGGTTCAAAGATGGAGGCTGCATCGATCTTCGTGATGGCGCGGTTCTCGGTGGATTGGGGTGGCGCGGTCTCGAGCTTGCGATGGAAGGAGATGATGGGGAAGCGGAGGGCGTCAGAGGGTGGAGCGGTGAGAGGCTCGATGCGACGCGGCTTCTAGGGTTTATTGAAGAGGAGAGATAGGCGCGAGAGGGGAGGGGAGAAGGAAGGGGGAGAGGAGAAGGGCGTCATGGTCGGAGGGGGGGTGCGGCGGTGGTTTCCGTCATCGGTGGCGGCCTAGGGGGGTACGACGGGGTCCTTCCCCATTTCTTCTTTTTTTTTAATTTTATTTGAAAAATGAGAGAACGGGGGGCCTGAGTAATAGAATATAGAGAGAGGAATGTATATTTTTTTTATTTAATTCAAAAAGGGACCTTATTATTTTGAATTTGAAACTGAACCCACCGACTGTCGTCCGTAGCTAATTACATCCATTCCAAACACAATGGGATATGTATCGCAGGCTGATTCAACTGTTTCGATCGGTTTTCGTCAAAATCAAAATATAATTCTATATATTGAATTTGAACGCACATTTTAATTTACCGGGGCCACATACATTCTCTACCCGAAAAATATTTTCTAGCTTCGTATTGACGATACGGTCCTAACAAAACTAATTTCATCGAATTCTGAGACCATTTGAAAAATGGCCATTTTCTAGTCGATTAAAATCAACTAAAACTGTCAAAACACGTTTTACTTCACCACGCTCACATATTGATTTGAAAAATTACGAATTTTGGAATCTAGCAATAACTTGACATCCCGGATCCAACAAAAGTGGTTTCGTCGAAAACCGAGGTCGTTTGCAAAATTTCCATTTTTAAGGGCTAGAATTCCATAGCGACTATTCTGAATTTTCAACTGGACATATCTTTTGATTCTCGCTATGAAATTTAGAAAGATATTCTCAATTAGATTTGAATATTTTTGGTTTCACTAAAATCCGGTTTATTTTGCAACTGGTACATTCATTTGAAATTTGAAATCGAATTATCGAACTACCGCGCCATTTTCAATTCCTTTTATATATATAAATAAATATTTATATTCTAACGACGACGTATATAAATATATACGTTCTAATTCTATTCAAAATAAATTTCTCGTTGATATCATTTAAAATATTTCATTTTAAATATTCAAAATTCGCTAAAATTGCCAAAATAAAAATTTTAAATTGGCTCAGATTTCCGGGTTATTACAATCTCCCCCACTTAAAACTTTTCGTCCCCGAAAAGGAATGAAGCCGAAAGTTGTTTCACAAATCAACTCAACTTTCATTCTTTTCATTACGGCTTAAGTTCTTCAACTTTTCAGTTTCTAAGAACATTTCATATTTTTCAAAAATTTGGCTAACACCCTAAATTTTCGAAAAATTTCGCCATAACCTCCCCTGCATCGTGAACTTCGGGATATTTCATATAGCCTCCCATGGCCTTCTTTAATCCAAAAGAAAAATAAAAAGCCAAGCGGCTAGCCTGTCGGCTCATAAAATCATCCAAAACCCAAGAAATACAATAAACATGTACCAATTTGTCGGGCAAACAATTTTATTCCTCTTCTCTAGCCTCCCTGCTATGACCTGTTCAATGTAAGTACATGTATATGCATGTAAATGCGACTAATTTTCAATACAACTCAATATTCGGTTCAATTCGGTCAAATGGTTCAAATTCCAATTAATCAACCAATAATCAAACAACACAATCAGCAATCAATTTGTTGATTATCATTTCAAATTCATAACTTTGATATATAGCCCAAAGATCAGATTTTTGATGCCAGTTCACAACAATAAGCCCTATGTAGTTTTGGTTCTCACACCAGTCTAATGGAAATATATATATATATCATACCTTCGAAACTCGAATGCCAATTCTGATGATGTCTAGACTATCATCAGAATCGTCTCCGGGCGACTAGAGTGTGATTCTATATCTACACAGTATATTAAAACTTCGTATACACGCTAGCTAGGCGTATATGCAAAATCTTTAAATATCGGATTGTGCAAATCAATTTAAAATAAATTATTCAAATACGTATAATACAATTTAAATTTCAAAACCAAAGTTGTTTTCATTTTAAAAATATACTCTTCACACTCGTTCTAGGATACTACTGATCCCATCTCTAATGAATCATTCTCATTGGATATTACTAATCCAATCTCTGATGAATTCTTTCGTATGGTTCTAATGTGTCTTGTTCTCGGAGCTTTGTAAACCAAAGCTCTGACACCAGCTGAAACGACCCGAAATCCCCCTTGCAGGAAATCACGGATTGAGTTGAGAACAAGCCACATCAGAACGCAAATAGAAGAACATTTCATTGTATATTACAACAATTCCATCAGAATACCAGAATATACAGAGTAAGAATAAATATTACACAGAAAATATCAGAGATTTAAATTACATTTAAATACATCGCAGCGGAAAAATAATACAACACACAACTAGAAGTAATACACGGATATAGAGCTTTCCGAGTATCGTCCCAGCTGTAAATTAGGATCCTGTGAATATAAATCTGCAAAACCAAAACTACTAGCTGCCCGTGTCAAAATAAGGTCACCCAGAGTTTAGGTTAAAACAATAAACTCCAGGTCAGTCATGTGACTGGTGTGAGAACTAAAACAGTTATTAATCTTTATTTTAAAGTTAGGTAAATCAAGGGACCACGCCGTATAACACGGAACGGGTTGCCTCTCAAGGATACCAGTGCATAAAACAACAGCGCAATGCTAAATAAAGAACAATGAAGCTATTATAAGACCCAGGTCCCATCACACAATGCAACGCAAGCCGGAGGATAGGGTTTTACCTTATAATAGCCAAAGAATGCTTGATACACTAAATTTCATCTTTTATTATTAATCAGACTCCAACCGTAAATTAGTAAGAGAACGATTCCCCAAGTATTAACCCCGAAGGCCGAAACCAACATCAGACCAATACCCAGGAAACCACCCATCTTAGCTCGTTTCCAGTTAGTTTCTGATTTTATATACAATCATAAATATCAATCATAGACGACATGGGTACCATATATCAAGTCGCCATACTAGGCTCTACAATCAAAACCGCAAATGTCACGTATTGGAAATTGGGTTTCCTTCAGTGAACCGAGACAAAAGATAGTCCTCTACCGATTCGAGACGCTCTAGCCCGCCCCTCAGGAACAGCCGCAACTGCCCCTTGGATCGTCAGGGCCGGTCCATCGATGTGGATTATTATGCATGAACACTACGTTTCCCTGCCCTTTGGGGCGTAAATGAGCCAACAAATGACTCTATCGGCTTCACATAATCACCGATATATCTAAGGCGCCTCGCAACAGCAACAACCACATAAGTCAAACTCGTCAGGGCGTGTAAAATTATTGACGCCACTTCTAGCTAGAAAGAAACGCATGTCCTCCATGATGTCCTCTCCCGTTTCTGGTTCACAATCGGGGTGTGAGGCTCGCGAATTAACGCTACACAAAGCTATGCCACACCGGCTGTGCTTTGATCATCAACCACAAGACTCTGCTTTTCAATAGAAGCCTTGATCATTTACATCTTAGCATTCCACACAGGCAAACCACTACATGCAACCTATATCCATCAATCACACAGAATGATATCCAATGTCAGACACACAGTCCATTTACAAGTCCGTTCTGGGTCTGAATGAAGCCGGAGGCACCTAGTACCCTGCATATCCATCGATCTCCAAGTACGTCTGGATGACCACTAACTGATTCCCTCCTCTTGGGTGTACGGCCCAATCAAGATCATCAGTAATTATCCAAACGATGTGAAGACCTCCGGTCTTTAACCACCATCTTCATCTTCGACTCATCGTCGAATCAGTTATTCAGAATGGGATAAAACTGGTCGTTCCGAATGACTGGCGTATATAATAAACAAGTGTTACACAAACACAACATACGCCTCATTCCAATTCATCAGTCGCTAACCGTAAATTAGTAAGAGAACAATTCCCCAAATATTAACCCCGAAGGCCGAAACCAACATCAGATCAACACACAGGAAACCATTCTTCTTAACTAACCTACAGTTAGTTTCTAAATTTCACATTCTTAGGGAAAGGCTCTCATTAATTTTATCGAAGATAAATTCTTTAAATTTATTCTTTAATCTTCCTTTGAATATCAATTCAAACCAAATTATGGTTTATCCAAACTAGCCAGGATTAACGAACCTTACCGAAGTAATCATTTGTTTTAATTTCCCAATCCCAACCTATTCATCCCATGAAGTAAAACTGGTAATACTTCATATCTAACACCACGGTGTTATTGGTAAATTCAATTACCGTTTCACGTTCAAATCTAATTAAAGATTTAACTATCGCCTGGAGCAAAACTGGTGATACTCCATTCTCGATCTTTTCAATCTAATTAATGATTCATTAAAACTCCACTTAGTTTTAATCTTTAACTGGGTTAAAGAGCCGATGTCATTTAAAACACGGTTCATGATAAACCCCAAAATCACATCACATTTCAATCAGTCCCTAACCGTAAATTAGCAAGTGAGCAATTTCCTAAGTATTAACCCCGAAGGCCGAAACCAACATCAGATCAATACCCAAGAAACCATTCAACTTAACTAATCTCCAGTTAGTTTCTAATTTTCTTAACTCCGTTGTGTCTAAGAACAGTATTATTGAAGATACCATTCACGACAACCCAAAATCACATTCCATTAATTATCGGGTTAAAGAACAAGTGTTATTTAAAACACTATTCACGATAAACCCAAAAATCAATACCAATTCAATTCCAATTAAATATTATTTAATTGGTACACTTCATTAAATCTAAATAAAAAGATTTAATCTTTTTCTCAACTGGGCTTAAGAACAGTGTTAATGAAGACACCATTCACAACAAATCCAAATCACATTTGATATTAAATACAAGGCTCTGAATAGAAAATATATCGGCTTATATTCAATATCAAATTCTGAAATCAACAAATATCATATTGGAAATAACGATATAAATATATCTTTCAAATTCCCATAACAATATCTGTAACATCACGAAATCCAACATCGAAATATTCAAATCCATTCCAATTCAAATATTGGAAATTCTGGTTATTTTCAAAACCATTTCAAATCCACTTTATTTATTTTAAAAATAAATAAATTATTATTCTAGTTCAAAACTAGTTCATTTCGATAAAAATCTATTTTTATCTTTTCAAATATGGAGTTTTTCATCCCAATTCTTACCAATTCATTTTTTATGATTTTACACAAATTATTGGTATTTTTAATAATTTTATCAAGGCTCGTACAGTCGATTTCCATCAACGGCCATCGAACTGCACTTACAGCGACTTTTCCAAATTTGTTTTGGACATAATTCCAAATCCAACCCTTAGATTTCAAATCTCTAATATTCATTAGAAAGCCCTTTTCGATACGAACCCAACGGTTCCGGTTTAGGAGAATCCGACGGTCGGATCTCCCGTAATATCGATTCGAAGTCAATGGTCGAAATTCGCGAACTGCCGCGGCGCAGCGCGTTCTATTCAGGCCATTATATATATATATATATATATATATTATATATTTCGTTGATTTCCTTTTAAAATGTATTATATAAATCGTTTTATATTCGTTTTCAAAAAGATATCAACTTCCTTTTCAAATTCAAATCAAGATTGAATTTTCAATATAAATTTGTTTTAATTTCATTTCAAATCGATTTCAATTTAATTCGAATTTCGATTCATTTCAATTTAATTCGAATTTCAGTTCATTTCAATTTAATTCGAATTTCAATTCATTTCAATTTAATTCGAATTTCAATTCATTTTAATTTAATTCGAATTTCAATTCATTTCAATTTAATTCGAATTTCAATTCATTTCAATTTAATTCGAATTTCAATTCATTTCAATTTAATTCGAATTTCAATTCATTTCAATTTAATTCGAATTTCAATTTAGTTCGAATTTCAATTCATTTCAATTTAATTCGAATTTCAAAACCACTTTCAATATTCATTGAAAAATGAATAAAATCGATATAAATATCGTTCACGTCAAAATGGCGTCAATCTAATCAACACGGCTTCATATATTTCTATTTTCAAATATTCTATTTCAAATATTTCTTTTTCAAATATTTCTATTCAAATATTCTATTTCAAAACTGGAATGAGGCCCAATCAACTACCATATAATGTTGATTATATGGATTTTCTACAACACATGTATAAAATAACAATGATAAATAATAAACCATCATCCAGAGTGCACCACACAACTGCATAAACATTAAATATAAATAATTAACGCTTACACAGTCTGTCAGTCCATCGATTGACATACAACTAAACAATCAGGATTATTATACGTCAAATATCATCCCAATACCAGTGTGGGGTTTCAAATCAACAAACACAGATTTTTATTTGTGTAGTTGGGCGATTTGTAAAATTTATCGTCCCAATCAATATCAGTTAAATTAGTGTATATAAAAAAATCGTCCGATTTGTTTATAAATATTTATTTTATATACACGTTAAAAATTCTATTTTCAACTATAAAATGTTTTTTAACTATATAGATATATTATTTCACATCACACAATCAACTACACATCAAAATCAAACAAACAAGCATACAAGCCGTCCATGGTCTGTGGACGACGGGTGTCGGGTGCTACTAAACACCGTCTGCATCCTAGTATATATTTCAAACTAGAAATAAATTAAAAGTGAGGAGTTCTCACCCAAGTTAAACCAAACGCCACGACTCTTCTTATGTAGGAAATATTCGTCGTGCTCTCCTTTTATCACTTTCGTTTCCCGTATTCACTACATATATAAAAATCACATTTTTATATAGTTGCTATGTACATAAAAATCACATTTTTTTGTTTCAAAGCCATATTATAAAAATTAAATTTTTATATCGCTAATTTGTACGTAAAAATTATATCTTTATAACGCTACTTTACATAATAAAAATCATACCTTTACCTCGCTATTGTATATATAAAAATCAAATTTTTTTATATCCGCCATTTCATTATAAAAATCACTTCTTTATAGAACTAAAAATCTTACGTTTAGACAATTAAAAATCTAATCTTTTCGCCTCTAAAAATATAATCTTTTTATATGAATAAAATCTGTTCTTTACGGTTTTATAAAAACCATAACTTTTCTTTCTTAAAAATCATGTCTTTATAGCTTTAAAAATCATAACTTTCTTCATATATTAAAAATCTAATTTTTATTCTCTCTTTACATGTATAAAATATCCAACTTTTATATCGCTATTATATAAGTAAAAATCGAATTTTTTCTATCAACAAAAAATCTAACTTTTGTCTAATGAAAGATCATAACTTTCTACTACTAAAAATCATATCTTTGTGTGTAAAAATTATATTTTTATTTTCTATTCTATTTTTATTATATTCAAACTGAAAATAAATTCCATTCTTTTTAGAAAAATAAGAAGGAAAGACAAAAAAAATAACATTGAAAATAAATTAATAAGACTTACAGCTAATCAGAGGGGGGGAGGTCTTCCGTGCGCTGGAGGTTCAAAGACGGAGGCTGCATCGATCTTCATGGTGGAGCGGTTCTCGGTGGACTGGGGTGGCGCGGTCTCGAGCTTGCGATGGAAGGAGACGATGGGGAAGTGGAGGGCGTCGTGGTCGGAGGAGGGGTGTGGAGGTGGTTTCCGTCGTCGGTGGTGGCCTAGGGGGGTACGACGGGGTCCTTCCCCCATTTCTTCTTTCTTTCTTTTTTATTTTATTTGAAAAATGAGTGAACGGGGGGCCTGAGTAATAGAATATAGAGAGAGGAATGTATATTATTATTTTTATTTAATTCAAAAAGGGACCTTATTATTTTGAATTCGAAACTGAACCCACCGACTGTCGTCCATAGCTAATTACCCCCATTCCGAACACAATGGGGTATGTATCGCAGGCTGATTCGACTGTTTCTACCAGTTTTCGTCAAAATCTAAATAAAAATCTATATATTGAATTTGAACGCACATTTCAATTTACCGGGGCCACATACATTCTCTAAAAATTCCTGAAAAATATTTTCTAGCTTCGTATTCATGATATGGTCCTAACAAAACTAATTTCATCGAATTCTGAGACCGTTTGAAAAATGGTCATTTTCCAGTCGATTAAAATCAACTAAAACTGTCAAAACACGTTTTACTTCACCATGCTCACATATTGATTCAAAAAATTACGAATTTTGGAATCTAGCAATAACTTGACATCCCGGATCCAACAAAAGTGGTTTCGTCGAAAACCGAGATCGTTTGCAAAATTTCCATTTTTAAGGGCCAGAATTCCATAGCGACTATTCTGAATTTTCAACTGGACATATCTTTTGATTCCCCCTATGAAATTTTGATTTTTCGGATTCATTAGAAAGATATTCTCAATAAGATTTGAATATTTTTGGTTTCACTAAAATCCGGTTTATTTTGCAACCGGTACATTCATTTGAAATTTGAAATCGAATTATCGAACAACCGCGCCATTTTCAATTCCTTTTATATATATAAATAAATATCTATATTCTAACGACGACGTATATAAATATATACGTTATAATTCTATTCAAAATAAATTTCTCGTCGATACCATTTAAAATATTTCATTTAAAATATTCAAAATTCGCTAAAATTGCCAAAATAAAAATTTTAAATTGGCTCAGATTTCCAGGTTATTACAAAATAATTAATATAGTATAAAATAATTTAATTAAAATAAATATATTACATAAAATAATTTGGTTTAATAATTATAACATATATATATATATATAATAGTTTAGTATTTAAATAAAATAATTTTCAAATAGTTATAAGATGTTTAATAGTTAAATTAAATATAAATAGTTATAAAATAATAATTATGTAAATAATCTAAATTTGTTTTGTATAAAAGAATACTAGTTTAAAATAATATAGTTTTATAGTAATCCAATCTGAACCATATATCCATATGTTCAATTTCAACTTATAATCAATTCAATCATCAAAACTTCCCTTCAAATAAACAGTATATTCTAAATCCGATACATTTCAGATATTATTCAAGTTAGGTACAAATTTTATTGCTTCAATCGAGTCCTCAAAATTTCAAATTTACTTTATAACTCATTTCTTTCATTTCATGACTATTAAATCTCATATTTCAAATTTAATCAATTCTAAATATTACTTCAATTATATTTGTATTCCAACCATTCATTTCATAAATTATTATCAAATAAATTTATTAAGTTTCATTATCCTAACAGATTTCATATAAATTCATTTCATCATTTTTCTTCCACATCTTAATCAATTTAGCTTAATTTTGAAATTTCATTTCAATTCAGTTATTAAACAGATTTAGTTACAATTAAATGCCAAATCTCTCTTTGAACCTTTCTTAATGCAAAGTACTAAGAAAAATCTATACTTATATTTTTATAAAAATCTATATTTGTATATTAAATTTTAAAATTTGAATAATATTAAACAATAATAAAAGATTCATTAAACTACTTACAAAATAATTTAAATTATTTAACTTTTAAAAATAGTATTATAATAAAAATATTTTAAAATAGCTTTGGTAAAATGAAATATATATTTTAACTTGAAAAAATATTTTCAAAATAGGCCAATGGTGTTCATATATAATTTTCTACCTTGGCCAAGTGATACAGATATGTATCATTTCAATCCGTAATATAAAATTTCAAATCCCGGATATATATCATTTCAACCTGCATCCCAAATCGATTCAATTCAATTCCTAAATTTATACAGTGATTCAGGTATGTCTCATTTCCACACATAGGGAACTTGCAATATGAGAACAAATAAATAAACAATATTAATAGGCTAAACAAATAAAACATATCAAACATATACATGAAGTAAATTTAAAAAGTGAAACATATGCATGAAGTAATACATGTGCACATTCATATCATATATATTGGTCATGTCATAAATGTGTGTCATCTGTGTAGAACATATAATAAAATTTTCTAACAGCAATCCTATACATTTCATAGAATTTCAAATGTACCGAATTTCACTTCTATAAAAATTTAAGTCAAATGTGAGATAAACTCACCTTTCGTGGAACTGAATGGAGACGACAAACGAATGGACAAGGAAAGGAGCAACAACATCCAAGCACAACTCAGGGTTGATTCAAGCTCAATAACCACTCAATATTCGTCTTTATTGGAAGAGGAGGGAATTTCTCAGCAAAACAACACAACAATTGGATTTTTGGAACAATTTTCGAAATATATATATATATATATATATATAACTTTTTATTATAAAATCAACTCGACACAAAAAAAACATAGTACTTGACAATCCAAACACACATAGCACGACAACTATATCAATGTATATTTTTATAAAATATAAATAAATACAAACTCATGCATAACAAATCACCCGACACAACAATGCCAAAATTTTCTTTTTTAAAACTCAACACGCTTTAAAACACAACCCATGCACGCAAACATATATATATATATATATATAATACACAACTTACGTATAACACAACACACAAACACATGCACGCATCATACTCACGCATATAGCCGAACGCGCGCACACAACACAAAACGAAGGAAAAAAGTATATATATTTATATAAGTAACAAAAGGAGAAAGGCTTGCGTTCAGAGTGAGTCGGAGGGGGTTGGTTTTGGGTTCGCACTACGTCGTAGATGGCATACGACAACCCCAAAGAAATGACGCAGTAGGTGCCAAAAAGTATTGCTGTAGGCAAAAAATGATCTGTGGCAACACTTTTTTAGGGTTTCCTTTTTCCGCGTTGCCTTAGAGTCAAAGGCAACACATTTGTGATCCTAAGACAACATCAGCATAGGTGTTGCCATAGGTACTAAATTTACAAAAAATGTGGGGTCCTCTAAAATCTATAACCCGGGTTCATGGAATCCTGTTGTAGGGACCACATGCATTAATCTATGCAGCACTTTTACCATCCAATGACAACACCATATCATAGCAACGGCAACAGTTCACATTACATACAACAACATTATATAAGAGCTATGGCAACAATAAATCACATACTGCAACATTACAAAATTTAACATCACACTGAGTTAAAATACTAATTATCTCGGATTCACAAGCAATACAAATATTAGTACTTACAAACATACTCACAAACATAGCCAGAAAAAACATGTTCACAGAGTATACTTACAAACACATCTTGTACGTACTAAATATCAATTCATGTTCACTGCAATTGCGCACAAAGATCCCCAATATCAATGACTAAGAGTGTGAGCCTCCACTGCGTTCACTACTTTCAGTTTCAGTGCCTTCACTGCGAACTATCGCACAAAGATCCCAATATCAATGTGCATGTGCGGGTTTGCTTCATCCAATTTCTTAAGCATCCTTGTCAAGCTCTCTCGAACTTTTTCGTCCATCTTTGCATCAAGTTCACTTTGGACCAACTTGTTCGCCTTTGCTTCGACTTCGTCGGCTATATCTTCTGTTATCTTCATTGCCAGCTCCTGTATGTATGTGTCTGCTATTGGAGCAGCTTTTGAAACTTTTGGAGACTTTGTGTGCCGTCCTATAAGCCATGATGGACCATGCGACTTTCCATCAGAAACAAGTTCATGAACAACTCCATCATTGCCTCCTTCACCAATTGCTTTTTCAATCTTCTCCTGCAAAATAAAGCAGTTTTAAAATGTGACATTAAATAAAATTAACAATTTTTAAACAAGTTTCTTAAACAAGAATTGCGGCATATAACACACTAAAACCAAAAGTAAAAGATCAAACTTATTGCTATGATCGATCCTGCTATCAGTTTCAACAAAACAGGATCTAATTCTAAAATAATGATGATCATGTGCAATATGAAGCATTATTTTTGATGCCTGATTGAAGAGACAATAAAATTCTTACAATTTTGTAGTTCATTATTGAAGTACCAATCTCACCTTTCCTTCTTTCGGCTTGCGAGTTTTAACATAAAGTTCTCCTCTGATTCCTTGGACTGATACAAAAAACATTAGATAGTAAATGGATATCAAACCAATTGTTCCGGAACATATATCACTAATAATGCTAAAAAGTTAAATAAGGATATGTAGTTTATTCACAAGTTAAACAAGGATATTGCATTCGAGTTAAACAAGCATATCTCCATATGACCTATATTGTTAAACTAGTCAACCATAAAAATAAGCAAAACACATACTATCTTATGCCGAATTTGGGAAAAAAGTTTTGGACCAGCAGTGTGTGTGTGTGTGTGTGTGTGTGTCAATATATGATTTTTGATTTGCAGAATTTGTAAGGACCTTGGACTATAAAACAACATGAAATAAATATGTTTATCTGACTGATTTAAATGAATAAAAAGGGAAATTTTTTTGGGATAAAACTTAAAATTATACCTGAATTTTTCACCTCCCCAAAACTGCATGAGTACTTTGAAATCCTAAAGTGGAATTTTATCCGGCCTAATTTCAAGCCTCTCTTCATTAGTTACATAAGCCGTATAGTTTGTCTTTTTAATACGACTCTTGTACCCCCATCCAAGCATCACGAATTGACCTTAATGACCAATACTCCCATTCATTCGGAATTATATACCGTTGCTTAAATACAAATTAAACATTAAAAAGAACATTCATGCTACTTTTGTGACAAGTTTCATATATTTAAGTTGTGAAATTCAGCTAAGTTTGCAAATTACCTTCACATAGCTCCACAGCGTGTCCTTCAAACTTGCATAAACCAAGACTTGTAAGTAAGTGGAACACTTCACTTCAGTGTTCCTAAAAAATAACTCAGTTCAGTCATTACTTGATCATCGTCTGAAATAGGTTGGCCCCGATCATTCATTTGGATTACAACTCTTTTGTCATATGGCCTTGAATGAACTTTATCCATCTTTATTTTTTCCCTAAGCCTTCTAGGAGCTCCGGCTACGGTTACAAAGTACATACAATAGTAAAGAGAAGGCTAGCCAAAACATAAATGAGAACTTAAATTATTAAAATCAGAACTCAATCAAATACTACCTTCATCTTCTGCTACTTTGTCTTTTTCGTTTTAAATATTTGTCGAGACATTTCTGACAACAGCCATATTCCTTACACTTCCACGTCCAATACTGTTAATCTTCTGGCGTTCTCGCATAGCGAAATAAGCCGCCATTGTTCCTATTCCTTCATTGTGTGGTAACTCATTGCTACTTGGTTGACCATTATATTGCAAATGAACTGGTACTTCCCTTGCCTTCGGAGTTGCATTCTTATCAGTTGCAGATTCAATATTGGCTCGTGAACGAGTTGTTGGTCCAAACTAAGGCTTTGTAATCCTATCTTTTTTGGTTCTATAAAACACGCACACAAAAACAATAAAAAATAATAATGAAGCTAGTCTGTGAATACTAACATAAAATTAAACCTGTGACAACCCGCCCCGCACCAACCGACATTCACTCCACAAGTGCGCTGTACACATGTCCAGTTAGCACGGGAAGGTCATCAGAAAAGGAAAGAAAGAAGACGAAGAATCAACAAGGAACCTGTAGAATGTCTCACAGCGCATAGAACAAAATATAATAACAACGTACTTGACATAAAACAGGCGAGACAGTGCATAAGCTGAAAACAAACTATCATAGCAGCGGAAAATCCAAAGTACAGCTTATGATCCAAAGCCAACATTATTACAACTTTTAAAAACTGTCTCAAAAAGCTAAACAAGAAAAGTACACTACTAATGCCTAAAGTAGTGACTAGCAACGACACAGGGAGAATATATATATATATCATACGTGGAAGCCTCCCGCTCGCCTCCGAATCTGCTACTCGCGCATCACCAGCTAACCTATCTCTAGTTTGCTTGTGTGAGCACCCAGAGTAATAAAAAGAGACATAAAACTCTGGGTCAGACAAAAAGTCTGGTATGAGCGATAAGCAGCTAAACAGAACAATAACAGGTATACTAAACCATACCTGAACCTGGACCTGCAACCAAAGAGTTAGCACTACATACTGTACAGCACTCTGAGGTGCCACTAAACAAATGGTGTAAAGATAACGGGGGTGGGGGTGTGTATGTCATAGTGATGGCAAACAATTAAACATAGCAACCATCCTCACATCTCTCACTCAGTGCGTAAAGCATACGATATCCACCAATTCGACCACCCAATACTTTGCTATGATCATTCTGACCCATGAAGTCACAACGACCCCACTGCATTGGTCCATAGCCACTAATCCTTCGCTATGTCCACTTTGCCCCATGGAGTCATAACGGCTCCACTGCACTGGCTCATAGCCTTACTAATCCTTTACTATGTCCACTCTGCCCCATGGAGTCACAATGGCTCCACTGCACTGGCTCATAATCTTACTACGATCACTTTGCCCCTCGAGTCATGATGACTGTACTGTACTGATACGTAGTCCTGCTACGATCACTTTGCCCCTCGAGTCGTGATGACTCTACTAAATTGATACGTAGCCGATCATCCCTTTTCAGTGGTGAATCGAAGTTATGAATGTCGACAACTCCTTAGCACACGTCCCGCAGCAAAGCCCAACCATGAAATGAACTCATTGTTTCCCAACTGGATCCTGAGCTCCAACTTCCATTTGGACTACCTTTTCATCTCGGGTTATTGGCCATCACCGGGTCGGTTCGGATCTCTGTCCTTCTTCTCTATCGGTTCGGATCGGTATCCTCTAAGTGCTTCGGTTCGGGTCGGAGGGTCTCCAAGTCCCTTAGCAGTACGTCGGTTCGGTTCGGGTCCTCCATGTCACATCGGGTCGGTTCGGGTCCTCCATGTCACATCGGGTCGGTTCGGGTCCTCCATGTTACATCGTATCGGTTCGCCAACTGTCTTCCGTCCCTTGCTTGATTTTCTGGTCCGATCCGATTCCCATTCCTATTCCCATCCGCTCCGATCCAATCCCCCCTTCTCTAGCTTGATTTGATCCTTGTTCAACCATTATGGCCTTCCTTTTTGCCACACTTTACCCTTGTGTCAATCCTCAGTTCGGTTCGGTGATCCCTTGCCCAGTCCTTTATTTGGTCCGAGCCCATTCCTCTGATCCGATCCGAAAACCTGCACTGTTTTTCTACAACTTTTCCAACGAGTATTTTACGCCATTCGACGACGTTTTCGACCATTCTATCTATTCTAATCAATCACAAAGCATACCATATAGTCATAACAACAAATAGAAGTGACCTCAAACACCAAAACATCAATATGATATGTTAAAATGGATCAAACATAGCCAAAACCCCATATTTTCCCTTAAACATGTTCAAGCATAATTAATGATAGGATTAGCAAAACTTAACCAAATTAACCCAAGTTCATATCAGAGGTCTAAAACATCATTTAAGAATTTATAAATATTTTTCCAGAATTTTATCATGTTTAAATTCGCTAATTAACACTAATTACCCTTAATTAACCATCATTAGTGAGGAACTATGCAAATCACTCACCTTAGCCACAAATAAACATTAGATCTGAAATAAATCTCTGTTTGGGCGCGAATAACAGTGCAAATCAGCAGCTCTAATCTTGATTTGGTGAAGATCTCCCTTGATTTGATGTTGCTAAGCTTAATCCTTGATTAGAAAGTGATTTGGGGTGATTTAAAGGTTGGAAGCCATTTTTAGGGTTTCTAAGAGGTAAGTGGAGGCTAGAAAACTGAAATGGAATGAATCTCTAACTCTTTTCAGCCTCCCCATAACCCTAATCCCGAAATGGGTTATGGGCCCATTTACTAATCACCCTATTTGGCCCGGTTAAGCAGTTTTTCACCTTCCAAACCTTATTTCAGCCATATCTCCCAAAAGATACGTCCGTTTGGCTATTATGACCACTCTACGGAAAGGTAAACCATTAAACAAATCTAATGGAAGTGGTTTCCGGTCAAAATTCCTTTCCAGTCAAAAGTTATGGCCAAAACGGTATCAGCTAGGGGCAAAATGTTCATTTAAAAATCGGCAAAAATCATGATCATGGGAAATGACCCCAATAGTCGTTTCCCGAAGTTACATGACCATACGCCTTCATATAAGAAAGAAATAAATATTCTACGATCCTCCGATGCGTAGAATGCGGGTTGTTACATTCTTCTGCCCTTAAGAAATTTCGCCCCCGAAATTTCCTAACCAAAACACACAAAGGGTTCCGCATGCCTATCAGCCATAAAACAACCATCAAACATACAAAACAAGCAAAACAAGTCTATCCTAGCATGTGGAATGACTAAATTGCAAAGTAAATCTTACCAGGCAAAAAGTTCTGGATACGTCTTCCTAATGCTCTCCTCTGTCTCCCAAGTACAGTCATTCTCGTTCTCGCCCCACTGAACCTTGACTAGCTTCACCGCCTTCCTTCGAAGTCGCTTCGTATCATGCTCGACAATACGAATTGTCTTACGGTTCCCAACCGCCTCGGGTTCCACTTCGAACTCCTCTAACTGATCAGGTGAAATAGTCAAATCTGGGTCGTGCACGAACTTCCTTAGCTGGGAAACATGAAATACGTTGTGAACTCCCACCATCTTTTCGGGTAAGCCAACTCTATACGCCAAATTCCCAACTTGCTCGAGAACTGGGAAAGGGCCAACAAATCTTGGTGCCAACTTGCCTCTCCTGCCAAATCGTATCACGCTCTTCAACGGAGAAATCTTGACAAACACCAAGTCACCAACGGAGAATTTTAAGTCTCTTCTCCTCTTGTCAGCATAACTCTTCTGCCTATCCTAGGCAGCCTTCATCCGTTGTTGAATGATCTTAATCTTATCTGAAGTTTCCCTCACCACATCTGGTCCAAGCATAAACTTCTCGCCAGTCTCTATCCAACATGATGGTGAGTTGCACGGTCTTCCGTACAAAGCTTCATATGGAGCCATACCGATACTGGATTGGTAGCTATTATTATATGCAAACTCTACTAGATGCAAATGGTCATCCCATGATCCACCAAAATCCAATATACAAGCTCTCAAGAGATCTTCCAATATACGATTCACCCTCTATGTCTGACCATCAGTTTGAGGATGATACGTGGTACTGAGATATAGTTCGGACCCTAGAGCCTCTTGTAAGCTCTTCCAAAACCCACTAGTGAACAACGGGTCTCGGTCACTCACAATGCTTTTAGGTACCCTATGAAATCCTACTACCCACTTCATATACAATTCTGCTAACTTAGCTGCCGTTCTGGTCGATTTGATTGGTATAAATCTTGCACTCTTAGTCAATCGATCCACAATTACCCAAATGCTATCATGCCCCGATCTAGTCCTTGGTAAACCATCAATGAAATCCATTGAGACTTGCTCCCATTTCCATTATGGAATTTCTAATGGTTGCAACAAACCACCAGGCTTCTTTTGCTCGGCTTTAACTAGCTGGCAATTCATGCACTTGGATATAAACTTCCCCACGTCTCTTTTCATCCCTTCCCAGTAGTAAGTCTGTTTCATGTCTCGATGCATCTTATTACCACCGGGTTGTATAGTCAGTTTTGAGTGATGACATTCCCTAAGCACTTCATCTCTCAAACCATTCACGTTGGGTACAACTAGTCTTCCATTCTTTCGAAGCCATCCTTCTCGATCAAGCCCATACAAATTCATCTCCTCACCGTTGATATTCATCTCTAATTTGGAGATGATTTCCAATAGATTAGGATCGTCCCTCTGACTGGAACCAATCCGCTCAATCAAAGTGGGTCTGATCGTCAAACTAGCTAACATCTCTGGATCCAATTCGCACTTTGGTCTGAAATCATACCCTGCGATATACCACAGTTGCTTCCATTCAAGAAACATAGCCCCTAAACTGGCATGTCTCCTACTTAAGGCATTGGCTACCGCATTGCCTTTCCCAGGTGTATATGCGATATCAAAATCATACGAAGCTAAGAACTCTATCCATCTTTGCTGACGGAGATTCAGATCCTTCTGGGAGAAGAGATACTTTAACGATTTATAATCGGTAAACAACTCAAATCTTTCTCCCAAGAGATAATGTCTCCACATCTTCAACGCGAACGTGATCGCTGCCAGTTCCAAATCATGGGTAGGATACTTTTTCTCATGCGGCTTTAATTGCCGACTAGCATAATCTACAACCCTACCTCCTTGCATTAATACAGCACCTAGTCCGGTACCACAAGCATCCGTGTATATCGTCATCTCTTCATTCCCTTTAGGAATGAATAACACTGGCGCATGCGTCAACTTTTCTTTTAGACTCTTGAATGCATTCTCACACACTCCGTCCCATACGAAGGCTTGATTCTTCTTAGTCAACTGAGTCAACGGTGCTGCTATCTTGGAGAAGTCCTGGATAAACTTACGATAATATCCCGTAACCCCAAGAAGCTCCTTACGTCCGTTGCATTCTGGGGCGTAGGCCAATCCTGTACCGTAGCCACCTTCGCAGGGTCCACAGCAATACCATTTTCTGAAACAACATGGCCCAAGAATCTCACTTCCCTCCTCCAAAAGTGACACTTAGAAAATTTCGCTTTCAATTGGTGTTTTCTCAACACCTCCATCACTATACTCAAATGACCCTTGTGTTCTTCCTATGTCCTCGAGTAAACAAGGATGTCATCTACGAACATAAGAACAAACTTATTCAACTGATCTCTAAATACTCGATTCAAAAGATCCACGAAGTATGCTGGTGCATTGGTCAACCCAAATGGCATGACCAACCACTTATAGAATCCAGACGGCGTCCTAAATGTCGTTTTCGGAACACACTCAGCTTCTACTCGAAGCTGATGAAACCCTGTCGCGAGGTCCAACTGGGAGCTCCTTCCAGTTGATCAAACAAATCATCTATTCGAGGTAGAGGATACTTATTCTTCCTCGTCACCTTATTCAACTCGCGATAATCCACACACACAAACGAAAGGAACCATCTGCCTTAGTGGCAAACACAACTGGTGCTCCCCACTCGGAGATGCTTCTTCTAATAAATCCCTTCTTCAAAAGATCGCTTACTTGCACCCCGAGCTCTCGCTGCTCCCTTGGTGCCATACGACGAAGTGGCATCACTATAGGTCTGGCGTCTTTCACTAGGCGTGGTGGAAGCCCGGTCACTTCCTCGAAGACGTCCGGATACTGACCAACCACGGGCACATCTGACAACTCATCATGCGGGATGTCGAGGGAATTTATAAAACTAGCCATTACCCCATCACTAGGTAGACTACCAAACACCCTCCGCCCATCATCTGCCCTAACTGTCACCAAAAAGCCCTCACGGTCTACCACCACCCCGTATCTTTGGAGCCAATCGACTCCCAATATAATGCCATACCCTGTAAAGCCCAAAACAAAGCAATCACAAACAAACATACATCCATGACTCGATAAGACCAAATTTTGTCAAATCATACTAAGGTTAGTCGAACCACCAATTGGGTTCGTCACAACCAACGTTCTATCGACTATCTCGGGTTCCAGTCCCAACCTATCTACCAAGTCACTAGATATGAAGGAACAGGAAGCCCCAGTATCAAACAAAACTCGAACAAGTACATCATGAATAGAAAGCATACCTTGAATGACGACATTCTTTCCTTTCTCCGCCGCAGTTGGGGCATTCAACGAAGAAGGAACAGCATTAATAGCATATGCTTTCACAATCTACTTCTCTTTAAGAGGTTGTGGACATTTATCCTTATAAGTCCCACTTGGCCACAGTTGTAGCACTTCCTATCCGCTGGCTTGGCTCGACACTCTTTGGCATAATGGCCCTTATTACCACAGCTGAAGCACTCAACATCTTTCTTGCTCTTTTTGTGGCCATCCTTAGTTTGGTTCTGCTACCTCTTGTTCTAAGTGTTATTCTTGCCTCCGCCGCCTGCTTGCGGCTTCAGCCCTTCTGCAGATGCAACCTCAGTCTTTGACTTGGGGTAAAGACTCTCTGATCTCAAAGCTTTCCCAACAATCGATTCAAAAGTCTCATCGATGTGGTTGATAAGCCTTTCTCCCAAGTATCCATCCAAACCAGTAATGAACTTCTCATTCTTCTTCTTAGGAGTATCGATAAGGGATAACCCATACTTCGACAAAGTGTCGAACTCAGCAATATAGTCAGAGACTGCCCTACCATTTTGTTTAAGCTCCAAGAACTTACTAAACAATTCCGACTTCTGAGCAGCTGGGATAAACTTGTCGCTAAAGCGAGCCTTAAACTGATCCCAAGTAACCTGATCTTCTAGAGTGGATGTCTTAATAGCATTCAACCAATTCATCGCTCACCCTTGCAGCTGACGAGACGCTAGCCTTCTCTTCATCACATCCTCGATACCCAAGTCGTCGAAGATACGATCAAAGCTATCCAACCAATCCTGAACATCCGTGGCTGACTCCGTTCCCTGGAACGGCTTCCCACCAAGGTGAGTGTAATCCTTGCACAGCTTAGCAAAATCGGCCCTAGGCGCCTGCACTACTGGACCACCACCATTACCGGGATAGGGAGCTGCCCCTAGCACATCCCTAAGCATTTCTCTCATGAGGTTAGTAAACATTGCCCTCATGTCAGCAGCATTCCCATCATTGTCTCCTTTACCAACACCTCTTGCGTATCGGCTCATCGTTCAATCTGTAAAGAGAAAACGATTAACCATCTCCATAGTGGTGCTAGTGCAGTGCGACTTCATCCTTAGCTATACTAATAATATATATATAGCTTTTGAAAAACCAAAGTAATTACAAATACGCTCTCTCATATATGTACTATCTCTCCCTAGTGTCTTTCCCTAGGTTAACTACGCAACCTAGAGCTCTGATACCAAATGTGACAACCCGCCCTGCACCAACCGACATTCACTCCACAAGTGCGTTGTACACATGTCCAGTTACCACGGGAAGGTCGTCAGAAAAGGAAAGAAAGAAGACGAAGAATCTACAAGGTACCTGTAGAATGTCTCACAGCGCATAGAACAAAATATAATAACAACATACTTGACATAAAACAGGTGAGACAGTGCATAAGCTGAAAACAAACTATCAAAGCAGCGGAAAATCCAAAGTACAGCTTATGATCCAAAGCCAACATTATTACAACTTTTAAAAACTATCTCAAAAAGCTAAAAAAGAAAGGTACACTACTAATGCCCAAAGTAGTGACCAGCAACGACATAGGGAGAATATCTATATACCATACGTGGAAGCCTCCTGCTCGCCTCCGAATCTGCTACTCGCGCATCACCAGCTAACTTGTCTCTAGTCTGCTCGTGTGAGCACCTAGAGTAATAAGAAGAGACATAAAACTCTGGGTCAGATAAAAAGTCTGGTATGAGCGATAAGCAGCTAAATAGAACAATAACAGGTATACTAAACCATACCTGAACCAGGACCAGCAACCAAAGAGTTAGCACTACATACTGTACAACACTCTGAGGTGCCACTAAACAAATGGTGTAAAGATAACGGGGGTGGGGGTGTGCATGTCATAGTGATGGCAAACAATCAACCATAGCAACCATCCTCACATCTCTCACTCAGTGCGTAAAGCATACGATATCCACCACTTCGACCACCCAATACTTTATTATGATCACTCTGCCCCCACGAAGTCACAACGACCCCTCTGCACTGATCCATAGCCACTAATCCTTCACTATGTCCACTTTTCCTCATGGAGTCATAACGGCTCCACTGCACTGGCTCATAGCCTTACTAATCCTTTACTATGTCCACTCTGCCCCATGGAGTCACAATGGATCCACTGCACTGGCTCATAGTCTTACTACGATCACTTTGCCCCTCGAGTCATGATGACTCTACTGCACTGATACGTAGTCCTGCTACGATCACTTTGTCCCTCGAGTCGTGATGACTCTACTGCACTGATACGTAGCCCATCATCCCTTTTCAGTGGTGAATCGAAGTTATGAACGTCGACAACTCCTTAGCACACGTCCCGCAGCAAAGCCCAACCATGAAGTGAACTCATTGTTTCCCAACTGGATCCTGAGCTCCAACTTCCATTTGGACTACCTTTGCATCTCGGGTTATTGTCCATCACCGGGTCGGTTCGGATCTCTGTCCTTCTTCTCTATCGGTTCAGATCGATATCCTCCAAGTGCTTCAGTTCGGGTCGGAGGGTCTCCAAGTCCCTTAGCAGTACGTCGGTTCGGTTCAGGTCCTCCATGTCACATCGGGTCTGTTCAGGTCCTCCATGTCACATCGGGTCGGTTCGGGTCCTCCATGTCACATCGGGTCGGTTCGCCAACTGTTTTCCTTCCGTCCCTTGCTTGATTTTATGGTCCGATCCGATCCCCATTCCTATTCCCATCCGCTTCGATCCAATCCCCCTTCTCTAGCTCGATCCGATCCTAGTTCAAGGATTGTGGCCTTCCTTTTTGCCACACTTCCCCATTGTGTCAAGCCTCGGTTCGGTTCGGTGATCCCTTGCCCAGTCCTTTATTCGGTCCAAGCCCATTCCTCCGATCCGATCCGAAAACCTGCATTGTTTTTCTATAACTTTTCCAAGGAGCATTTTACGCCATTCGACGATGCTTTTGACCATTCTATCTATTCTAATCAATCAAAAAGCATACCATACAGTCATAGCAACAAATAGAAGTGACCTCAAACACCAAAACATCAATATGATATGTTAAAATGGATCAAACATAGCCAAAACCCCATATTTTCCCTTAAACATGTTCAAGCATAATTAATGATAGGATAAGCAAAACTTAACCAAATTAACCCAAGTTCATATCAGAGGTCTAAAACATCATTTAAGAATTTATAAATATTTTTCCAGAATTTTATCATGTTTAAATTCGCTAATTAACACTAATTACCCTTAATTAACCATCATTAGTGAGGAACTATGCAAATCACTCACCTTAGCCACAAATAAACTTTAGATCTGAAATAAATCTCTGTTTGGGCGCGAATAACAGTGCAAATCAGCAGCTCTAATCTTGATTTGGTGAAGATCTCCCTTGATTTGATGTTGCTAAGCTTAATCCTTGATTAGAAAGTGATTTGGGGTGATTTAGAGGTTGGAAGCCATTTTTAGGGTTTCTAGGAGGTAAGTGGAGGCTAGAAAACTGAAATGGAATGAATCTCTAACTCTTTTCAGCCTCCCCATAACCCTAATCCCGAAATGGGTTATGGGCCCATTCACTAATCACCCTGTTTGGCCCGGTTAAGCAGTTTTTCACCTTCCAAACCTTATTTCAGCCATATCTCCCAAACGGTAAGTCTGTTTGGCTATTATGACCACTCTACGGAAAGGTAAACCATCAAACAAATCTAATGGAAGTGATTTCAGGTCAAAATTCCTTTTCAGTCAAAAGTTATGGCCAAAACAGTACCAGCTAGGGGCAAAATGGTCATTTAAAAATGGGCAAAAGTCATGATCATCGGAAATGACCCCAAAAGTCGTTTCCCAAAGTTACATGACCATACGCCTTCATATAAGAAAGAAATAAATATTCTACGATCTTTTTGATGCGTAGAATGCGGGTTGTTACAAAACCTTCAGCTATAACGCACCTTTACCTGATTTTTTTTTAAGTATCATCTTCAAATTCTGGAACATAATCTTCGCTTTCCCCATCAAGCATCTTTGATTTTCCTTTATTTTTTCTAAATTTATTTCTCATTCCAGAAACTAGTTTAGGCATCCAAAGTTTTTCAAAAACACTATTCTTCGGTAAGACAATTTTGTCTCCCCCCCTTTCGTACTCTGTAAGCGGTGGAGGTGGCGGAGGTGATAGATCATCATTCTGAAAGTAATTAAACAAGACATTAGTGTAAATATTAGCAAAATATGTAGGTCATATATTAGAAGACCATATTGTAGTCTTCTTAACAGAAACTCAATTTCATCTGTATTTTTCTCTTCATCATGTGGAGAATTATTGAAATCCAATTTACTCCTGACACCTTCTAAGTTGATATTCAAAGTTGCATCACTGACTTCAGCTGGATTTTCCTTCTCCGGTAACTTCATCAAACTACTGACTCTAGTTGACTTCTTACTGACCCCCTTTTTCTTCTTCATACGTGGACTCACATCGGTTCAGCTGATCACTTCTGGATTGTTCGTAACTGGATTATTTAGCCACGCCGACTTTCCAAGAGTACTAAAGACTTTAGTCTGCTTGTTGTTGATAGGTGAACTCACAGCAGCTTTGCTGATCATTTGTGAATTGTTTAGCCGTGTCGACTTTCTAGGAGTAAAGACTTAATCGGTCTGCTGCTTCTTTTTTGCTAACTGTTGTAGATGGTGAGCGGTGACAAACTGCCATTTCTATGATTTCGCAGCTGCAACATACAAGTTCTTTATTATTCTGCTAATGCACTAAAAATCAAACAAGTCTAAACGAAAAACATATTCAACAAAATGACCAAATTCATCAAAATATTACAAATGAGAAGACATGTTTATACCTGAAAACAGATTCTTCCTTGGGTGTACGATGACATGTGGCTGCATTTGTTTAATTGGCTCGATACTATCCTCGACAACAGTGTCGACATAGAAATCAATGTAATCACCATTATTTTTTAGTTGCATCATAAACAACAGCTCTACATCATCGGCCACCAATTTCCACCCACTCATTGGACCTTTATATGCATATATTCCTCCAATTTTGATGTACTCTAGCTCTTCTTTGACAAACTCCATCAGTACTATGTACGAAAACCTATCCAGATCAACTCCCTTGATAATAGCCTCTTATCCACCAACATATCCATTCTTCCCAAATTTTCCCTTGTGGTGGAGCCTAAGATTTGCCTCCATCCTACACAAAATGGAGAAATTAACATTAGATTGAAATAATTACAACATAAAATAAACCAACCGCATTATAAAATAAAACAGCCACTTCACTAACATGTAATATAGGCAGAAATAGTAAAAAAGATACAAAAAGAAGCCTCAAATATGATACATCAGTTACAAAATTTAATCAAGGCAGAAACAACAATTTCTTACTTAAATAGCATTCAGTTATTTTTCCTGAAACACCACAAGTTTTGCAGTTATTTTCCTTTTCATTTTATTGCCCAATATAGCATGCAGTCATTTGGTGATGCATGTATTCTTTGGTATTCGAGGCCTAAATTTACGCACAAATAACATGCAGCCGTCTGATCTTAGGAAGTTCTTCCCATATTTTTTACTTGTTCATCACTAATTTACACACAAATATTATTTAGCCATGACTATAAGGCATAAAAACACAATAATATCATATAAGCACTTCTCAACATAATTTTGTTACAAAAATAAACATAATAATAAAATCAGGAATATGATTACACCTGAATACACAAGTAAATCCATAAATTAGGCAACACAACAATCAAATTAGGAAATACTTGAAATATACATTGAGTGAAACCTTAAGCAGCAGATTAAATCGAAGCCCTAACTAAAATTTGAGACCTAAATGAACCCCAATTGAAGACTAATTTAAACACCGAAGCCCTAATTAAACTTGAACTCGAACTTGCTGTAATTGAATGCCAATTAAGCTTGTAAACTTGAACTTTTAGCCCTAATTGAAATTGCGAGTGAGAGTCTTTTATAGGTTGAGCGACGACGTATTTTGTTAAGTTTTCGATTGAAACCCTTGAAAATTTTGCTATGTTTTTTGCCGCTTTTTTTTTGGGTTTTTTTTGCTTCCCTCATTAAAGATTATTTCACATCACGTGGATTGCCAACATGGACCGTTGGATCGTAATCACCCGAATTGATAAATTTATTCACGTGGCTACTACAATGCCTTGGATTTTCTATGGTAACACTTTGAAGTATGTGTTGCAATAGACAAAAAACAGCATATCTATAGTTACATTGTAGCTAGCAACACCTTAAATTTTCATTGCGGTAGGTCATCTATGGCGTAGTGTCGGGTCTGCATAAGGCGGAGCGGGTCGGTGGCTTCAGGGCATTAGAGCTGGGCAGTTCTTGGTGCTGGGCGGAGGGGTTGAAGATGGGACGTGTTTACTGAGGGTTCTCGGGTTCCAGGAATGAGGCCATGGATGTTGGGGTTTCGGGTTCTATGGGTGTGAGGGTCGGTACCAGATCTGGGCAGAGCATTGGAGGCTTGGAAGTGCGGTGGTCAGATTTAGGCAAGGCAGAGAAAGCCCTTGGCTGGGGTCAGAGGTCAACGGCGAATGAGAGAGCAAGGGGGCGGACTTGGTGGGCTTTGTTGGAGGCACGGCTGTCGTGGCATGAGGAAGAACGAGATGGATGTTATCATATATTTTTGTTCACGAAGTAGAATAGGAAGGGAAATAAATAAGGTAACTAATGGGTTGTAAATTGAATAGGCATAAGGATGGTTTCGAAATCGAAAAAGTATTTAATGCGTTTTGAAACCAAAAGTAAACGGTTTTAGAAAATAAAATTTCAAACGATGGGGGAACGAACAGATCTGAAAATGAGAATGAATAGTTTGGCAAATAAAAAGAAAAAGGAACGAATGGATTGGAAATCAAAAAAGGAAGGAATGGATGTTTTAGGCAACGAAAGAAATGAACGTATTTGGAAAATCAAAAGTGATTGATTTTGGAATTGACAAAACACAGATCAAATTAAATGAACAGTTTTGAATTGACAAATATTGTTTCTATTATCAATTTATACATTTCTATCAAAAATCAAATTCATTAATTCTATAAAATCCAAAATAAATAGAGTTCAAATATGAAAATCAAAATTTATATTAAATCATTAAATAAAATTTACTTTAAAAATTCTGGTTGTTACATAATTTAATATATTTAAACCAAATGGTTCACATGTATCATCTTACCTATATTATATATATATATATATATTTGAATCAAAAGTTAATACATTTTCAAACATGTTTAAACTAGTTTAAAGTGTTCACTCGAAGACTTGATTGACACAATATATCAATCTCACTTTCGAAACCCAAAAATAAACACTCATAATGTTGCAACTATCACCAGAATTACTTCCAAATGACTAGAGCGTGATTTTGTATATATCTAGTATATTCATGATTTAGTACACACGTTAATTAGGTATATGTTCAAAATCACCAAATACTCAATAGTCCAATCTTAACGTCAAAGAAACTACTCGAAACCTTTTTCTCTTAAAATAGAATAGGTGCAAAATTTCCAATTATATATGTGTTATAACTAATATATTTCATGTCATTTATTATAATGAATTTCAAGTAAGGAAATGTATCTCTCCCTTACTCATTTATTTATTAAAATCTGACTTTTATCTTTTAGTTAATATTATCAACCCAAATTTTGGAAATGTATATCATATAATATTTCAAAATATTTCAAAACAATATTATATTAACATACATTCCCCTTAAGTTAAATTTTGTTTAATACATCAATTCATTCTTATCAGATTTAACCTTATTTCCATACTGAAGTTCACATCAACATTTCATCTTACTTAAGTTTTTAAATTTCAACATTATTTAATATACAAAATAAGTTCAAATCTATATCATAAACAATTTTGGTAAGTATCTAATTCTAATTTATTAAAACAAATTCACAACCATATTATTGATAACCTTTGTATAAGCAAGTTTTAAACTATTTCAACCGTACCAAATTAACCTTAAAATGCCTAAGCTTAAACTAAATAAGGTCATAAGCTTCCTACAACTTTTTCATAAATTATAGATTACATTAAATCGTACTTATAAGTCGAATTTCATTTGAAGGTTTAACATTTCAAGATATCATGTTTAAGCTATAATTGCATATCATGAATTCATATTTTTTTTCTTCTCAAATTCAATTTCATTTGAATTCAACAACTAATTTATTTATTAAAATCATTCCAAATACAATCCTTTATTTGGGCATAGGCGACCGGTTTTTATAGCGATCCGTAACATTTACTATTATAACAAATAATAGTTACAATTGTTACAGGAGTTTGGCAGATTGCTAGACTACTAAATTTGGTTTTTAAGGTGGAGAGTAAACTACATAAGGAGTTTATAGTGTTCCATCCACTCCACCTATCATGCTAATAGCACTGGAGCTAGCTAATTTACTAGACTGCAAAATTATACATTACATTCTTCACTTAGAAGAGAAATTACATATCAAATACAAAAAAATGGACCTAAAAGAAATGATACATCATTACCGCAAAAGTTCAACAAAATGTGCAACCAAGTTCTTGTGACATATATGCGCAGAACAGCTACACCAAGATTTGACAAATCTTTAGCTGGGTAAATTTAACAACCCGGAATTTCAAAACCAATTTAAATATTTTATTTTAGCTATTTTAATGGGTTTTGAATATTTAAAATGATTTATTTTAAATAATTACGACTAAAAATTTATTTTAAACGTAGTTAGAATGTACAAATTTATTTTAATATGAAAGGAGTTAGAAATGGCGCTGTAATTTGAAAATTCGATTTTAAACTTCAAATGAATGTATAGAATTCTAAATAAATCTGATTTCAGAAAAACCAGAAATATTTGGATATGTTTAATAATATCTTTCTAACGAATTTAAGAAATTAAGATTTCACTTTATAAATCATAAGTTATGTCCAGTTTAAAATTTTAAAATAGTCGCTATGGAATTTATATATATTATATTATAATAAATAGCCCTTAAAATTAGCTATTTTGTAAACGACCTCCGTTTTCGACAAAACCACTTATGTTGGATCCAGAATGTCAAAATTTTGTTATGTTTCAAATTTCATATTTTTTGGATTTAATATGTGAGCATGGTAAATTTAAACGTGTTTTGGTCAATTCAGTTTGAATTGGATCGACCAGAAAATGGCCAATTTTCAAACGACCTCCAAATTCGACAAAATGAGTTTTGTTAGGACCGTATCATCAAAACATAGCTAGATTTATTTTTCGGGAATTTTTGGAGTCAATATGTGGCCCCGTTAAATTAAAATGTACAATTAAAATTCAATATATTGATTTATATTTTAATTTTGATGAAAACCGATCAAAATAGTTGAATTGGCTTTCGAAACATATCCAATTGGGTTTGAAATGGGGGTATTTGGCTAGGGGCAACAGTCGCTGGGATTCATTTGGAGTTAGAGGCATTAAATTTCATAACGAAGCAAAAATAGAATAAAATATTAAAATAATATAATATAAATAGCCCCTAAAACTCTAAACCTTAAATCCCTTATCAGGTTTCCTCCGCTTCTAATAAACCAAAGGCTGAAATCGTTAGAAATTTGGGGCTCAATCTTAATCAATTCGATCCAAATTAGCTCATAACCTCAGAACTAAAATTGTAGTATCTTTTACACTCTCCAAATCTATACAAGCATGATGGGGTTTTGCGTTGTGTTTCGCATGAATCAGTGGTTTGAAGGTCAGGCCATCGCATGGGTTTTTCCGGCAATATGGGGCACTGAGGTCCATGGTCTTCGAGGCAGGGGTTGGTGATGCCAAGGAGAACGAGGGGTTTAACTCCGATCATGGTCAGGCGGTTTCAGGGAGGAGTGGTTATGGGTATTTAAAATCGATATTGGGTTCACTTTGCTCTAGGGGGTTACGGCTTTTCAGAAGGAGGAAGAAAGTGAAAGTAACGGCAACACTTTAAAAACGTTGTAAAGGTTAATTAAAATTAATTATTTAATTTAAATTCTCGTTTAAATAATCCAATCTTTATAATGCTATATCTTTTACATACGAGTTCAGAATCATGCAAAACTGGATCCATTGCGATCGTGGAGTCGAAAGCTTTGCAACAAAACTGACCGGGTCCAATTTGGTGCATGTTAGAATTTTGAGCAATATTCAAATCCAAACAGAACCGAAGTTCGGAAATAAAAGAACGGCGGAGCGGAAAAGAAAGTGAGAACTGTCTCTCACTCCAATTATTTTACAGTTATTATATAATAGGTTACAGACGGGGCTTAGTAGCTCCTGACACTATATTTTTGAACAAACCATGGCTGATTGTTTTTTTGGATTGTGATTGGGAGTATCAGTGATTGATATTGTTGTATATAAAATTATTTATATAAACTGTATATAAAAATTATCATGAAGATAAAATAAAATAAATATTCATTTACAAATCAGGCGGTTTGTTTATGTACATCCGTTTAACTGATATTTATTAGGACGATAAATTTTACACATCACCCAACTGCACAAATAATAATCAGTATTTGTTGTTTGAAAACCCCACACGGGTATTGGGATGATATTTGCCATACACTAATCTTAGTAATTAGTTGTATGTCAATCGATGGGTTGACAGACTTTATAAGCGTTGTTTATTTATTTTAATGCATATACAGTTATAAAATGCACTCTGGATGTTGTATGAATTTTTAATGATTGTTTATCATTATGTTGTATACATGTGATGTATGAAATCCATATAACTAAAATTATATGGTAATTGATTGAGTCTGCTTCCAGTTCAGAATCAACGAATATTTTAAAAATAATATTCAGTGAATATTGAAATGTGAAGCCATATTAAGTAGTTAAATGCCATTTTAACATGAACGGGATTATATGTCGATTCTATTCATTTTATAATGAATATCGAAAAGTGTTTTCAAAATCTGATATTTTGAAAATATTATCATTTTAAAACTAGAATGATACGGAATATTCAATTTTGATTTAAAATTGAAATGGAGTTGGAATCGTTTTAAAATGAATTTATAAAGGAATATTCAATTTTGATTTGAAAATTTAATTGAAGCGGAAATCGTTTTAAAATGAATTTAAAACGAATTTATAAAGAAATATTCAATTTTGATTTAAAATTGAAATGGAAGTGAAAATCATTTTTAAAACGAATTTAAAACGATTTATAAAATAGGTTTTAAAACGAAATCGAATATATATATATATATATATTAATGGCTTGAATAGAACGCACCACGCAGCCACCGTTCGCGAACTTTGATCATAACTTCAAATTGATGTAACGGGAGATCCGACCATCGGATTCTCCTTAAACTGAAACCAATGGGTTCGTATCAAAAATAGCTTTCAAATGAATATAAGAGATTTGAAATCTAACGGATAGATTTTGAGATATGTCCAAACCAATTTCAAAAAAGGTCGCTATGGACGCAGTTTGGTGGCCGTTATTGGAAATCGACTGTAAAGGCCTTAATAAAATTATTAAAAATATGGAAAAATTATGTAAAATCATAATAAATGATTTGGAAAGATTTTGGATGAAAATTTCTAGTTTTGAAAAGATAAAAATATATTTTTATCGAAACGAACTAGTTAATAACTAGAATAATAATCCAATTATTTTTAGAAATAAATAAATTGGATTTGAATATAGTTTTAAAATAACCAAAAATTCCAATGAATAAATTGGAAGGGATTTGAATGGAAATCATCTTTGGAATATTTTGATATGGGATTCCGTGACTATACATATATTGTTGAGGTATTTGGAGGATATATACATATTGTTATTCCCAATACGATATTTGTTGGTTTCAGAGTTTGATATTGAATATAAGCCGATATAATTTCTATTTAGAGCCTTGTATTTAATATCAAATTAGATTTTGGACTTGTCATGAATGTTGTCTTTATTAACACTGTTCTTAAACGCAGATGAGAAAAGAATAAATCTTTAAATTAAGATTTAGTGAAGTTTTCCAATTAATTAATATTAAATTGGAATTGAATAAAAGAATTGGATTTTTGGGTTTATAGTGAACGGTGTTTTAAATAACACTTTCCCTTTAACCCAATTAATGGTAAAGATATGATTTGGAGTTTATAAATCTTTTGATTAAGATAAATGGAATTTTCCAAAGTAAAGATTTCCAATTTAATATATTAAATTTGAATTGAATGGAATTCGATTTGGTAATAATCGAGATGAGCTTCTATAAAGGATAAACGTTACTATATATGGATTTTAAAAGGCTTTGCTGTTATTCCATTTATATTATTTGTCTGATACGGGAATTTATATCGATTATATACTGTTATGATTTCTACGTAGATTCCATTTTGATGGAAGATGATTTTGGGTTTATCGTGAATGATGTTTTAAATGACAGAACCCAGCAAAGATAGAATTTATTTCCTAAATTTGAATAATCATTAAATAATGATTTTTAGAGATTAAAACTTAATAGAGTTTTAATAAATCTTTAATTAGATTGAAATGTCAATGTGGTAATTAAATATGCCAAATTTGAAAAGTTTTCGAAAATGGAGTATCACCTGTTTTACTTCATGCGATAGGTAGATCTTTAATTAGATTTGAACGTGAAATGGTAATTGAATTTACCTACAACACAGTGGTGTTAGATATGGAGTACTACCAGTTTTACTCCATGAGATGAATTGTTGGGATGGGATAATAAAATGAATGATTATTTCAGTAAGGCGTTAAACCCGACTAGTTTGGTAAACCTTAATTTGGTTTAAACTATGAAAATGTACTATAATTTTTTTGAAATGATTTCCAAAGAAGTGGATTAAACTGTGTTTAAACGTGATAATCTTTTATAAGATTAATGAGAACCTTTCCAGAATAAAGAAATACGAATAAAGGAATATTCTGGATTGGAATGAGGCGTATGATGTGTTGTTGTAGCACTTGATTATAAGATACGCGAGTTATTCGGAAAGACCGGGTTTAACCCATTCTGAATAATTGATACGACGACTAACAGTCGAAGAGATTGAAGACGGTGCAAGACCGACGATCTTCACATGGAATGGATGGGTTGCTACTGATGCTCATGATTGGAGTAGCTACCTTGAAAGGGATACAGTGGTAGCTGTCCGGATGTATTTGTTGATTGTTCGGATATGCGAGGGCCTCTCTCCTATATTGGACATACGAGACGAGGAATAAGATGCCTCCAGTTTCGTTCAGACCTAGAACGGACTTGCAAATGGATGGTGTGTCTAACTGTTAGATCAAAATTTGGACCTAACACCCAAATCGTTATAATATGCTGAGAATTATATGTAGAGAATAGAGAAAAATGAAGAAACACACAGGATTTATAGTGGTTCGGCGTAACGAGCCTACGTCCACTTTATATGCTATTGATTATACTTTGAATGCTAGTACAACCAATGATTTCTCTCAAACTCACTCTTACAATTATGATTTCTCTCCGTAATCTCGAAATAAAACTGATAATAAATAGTGGTATGGCAGTAATGGTGGAATCAATACTCAATACTGCCAAAAGATCCTCAAAAATGCCAAGTTCTGAGCTATTTATAGCTGATTTCTTTAGGCGGATCGCGGTCATACGTGGCACAAATCTCGAGGATCTCGGACTGGTTCGTGGCTTGATGGAGAATTGGTCAATATGACAGTTATGGACAGGTGTCACTTGATCCGATGTTTGTGGATCATGAATGACTGGGTCATAACCCTCAGCTTGGCTTCTGGGAACGGATCGGATCGTGAGGACAAGAGCGAGTCGGATCGAGGCTACAGGGGGCAATCGCGAGCTGGAGGAGACATAGCGAACCGATCTGGATGGAGCGATCGCGATCGAGACTTCACGGATCAAAGGGATGAAGCACTATGTCTGCCTCGTGTATGGACCTTGGTGGCTTGGTCAAAAAGCTAGCCAACATTTTGCCCCCTCGAAGTATGTTTTATCGAGGATGGAACTTGCTTCGAAACTACAGACTTATCTTTTCACGAAGCGGTGCCAATCAAATGTCGTGTCCATCTGGAATATCGTACAACTTAAAAGACCCATATCTCTTAGTTAGTATAAATATCCAGTTGATCTTTAGACATTTTTTTATCCCTTGGATAATTCTCATCTCTGGAGTTTTTGGGGGCTCCATTGTAAAAATTGGCAGGTAAACCTTTTAGATTCTTCACAAGTATTCCTGAATTTTTATTTCCAACAATCATTCGTCGAGTCGGATCGCCGAGAGACCCCACGGTCCGTGGGACGAGATACTCGTTTCGAGTTGGTGATTATCTGGGCTTTCCTTGCGAAACGCGATGGGCTTTTTTGTTTCAATCATGAGCCGCGTGAGGAAGCGCCCTCCCTCTCCTTCGTTGGGCTCAAGTCGGTGGCCCACTAGTCTCCACGGTCCGAATGGGACAAAAACTAGAATACTAACGGTCACGGTTCGGTCTATATAAGCTGGGCCTCCCCCTTCATTTCCCTTTCTTCTTCTTTCCGCTGCAGCCGCCTTTCCTATTGAAACCCTAACCTCAGATTTCAGAAATCCACCCATCTCCCAACTTAAAAAAGGTAATCATATAAAAAATACTTTCATGTACTTTCACCCTAATTCTTCTTTGAGTGTTTATGGTCTTGAAAGGAGAGAAAGGCGGAGTTTTGTGGTATTCAAGGTCTTGGAGGCTGATGAGGCGCCATGGGTTTGGCTGTCTGAGTTCGTGAGCGAAGAGGAGGAAAGAGGAGGAAGAAGGAGGGAGAAGGAGGGTGTCAGGTCAGTTCGTGGGAGAGGCTTCGGATCGGGTCGAGGAGTGTTGGCTCGTGGGGATGTGAGTAGGAACGGATCGGGGGGCTCTTATCACGAGCCGATGGATCGCTGTGCTCAGCCCACGAGTCAACATCTCATTTCCGATTCAGCTCACTAGCGATCCGATCTCTGCGAAACGATCCGACCCCATGGAAAATCCTTTTATCTCGATCCGATCTCCAAGATTCCAGCGAGCCGACTTAGTTGACGATCCGAAACACATATGAATTTAAACAACGCATCGTAACTGCAATACATTGAACAGTTAGGTTAGAGCCTTCAAGATGGACTTTCTGGACTAAACAACAGCATAAGTTGACTGCATATGATGACTAATCCTTCGATGATTGTTGATCTTCGTACTTTTCTTTAATGCATGCATAGGCACACACTGGCACTTGCACACACGGGGGGGGGGGGGGGACGGATAATTATATTCTTATTTCTCATGTTTACTCGTCTAAACAGTAATGTCGGATAACCGTTTCCCTTCAAGATCTGATACAGAGACGGATCCCGAGGTGTATGAGCACCACAACCCCGAGGTTCTTCCAATTAATCCAGAGGGTGAGGATTCCGGATCTGAATATGAGGCAGAAATGGAATCGGAACTGTCCGAGAGTACCTCGCTTGATGAGGAGTCCCAAGTAGACGACCGAGCTCCCGACGAGATTCCTGGTGCAATAGAAATAGAGAAATTCACTGACTCTTTAGCTTCCAAACTTGATGACATAAAGCTTAAGAGAATTTGCTTGAGACACGGGATCCCCTGGGATGATGTGAGGACTCCCGGTAGCGAAGATAGACCCCATTTGGCTCCGGAGGGGTATATGACAGTTAGCCGACTTATGTGCTGGGTAGGCGCTATTCCTCCGTTTCCTTCAGTCGTCATTGAGACCCTAAAACGATTGGGTATTGCTCCAATGCAGCTTCATCCCAATGCCTACGCAGCCCTATACACCCTATATATCGCATATGCGGAAATCCTGCAAACTGAGCTCACGTTTAAAGATTTGAATTTTTTTTACCTTTTCAAGAATCTCTCCACGGCAACCCCAAATTTTTCTTTCTTCGAATCGGTAGCAAATAGGAAGGTTTTGTCTGACGGGCACAGCAACATAGGGGATCCCAAGGCTGATTGGTTCTATATAAAGAGACAGGCCGGGTGTTCAAGAAGATGGCTTAAATCAAGTAAATTTTAAACCTTTGAATCAATAACTCGTTTAAGAAATTGAAGCGCTAACATGCTTCTTTTCTCTAAGCAGATCACGTCTTTCCAAAGACGGAAGGCTCGGTGTACAATAATCGACTGTCCCTTCTTCTGCAAAGCAAATCCGACTTCCTAAAAATCAAGAAATGTATTACTGACGAGAATCTTCATAAGCACCACCTTCTGGATATAAGGTTCGGACTTGGTGCGGATGGCAAACCTTACAAATACGTGCCCCCGACTGAGGGAGAGGGAACGTCACAGGCAGAAGAAACAATTAAATTTCATAAGAGTCCTTCGCCGATAATTATCCAGGACGACGAAGACCTAAATATATATAAAGGAGATGAGGCCCGTGCTGACGAGTCTAAGTAAATTCCAGTCTTTCCGGGGGGTTTCCCCTCAAGGGCCTCTCTACCGGTTGAACCTGCTGCTCCCGATGATTTAACAGAGGAGCAGTTATTTAAAGAACCGAGCAAGATTCCTTTACCCGATGATGTATATACAAAGGGAGACTTCGAAGGGGAGCCATTTTTTCCTATTTCTGAGGAAACAAATGTTCCAGTTGGAGAACGAGAGACTACCCAGATGAGCCTGACTTCGGGCCCTGGTCTGTTGGGGGAATTATATGGGATGCACAAATCACAAGCACTATCTGACCCCACACTTTTATACCAATAGTATTCAAGGTTTTAATATGTACTCGTTTCTTTTGCAGGAAAGATGTCTCGCAAATGATCTTATTCCTATCGCTCTCTTCGTGAAGGCACACCTAGTCTTCATCCAAATCCTGAGCGTGCTCGTAGAAGCAACCGAGGGGGAGACAGTCATTGGTCCCGGGATTCTCATAAGCCTACTTCTTCACAGTCCAGATCTCCATCAAAACAAACCTCTGGAAAGCCTCCCAGTCATCCGGTGCCGCCTACAGGGGGAAAACAACTTCCCAAAGACTTAACCCCTCCGAAGAGTGCACCCTCTCACAGCAGATCATCCAAAAAGCACCACGAGCCCAAGGATAAAAGTAAGGATCTAAACAAGGATTCTAAGAAGGAGAAAACTGACATTGTCCCTTACGGCCAACAAAGTTTGAGTGCCCCTGGGTCACGAGACTATATCCATGGTCCTGAGACTCAGGCCAAGCTGGAAAAATTACGAGAACAATTCCCCGATATCTTCTTCGAAAGGATGATGTTCGTTCCAACCTTGGAACCAGTCCCTAGGAATTGGGATACTGAAGTCATCAGACATGTTCGCCATGTAGCCAAGCAGTATGAGGCGATGAAGAAACATGCTGTCAATCTTTTAGACGTCATCCGAATGCTTGAGATGGAAGCGCATAGGTCCAAAGTGAAGACAGATAACAATGAAAGGGCCAGGGCAAAAATGGAGAAGGACTTAGAAGATGCACAATCTTTGCTTGCCTTGGCTCAACGAGATGCTAAAAATTACAAAACAGAGGTGGAGAAAGCCAGGCAACGTTTTCATAATGAGCTCGATTCTAACAGCAAAGAGCAAGCGTTATTGAAGAAAGAGGTGGAAGATTTTAGGATGGCCAACACCGAAATGAAAACAGCACAGGATCATTTCGAGGCTGAAAGAGCTGCTTGGGAGAAAGAAAAGGCAAACTTGAAAGATAGCTTAGCTCTGGCCGAAAAAGAGAGGGCGATTCTGAATGATCAACTCGCGCGTGCAGAGAAGCGCGCTATTCTTGCTGAAAATAATGTGGAAAGTGCCATTGAAATGGCTACTGTTTCTAATGAAAAGCTCCTCGAGAGAGAGAAGGATATCGAAGGATTTGAAGAAATGCTGTTCGACTTCCTTGGCCAGGTCATCAAGACCCGTAACATCTCTTGGATCCCAGACTACCATGTCACTCTAGCCAACATATGGGATGCAATCGTTGAGAGCGAGAAACAGCGATTAGGAGTCGATGAGATTGATGAGAATGAGTTGATGCGGACCATTCTTAGGGATAATGAACCTGAGGATTTAGAGAAAGGCAGACGCCTACTCCGAGAAGAAATTGATAAAGAGAAAACTCAGGCGAAGGGCAAAGATAAAATGGAAGAAGGCCCGAGCTCAGCTGCAGAGACCAAGGCCTCCGAAATTGAGGAATACAATCCAGACTATCCATTGATTCCTCTGGGTCCAACCCCTCCAGCTGTCGGGCTTCTGCTGCTAGCTTGGATGGAGGATCTGCGGAAGGTATCTCTATATTTTCTCCGCAACTTGCCAAAGCAATTGTCACTTGTCGTCGTCTGGTCGGACAATCAATTGAGCAAACCGCATTCTCTCCCTAAATAACATTTGTTTCTCATGATACAGGTGGCAGGCCAGTTGATAAGGATGCTGAAAAGAAGACAGAGGCAGAGAAGATTGACATCCTGCCAGGTGTTGGTGCTGATGTCCCCCCAGATGCTGAACCCATCGAGGCTTTAAGAGACATGGACGGGCGCCACGACGGCGATGAAGAGGAAGTCGCCATTACCAAAGAAAGCAGAGGCGATGATGAGGAAACCTTGGCTGAACAACAGGCCGAAGAGGAGGAGCAGTTGCTCCTTATGAAAGGGGGACAGGATCCAGTATATGTGCCCCCTATTTCCGAGATCGACCCCAAAACTGGGTTGGTCGTAAGATTTTCCTCCCGATCAATAACTTCACAACTAGCCTCTCAATCCTCTAGTTCTTCGCCGGAGCCTCTTGTTGATAAGAGGATGAGAAAAAAGGTGATCGTTCGGATGTTGATAAGGAGGAGTTGGGGAAGCAGAAAAAGAGCAAGAAGCCCACATAGCCCCCTCCCCCCGAGCATAAGTAGGATCCAGATATCAGTTCATATTTTGTCCTTAGGATCTTTAGGCTTTCCACTGGCCATGAAATGTAATTGTGAGAATGGCCCTCACTTTTGTTTTGGTTCCTCATTATCTTGTAGGTTTGCAGTTTATGAATGAAAGCTTATTTCTTTTGCGTCATCGCGTTCCTGCAGTCAATAAACTCTTCATATTTAGTCACAAGTCATTTGGCTATAACCAAACTAAAATTATATTACAAATCATTCAAGCAACAGAAAGAATTTAACAATTTCTATGCATTTTGCCCCCTATATTTGAATACGGGGGACTTGGAATTTTTTAGTAGAATTATAGTCCTTGAGGCGCCGAATCTCCGGTGCCTCTATACTTTCCCGATCCATCAGCGGGTTAAAGTTCGAACTCGTATCATGATCTGCTCACCGATCCTTTAACGGGGCAGGAATTCTGGGGGCGCTGAGTCTCCAGCATCCTTGTCAGCGCTTAATCACAGATGTTTTTATACTCTCCTGGCGGTCGCCAAGGTTAGAGTTCGAGCTCGGCTGTTCAGTCGCCCCCCGATCCTTCAGCGGGGTAAGAGCTCTTTCTCAGCGCTTAATCGTAGACGCCTTTATACTCTCCTGGCGGTCGCCAAGGTTAGAGTTCGAGCTCGGCTGTTCAGTCGCCCCCCGATCCTTCAGCGGGGTAAGAGCTCTTTCTCAGCGCTCAATCATGGACGCTTTTATACTCTCCTGGCGGTCGCTCAGGTTAGAGTTCTGTCAATGATGTGATTCACTCTATTGTACCTTCAAAGTTCTAGCTGCGGATTGCTCTCCATTCTGATAGAAGGCACCTAGAGTCACATGTTCCTGTGATTGCGGCATAGTTTACAGCAAATTTCATAAAGATAGAAAAGCGGATAAATAACAGTGCAATAAAGGTAAATGACACATGGTATTTTTATAGTGGTTCGGTCAAATCATAACCTACGTCCACTTTATAATCTTTTGCTCAAAAAATTGGACTATTCTAGGCAAGTCGTGCCTTTTACATGGTCCTATGAAACAAAAGAATAAATCCGACATCTTTACGTCAGAAAAGGCCGCAAATGTTGGGCATTCCACACTCTGGGGATTTCTTCTCCATCCACTGTAGCTAGCTTGAAGGTTCCATTATCAAGCCTTCGTAGAATGGAGTACGGTCCTTCCCACTTCGCACCCATATGAGTCGGGGCGGAAAGACACGCTTCAGAACCAAGTCTCCAGGTTCAAAGGTTCGGGCTCGAACCTTTTTGTTGTAGTATCGAGCGACCTGTTGCTTGTGTCTCAAGGCACGCAAGTCTGCTTCATCCCTCTTCTCTTCTATTGAATCAAGGGATTCAAGGAGCAACTTGTTATTAGTCATCAGATCGTAATAAGTAACTCGGTGAGATGGTACTTTTAGCTCAACCGGGATGACTGCCTCTGCTTCAAAAGCAAGGGAGAAGGGGGTATGGCCTGTTGCCGATTTATATGTCGTCCTGTAGACCCATAATGCCAAGGGTAATTCATCGACCCACATGGCTTTGGCCCGCTTCAATCTTCTTTTGATAATGGACTTAATCACTTTATTTGCTGCTTCGATCTGTCCGTTCGACTGCGGATGTGCCACAGAGGTGTAACGTTTCTCAATGTGGTACTTTTGGCAGAAATCCCTAAACTCGTTGCTATCAAACTAGGTTCCATTGTCAGTGATGACAATCTTCGGGATCCCAAATCGGCAAATAATGTTTCTAACAACAAAATTAATCACTCGCTTGGTTGTGATTGTAGTTAACGGCTCAGCCTCGACCCATTTGGTGAAGTAGTCTACAGCCACAATAACGAACTTTGCTCCGCCCTTTGCTATAGGGAGGCTTCCGATGATATCAATTCCCCACATAGCGAAAGGCCACAGACTTGTCATTGTTTTTAACTGACCAGGAGGTGCCCTGGGAATCCTTGAAAATCTTTGGCAAGCATCACAACGTCGCGCTTACTTTGTCGCGTCATTGTTTATGGTAGGCCAGAAATAACCATACCGCAACACCTTTTTTGCCAGAGTTTGTCCTCCAGTGTGATCGCCACATTCACCTTCGTGCACTTCCTGCAGTACACGTTTGATGTCGTCATGGGATATACACCGAAGGAGAGGCATCGAAAATCCCTGTCTATACAGGACTCCGCCTTGTAGAACATATCGGGAAGCTTTACGAATTACTTTACGCCTCTCGCTCTTCTTGGTCGGAAGCGTTCCATTCATTAGGAAATTCTTTAGAGGGGTCATCCATGACTCCCTTTCCGGCTCAGTTTCTAGTACCAGATCAATTTCCATCTGATCTATACTAGGGAAGCGAAGCATTTCAACTGGGGCTAGCCCGATTTCTTCAGGATCGTCGGAACTAGCCATCTTGGCTAATTTATCTGCCTGTTGGTTCTCTGACCGCGGAATATGGGATATACTGTAGTGATCAAAGCCAGTCAGCAACTCCTTCACTTTCTCCAAATATGAAATCAATCTTGGGCTCTTAGCTCGAAATTTTCCAGAAACCTGATTTACAACAAACTTGGAGTCAAAAAATATGTCCAGCTTCGCGATCTCTAATTCCTTTGCGATCCTCAGCCCGGCTATCAGGGCTTCATATTCGAAGTCGTTGTTAGTGGCGTGAAATTCCAACCGGATAGCATAGGATATCAGTCTTTTCTCAGGAGTTTCAAGCACCACTCCGGCACTGGATCGTTTATCATTCCTAGCACCATAAATATACAATTTCCATGCACTAGGATCGAGAAGTAACTTTGGTGGGTCAGCCTCTTCGTTTACCATGTCGTCCTCCGAGACAGTAAATTCCGCTATGAAATCTGTCAGCACTTGCCCCCGTATCGATCGTCGGGGCTGAAAATTCAAATCAAATTGACTCAGTTCAATGTTCCACTTGAGCAACCTTCCAGAAGCTTCTGGTCTCTGTAGAACTTGGTTGAGCGGATGATCTGTGTACACGGTGATAGGATGAGCTTGAAAATAATGTCGAAGCTTCCTAGATGCAATCAATAAACCGTACGCCAGCTTCTCGATCCTCGGATAATTGCATTCAGCTGCCGCCAATTTTTTACTCACGTAGTAAATTGGCCTTTGAACCTTGTCTTCTTCTCTCACAAACGCTGAGCTGATCGCGTGGGACGACACTGCTAGGTACACAAATAAGTCCTCGTGATCCACCGGCTTAGACAGTATCGGGGGTCTCTCCAGATGATTCAGCAGGTTCTGAAATGCTTCAATGCAATCAGGAGTCCACTTAAAATTGCATTTTCCTCGCTTTATCAATTCAAAGAACGGAATGCATTTGTCTGTCGCTCTAGAGATGAATCTGCTTAATGTTGCTACTTTCCCCGCAAGGCTCTGCACATCTTTGATTTGTCTAGGCTCCTGAATGTCTCTGATTGCTGCAATCTGGTCTGGATTAATTTCAATCCCGCGCGAGCTGACAATGAATCCCAAGAATTTCCCGGATGCAACCCCAAATGAGCATTTCGTTGGGTTGAGTTTCATCCCATACTTGCGAAGAATACCAAACATCTCTGCCAAGTTTGTAGTGTGATCGGACGATTGTCTGGACTTAACCAACATGTCATCAACGTATACCTCTGTTGTTTTCCCAATCTGGTTATAGAACATTCTGTTCACTAACCGTTGATATGTAGCACCTGCGTTCTTCAAACCAAAAGACATTACCACGTAGCAGTATAATCCCAGATCAGTAATGAAGCTAGTGTGTTCTTGATTTGGAACATGCATAGGAATCTGGTTATATCCTGAATAAGCATCCATGAAAGAGAGGAGCTCATGACCTGCCGTTGAATCTACCAACTGTTCAATTTTGGGTAACGGGAAGCTATCTTTTGGGCAGGCTTTATTCAAATCCGAAAAGTCAATACACGTACGCCACTTCCCGTTGGCCTTCTTTACCAAAACTGGATTTGAAATCCAGTCTGGGTAGGTTGAGTCTCTGATGAATGTGTTATTTCTTAACTTTTCAACTTCTTCTTTCAAGGCTGGGGACCTCTCTGGGCCCAGCATTCGCCTTTTTCGTTTTACAGGGGGGTGCTTTGGGTTAATGCTCAACGAATGGCTCATGATTGATGGAGATATCCCACACATGTCCGCGTGGGTCCAGGCAAATACATCCAAGTTATCTTTCAGGAAACCCATTAGTTCTTTAGCTCGAACTGGATCCAACTGGGATCCAATCTTCAGGACCTTCTCTGGGTCGCTATCATCGATTGGTACATCCACAGTCGTTTCGTTGGGAGCCGCCATTCTGCCCCCAGTTTCTTCGTCCCCTCTGGGATCTATATCCTCGGGAAGTTCTCTGGGCGACTCACCTATAGTCATTTTCTTTAATTGCTATGACGTCTCCTCCCTTGTGGGGGAAGAAGCGTTTTTAGTCTCAATATCTTTTCCTTTACGGTGTATCTTTAGCTCTGCTATGTAACATGCACGTGCAGCAACCTGATCTCCTCTGACTATGCCAACACCAGCTTCTGTAGGAAACTCCAATAACAAGCACCAGGGGGCTATACAGGCTCTAAACTTTGCTAGTGTCGGTCGGCCCAAGAAGGCATTATAAGGCGATTCAACATCCAAAACTACGAAGGGAAGAATTCTCACTCTCTGGCGTTCTCCTTCCCCAAGTGTTACCGGCAGCTCTACATATCCCATTGGAGCAATTGAAGCTCCGTTAAATCCACGGATCCATCCTTCACACGGCTTTAAATCTTTCAATTCAAGGTTCATTAGATCGAACGTCTTTTTGAATAGAATGTTGACTGAACTCCAGTTATCCACAAAACTTTATGGACAGTGGCCGGGCCAATAGGAACTGTGATTACAAATGGATCTTCGGTCGGAGCGTGGACTCCAATACTCTCTCGGTTGCGGAAAATGACGTCATCTGACATCATCTTTTGTTGTTTTACCGGGACATTGTCCTCAGGGTTGCTACACTCTCCTGCCTCAAGATGATACTTTGCTGCGTTTACGTACTGGTCCATCGCCCTGAAACTATGCCCGGCTAGGTGAAGCCCTCCGATGAAGGTATTGATTACAAGATCCTTTCCTTTTTGCTGGACAGTTGGCCTGGCAGTAGGTTGATTCTGGTTTTGGTTCAGGGTCTGAGTAGCTTGCCTCCTGTCTCTAGGAGTCACTCGGTACTCATCCAACTTCCCTTCTCGGAGCAACCTCTCAACTACGTCTCTCAGACGACGGCATTCATTTGTAGAGTGGACGTGAGTCTGATGGAAGAGACAAAACTTCCCCGTCTCACGTTCTTTCTCCGTCGAATCTCTTGGAGGAGGCCTTTTATTTTGGAGAACGTTGTACGAGTCGACGAATATATTCTCCAAAGTATCATTTATTGGCGTATAATTTTCGAAAGACCTGGGACGGGTCCTTCTCTGGGAATCGTTCCCCCGATTTCTCTTCCGATTATTGCCATTACTGTTGTTACCATTGTTTCCAGACTGGCGGCCGCCGCCCTGGCTTCGATTCCCAACGTTGAATTCAACCTTTCCCGAGCTGTCTCCGGCCTGCTTGATGGCGACATTACTTTGGATTTCCTCCTTGTTCGCCATTTTCATCTTCCGGTTAGCATATACCTCCTCCTGACATAAGCGTTTGTTTGCTTTCTCGTAAAACAATTCTCGAGTAGGAGGTGGTTTGCCGGCCAGGTATCTCCCAAATTCAGTATCTTTATCTACCCCATCAATTAGGGCTACCACAATAGTCGGCTCATGGGGATCCTTGACTTCGGTGGCGGCTAGGTTGAAACGATCCAGATACACCCTTAAGCTCTCACCTGGTCATTGTTTGACAAGGAACAGGTCAATCACACTTTTCGACCTTTGTGCATAAATGCGGAACTGTTCTACGAACTTTTCACTCAATTCCCTGAAACTGGAAATTGATCTTGCTGGTAAGCGAGTAAACCATAATAACGCTACATCCTCCAGGAATATAGGGAATGCTTTGCACTTTACAGCGTCGGAAGCTGCGGTAGTGTTCATTGACCAAGAATATCTCATTAGATGTTGGATTGGATCAGATCTACCCGCATAACGGTTAATGTGAGGCATATTGAAGCGCCTCGGGAATGTTACATCTAGAATGTCGTTGGTAAAAGGGGTGTGGCTGCGATCAATTCCACAGTCTTCATTCCTTTGTCCACGGCTATCCGCCAGGATTTGATGGACCATAGCTGCAACATTTGCACTGGTCATCGGATGCTCGGGGTCAGTGCTCCTAGCTCGATGGAATTCTCCGATCTCTCTTCTAGGAACATCCACGAAGTCCGGAGCTCGAATTGGGCTTCGTTGCCCCCTGTTACTATGAGTATTTGTATGGCGAAGGGGCTGAGGTGGTCTATTCTCAACAGGATTATCCACAACTCGAGCTCTAGGAGTTGCGGCGTGATTATTCAAGTTGCAGTTTGAGGGTCCTGCACTAAGCGTCTCTTTCTCTCGTGATGGCAAGGTTCCAAACCGGAGCTGCTTTATGTTTTCAGCCCGCTCATACGGTCGTCGCGGAGGTCTTGGCGATTCCTCCGATGAAGAAGAGTACTCTGGGGTGAGCGGACGGACTGGAGGAGGCGTTCTTTGCCTTACGAGATCATCCAGACGTCTATCCATAGCAGTCAAATTCTGTCGCAGCATGGAGCTTTCCTGCCTTTGAGCAGCTATTTCGTCAAACAGCCTATCCCATATTTCAACGAAGCGAGAGAAATCTCCTTCAGTAACTGGAGCAGAGGGGTCATACCGATCATCAACATTTTCCCTTATGCACAGAGAGTTTGAGCCAGGTCGAACAGAGGGACCAGGACGGGAAGAGTGAGCCATAGGCTCCTTTCCAGGTCGAGTTGTAATCCGGTCATCACTTCGGATCGTGGTGGATCGGTGTCGGTGGCTCGCAGCGCCCCCCTGGGATCGGATCATGGTAACATTGGGAGGGGGGTTCGTGGTATTATCATGGGACCGGGTGACGATCCCTTCAACTGTTCGGTTCGCGTCGCCCTCCACGGTTCGGTTCGCCATCTCCGTTCCGCGATCCGAGGGTCCTTCGTTGACCTGTTCATGCACGCTCTCTTCAATCGCTTCATTCGCAGCTTCATTCGCCTGTGAAGCTCGTACTTCCTTAGACTTCTTTCCAGCCATGATATCAGGTATCGTTGAAATCTTTAAAAGTCTGAACAGTGAGGTTTCGGGACTGTTTTCTTCGGACTTCAATATCCAAACAACGGAGAAACAATCCAATATCCTGAGTTTAGTTCTCAGTGAAAGCACCAAAAATGTTAGATCAAAATTTGGACCTAACACCCAAATCGTTATAATATGCGGAGAATTATATGTAGAGAATAGAGAAAAATGAAGAAACATACAGGATTTATAGTGGTTCGGCGTTAACGAGCCTACGTCCACTTTATATGTTATTGATTATACTTTGAATGCTAGTACAACCAATGATTTCTCTCAAACTCACTCTTACAATTATGATTTCTCTCCGTAATCTCGAAATAAAACTGATAATAAATAGTGGTATGACAGTAATGGTGGAATCAATACTCAGTACTGCCAAAAGATCCTCAAAAATGCCAAGTTCTGGGCTATTTATAGCTGATTTCTTTAGGCGGATCGCGGTCATACGTGGCACAAATCTCAAGAATCTCGGACTGGTTCGTGGCTTGATGGAGAATTGGTCAATATGACAGTTATGGACAGGTGTCACTGGATCCGATGTTTGTGGATCGTGAATGACTGGGTCATAACCCTCAGCTTGGCTTTGGGGAACGGATCGGATCGTGAGGACAGGAGCAGGTCAGATCGAGGCTACAGGGGGCGATCGCGAGCTGGAGGAGACATAGCGAACCGATCTGGATGGAGCGATCGCGATCGAGACTTCACGAATAAAAGGGATGAAGCACCATGTCTACCTCGTGTGTGGACCTTGGTGGCTTGGTCAAAAAGCTAGCCAACACTAACAATGTATTCCGTTATGCTGTATTCATTGATCTCTACTAAATATATATCTATTTGGTGGCGGAGAATTTATTCTCTTGCTTAACACTCTTCTCTGAGACATACGAGCTTAGAGTTTATATATCGGTTGAGATCAACGATATGGTATGGATTGACAGAACACGCTGAGATGCAGTGATCTAAACTTTTGTTGAAAAGCAAAGTTTGGTGGATGATGACCAAAGCATAGATTTAATTAGAATAGCTTTGTGTATCGTTAATTCGCGAGCCTCACACATTGGTATGATGGTGAACTTATGGTTAGATCAATATACTTTCGATATGAGGATGGATTTGGTCGATCGAGATAGGCTGGGTGTAGTCGCTACACACCTGGTATAAGGTGCACCCTCGGTTCCCAGAAGGATAGAGTAAGCAACGTTTCTCATGCACGGGACGTAAGTCGCGGAAATACTCGGTATCCTGGATATAGTGTGGATGTGCATTACGACGTTTTCTCATGACTGGGACATAAGCCGTGGGGAATTGCACTATGCGATAGAACTTTCGGATCAGGAGCCATCGTGATGGAAATCCAACTTCCAATATGACATTTTATGGTTTTAGTTGTATACAATTGGCGGCATCATGGTATAGGACATTTATGTCGTCTATAATTGATACATTTATATTTGAAGCTTATTTCTTTACTTATAGTAATAATAAAAGATGAAATTTCGCCTATCAAGCATGTTTGGTTATTAAAAGGTAAAACTCTATCCTCGACTGCGTTCATTGTGTGATGGGACATGAGTCTTGTAATAGCTTCATTGTTCATTATTTAGCATTGCGCTGTTTGTTTTATGCACTGGTATTCTTGGGGGTAAACTCGTTCCGTGTTATATGGCGTGGTCCCTTAATTAACCCAACTTTAAAATAAATATTAATAATTGTTTTAGTTCTCACACCAGTCCCATGACTGACTCGGAGTTTATTGTTTTAACCTAAACTCTGGGTGCCCATATTTTCCACACGGGCAGCTGGTAGTTTTGGTTTTCACAGATATTTCTTTTCTCAGGATCCTAGATTACAACTGGAGCTATATTTAGAAAGCTTTGTATCCGTGTATTTCATACAGTTGTTCTAGTTGATGTACTTCTGCTATGCATTGTATTTATACATTTTATTTCCGATGCTATGTATTTTAAATCTCTGATATTTTTCTGTGTTGTATATTATTCATACTCTGATATATTCTTGTACTCTGATGTAAATTGTTGTAATAGGCAATGAAATGTTCTATTTTTCGTGTTTTGATATGTCGTGTTCTCAATTCAATTCGGACTTTCCCGTAAGGGGAAGCTTGGGTCGTCTCCAGTCACTTCCAATGGTATAAGGAATGGTGGGCAGAACCCATCACACATGTTGTTGTGCAGACATGATGTAGATGGAAGGAGAAGAAATTCATGGCCATTACAGCAGAGATGGAGCAGAATTTCTTTGTAGCCGTAAGACCAGAGAAGAGAAGAGGACCAAAATACCAAAAACAACACAAACTGCTCAACATCAAAAAAGTCATGATAAAATGACATGAGAACATTACATAGAGGCTTCCATGGCTCGATTAGGCAGAGCCAAGAGCAAGGAGGAAAAGAGCATACCATCAGCATAATTGAGTGCTTACGCATCACCTGTAATACTAAAGGATAAACATAGAACCAGAAAACCTAACCCAAAGCCCAATTGAGGAAGAACCAAATAGCCTATCAAACCAATCACCAACAGCAAAAGAAACTATACAACCACAATAAGCCAACTACAAAAATATCAACAAGACGAAGATCTAAGAATGAATTGAACACCAACCTACTAAATCGAACCACTCCATATAGGACAGAGACCATCAAATGCAAAACACATACCAGACTTATCGTAGAGACGTGAGTCAATTCGAGATGAGGGCCTTGCTGTTTCCCTAAACCACTCCACGTTGATAACATCCACTTAACTCCATAAGTCGACATCGCTAGTTGAATAACATGCAAGGCATTTAGTTACCTGAGCAGCCACCGTGTGAAGATAATTGGAGTTGTCAGAATCGGGACAGAAAGAGGAACAATGTTGTTGGGAGGCTTGAAGAAAATAGGGTTAAAAGGAGCTAGTGCTCAAATCTGAAATTGTCGTAGAACAACTCGATGGGAAGACCACGCATGACATAAACAAGGGTAAAATCGAGGAGAGGAGGAAGGGTGCGGATAGAAAGTATTAGTTTTGAGGAAACGAGGAGAAGAAATGGATTGTTGAAGTGAACACTTGACGCCATTTACAATCTTCCATCCAGAGCAGAGCTCTAAAGAAATACAAACCTTTAATTCATATAACATTTCAAAATCTCTATTGTTCCAATTAATAACATAAATAAATATTTTGCCTTACTTATTAATACATTATGCTTCCATTCATTTATAACATAGGTTATATTTTGAGATCGCTTTTAACCCTTCATAAAGTTAGGTCAAATAAGTTATAATCAAAGTTAAGAGCCAAACAAAGAAAGAACCTATCAAATAGAAATCTATAAAAGATGGATACCTTAATTTGATCAAATTGGAGAATATTTAGGATTTTGGAAACCACCTATTATAAATTTTCTAAGATAGATTTAGAATTTGGACCGCGATTTAGATTTAGGAAATCCTAATCAAAGAAGAGACCTATTCAAAAAATTGCTATAAAAGAAAGGACCTTAGAAAAAGTTAAAATTTTAAAATAATTTTTTATATCAAAAATACTTTAAAACCATTTAAAAACATTTTCAAAACTGTTTATATTTTTCAAAATATGCTCTCTCAAGAATGATTTTGTGATTGATTCTAACTCATTCTAGGGTATCTACCCCATCTGTAACGACCCGCATTCTACGCATCGCAGGATCGTAGAATATTTATTTCTTTCATACACGAAGTCGTATGGTCATGTAACTTTGGGAGAAACTATTGGGGTCATTTCCCATGTTCATGATTTTTCCCGATTTTTAAATGACCGTTTTGCCCCTAGCTAATACTGTTTTGGCCATAACTTTTGACTGGAAAGGAATTTTGACCTGAAACCACTTCCATTAGATTTTTTTTGATGGTTTACAATTGCGTAAAGTGGTCACATTATACAAACGGACTCACCATTTGGGAGATATGGCTGAAACAAGTTTCAGATAGTGAAAAACAACTTAACTGGGCTTAACCGGGTGATTAACAGCTAGGCCCAATGGTGGATTTCAGGATTAGAGTTATGTGGAGACTGAAATCAGTTAGAGAACGATCTTATTTTCATTTTTCAGCCGCCACTTTCATTCTTGAAACCCTAACAATGGCCTCCAACACTCAAATCAACTTCTAATCACTTTCTAATCGAGTTTTGGCTTAATCAACGTCAAATCAAAGAAGATCTTCACCAAATCATTATTAGAGCTGCTGTGTTACATTGGTATTCACGCCCAAACAGTAGAGTTTCAGTTCAAAAGGTTTTATTTGTGGCCAAGGCCAGTGATTTGCATAGTTCCTCACTAATTACGGTTAATTAAGGGTAATTAGTGTTGATTAGCAAATTTATACACTAATAAATTCTAGAAAAATATTTATAAATTCTTAAATGATGTTTTAGACCTCTGTTAGAAATTTGGTTTAATTTGATTAAGTTTTGCTAATCATATCATTAGTTTTTCCTAAACATGCTTAAGGGAAAATATGGGATTTTGGGTAGGTTTGATCCAATTTACATGCTATGGTTGTTGTTTTGATGTCTATGGTTGATTCCCTATGTTGCTATGACTGTCTGGTATATTTTGTGATTGTTTAGAATAGTTAGATTGGTCGAAAACGTCATCGTATGGCGTAAAACAACCACTGGAAAAGTTGCAGGAAAATGTGCAGAGATTCAGATCGGATCGGGATAAGGGGCTCGGATCGGATGGTGAACTGAGCAGAGAAACCGAATCGGATCAGAACCTCGCACTAAAGGAGAATTGGCAAGAAGGAAGGCCACTTGCTTAGGATTGGAGTTGGGCAGGGGATCGGATCGGAAGCAAGGGCGCAGGGGATCGGATCGGGAGCAAGGGCGTAGGGATCGGATCAGAAGCAAGAGTGTAGGGATCGGATCAGAGGACCAAGCTTGGAGCTGGGATTAGAGCGAAGCACCGGATCGGATCGGGACATCCAGGAGACAGCAACCACCGAACCTAGGCGTGAGCTATGAGCACCGAACCAAATCAGATGAGAACACCCGAACCGAACCGATGTGGCATGCAGGACCCCATACACCGAACCGAACCGAATGACCAAATGTTTCTACTATCACGTGACGACTCTTTTGAAGACCAACTCCAATTCGACCAAAACCCGAGATGCAAAGGAAGTCCAAATGAGGAGCTTTGACTCAGGATCCAGTTGGAAACCAATGAGTGGGCTTCATGGTTGGGCTTCGCTGCGGGACATGTGCTAAGGGGTTGTCGATATCTGTAACTTTGAATCACTATGTGTAGGGAGTACGTGAACGGATTCAGGGCCATAGTGGCCTAGGTACGACTAAAGGGCTATAGACCAATGAAGTGGGGTCATTTGTAAAGATTGGTCATGACTCCATGTGGTAAGCTTGGTAGTAGCAGTAGTTGTACAAGTCGAACTCTGTCACTACTTCGATGGGTCTAGTGATTGATAGTGGTGGACATCTTATGCTTTACGCACTGAGTGAGAGATGTGAGGATGGTTGTTATGGTCGATTTGTTTGCCATCATTTTGACATGCACACCCCCACCCCCGTTATCTTTACACCATTTGTTCAGTGGCACCTTAGATTATTGTACGGTATGTAGCGCTAACTCTTTGGTTGCAGGTCCAGGTTCAGGTATGGTTTAGTATACCTGTTATTGTTCTGTTTAGCTGCTTATCGCTCATACCAGACTTTTTGTCTAACCCAGAGTTTTATGTCTCTTCTTATTACTCTGGGTGCTCTCACGAGCAGACTAGGGACAGGTTAGCTGGGTATGCACGGGTAGCTGATCCGGAGACGAGCAGGAGGCTTTCACGTATGATACATATAGTATTCTCCCTGTGTTGTTAAAGATCACTGCTTGGGCATTAGTAGAGCATCTTCTACTTTAGCTTTTTTTTTTTTAGAGACAGTAATTTGGGAAGTTGTAATAAGCTGTATTTGAATTTCCACTGCTATGTTGGTTTAGTTTTCAGCTTATGCACTGTCTCGCCTGTTTTATGTCAAGATTATGTTATTATTATATTTTGTTCCATGCGATGTGAGACATTCTACAGGTTCTTTGTTGATTCCTCGTCTTCTTCCTTTCCTTCTGACGACCGTCCCATGCTAACTGGACATGTGTACAACGCACTTTTGGAGTAAATGCCGGTTGGTACGGGGCGGGCCGTCACATTTGGTATCAGAGCTCTAGGTTGCGTAGTTAACCTAGGGAAGTCATCAGGGAGATATAGTATACGTATATGAGAGCGCGTATTTGTAATTATTTTGGTTTTCAAATCTATATATATATATATTATTAGTATAGCTAAGGATGAAGTCGCACTGCACTAGCACCACCATGGAGATGGTTAATCGTTTTCTCTTTACAGATTGAACGATGAGCCGATACGCAAGAGGTGCCGGTAGGGGAGCCAATAATGGGAATGCTACTGACATGAGGACGATGTTTACTGACCTCATGAGAGAGATGCTTAGGGATGTGCAGAGGGCAGCTCCCAATGCTGGTAATGGTGGTGGTCCAATAGTGCAGGCGCCTAGGGCCGATTTCGCCAAGCTGAACAAGGATTATACTAGTCTTGGTGCGAAGCCGTTCCACGGAACGGAGTCGGCCACGGATGTTCAAGATTGGTCGGATAGCTGTGAGCGTATCTTCGAAGATTTGGGTATCGAGGATGCGATGAAGAGAAGGCTAGCATCCCGTCAGCTGCAAGGGCGGGCAATGAATTGGTGGAATGCTATAAAGGCAGCTACTCCCGAGGATCAGATTACTTGGGAGCAGTTTAAGGCTCGCTTTAGTGAGAAGTTCATTCCAGCTGCTCAGAAATCAGTGTTGTTTAAGAAATTTTTGGAGCTCAAGCAGAATGGCAGGGCTGTCTCGGAGTATATTGCTGAATTCGATACATTGTCGATGTATGGATTATCTCTTATCAATACTGCCGAGAAGAAGAACGAGAAGTTCATAACTGGTTTGGATCAGTACTTGGGGAAAGGCTCATTAACCACATCGATGAGACGTTTGAATCGATTGTGGGGAAAGCATTGAGGTCAGAAAGTCTTTACCCTAAGTCAAAGACTGAGGTTGCATCTGCAGAAGGGCTGAAGCTGCAAGCAGGCGGTGGAGGCAAGAGTGGTTCTCAGAATAAGAGGAAGCAGAACCAGAATAAGGATGGCCAGAAAAAGAATAAGAAAGAGGTTGAGTGCTTCAGCTGTGGTAAGAAGGGCCATTATTCTAGTAATTGTCGGGCCAAGCCAGTGGATAGGAAGTGCTTCAACTGTGGTCAAGTGGGACATCACAACGACAAGTGTCTGCAACCCCCTAAAGAAAAGCAGATGGTGAAAGCATATGCCCTTAATGCTATTCCTTCTTCGTCGAATGCCCCAACCGCGGCGGAGAAGGGAAAGAATGTCGTCATTCAAGGTATGCTTTATGTTTATGATGTTCCTATTAGAGTTTTGTTTGATACCGGGGCTTCTTGTTCTTTCGTATCTAGTGACCTGGTAGATAGGTTGGGATTGGAGCCCGAGATTGTCGATAGACCTTTAGTAGTGACGAACCTGGTTGGTGGTTCAACTAACCTTAGCATGATTTGTCGTAATGTGGTCTTATCGAGTCATGGATGCATATTTATTTGTGATTGCTTTGTTTTGGGCTTTACTGGGTTTGGCATATTTTGGGAGTTGATTGGCTCCAAAGATACGGGGTGATGGTAGACTGTGAGGGATTTTTGGTGACAGCTAGAGCGAATGACGGGCGGAGGGTAGTGTTTGGTGGTCTACCCGGTGATTGGGTAATGGCTAGTTTTCTAAATTCCCTCGACATCCCGCATAGTGAGTTGTCAGGTTTGCCCATGGTTGGCCAATATCCAGACGTTTTCGAGGAAGTGACCGGGCTTCCACCACACCGAGAGATTGAGTTCCGTATTGATTTAGTGAAAGATGCCAGACCTATAGTGATGCTACTTCGTCGTATGGCACCAAGTGAGCAGCGAGAGCTCAGGGTGCAAGTCAGCGATCTTTTAAAGAAGGGATTTATCAGAAGGAGTGTTTCTAAATGGGGAGCACCAGTTGTGTTTGCTACCAAGGCGGATGGTTCCCTTCGATTGTGTGTAGACTACCGCAAGTTGAATAAAGTGGCGAGGAAGAACAAGTATCCTCTACCACGGATAGATGATTTGTTTGATCAGTTGAGTGGCGCGAGAATATTTTCTCAGTTGGATCTCGCTACAGGCTTTCATCAGCTTAAAGTGGAAGCTGAGAGTATAGCTAAAACGGCATTCCGGACGCCGTCTGGGTTTTATGAGTGGTTGGTCATGCCATTCGGGTTGACCAATGCCCCAGCATATTTCATGGATCTTATGAATAGAGTATTCAGAGATCAGTTGAATATGTTTGTCCTTGTGTTCGTGGATGATATTTTGATCTATTCGAGGACAATGGAAGAACACAAGGAACATTTAAGAATAGTGATGGAGGTGTTGAGAAAACACCAATTAAAGGCAAAGTTTTCTAAGTGTCACTTCTGGAGGAGGGAAGTGAGATTCTTTGGCCATGTTGTTTCAGAGAATGGTATTGCCGTGGATCCTGCGAAGGTGGCTACAGTACAAGATTGGTCTACGCCCAAGAATACAACGGACATAAGAAGTTTCTTGGGGTTAGCTGGATATTATCGTAAGTTTATCCAAGACTTCTCCAAGATAGCAGCACCGTTGACTCAGTTGACCAAGAAGAATCAAGCTTTTGTCTGGGACGAAAAGTGCGAGAATGCATTCAAGAGTCTAAAGGACAAATTGACATGTGCACCAGTGTTAGTCAGTCCTAAGGGGAATGAAGAGATGACGGTATACACAGATGGATGTAGTACCGGACTGGGTGCTGTATTGATGCAAGGAGGTAGGGTTGTAGCTTATGCAAGTCGGCAATTGAAACCGCACGAGAGAAGATACCCTACCCATGATTTGGAATTGGCAGCGATTGTGTTCGCATTGAAGATGTGGAGACATTATCTCTTGGGAGAAAGATTCGAGTTGTTTACCGATCATAAATCGTTAAAGTATATCTTCTCTCAAAGAGATCTAAACCTCCGACAGCAAAGGTGGTTAGAATTTTTAGCTTCCTATGATTTCGACATCGCATATACACCAGGAAAGGGCAATGCAGTGGCTGATGCATTGAGTAGAAGACATGCCAGTCTAGGGGCTATGTTTCTAGAATGGAAGCAACCGGAGTACATCGCTGGGTATGATTTCAGACCAAAGTGCAAATTGGATCCATAAATGTTAGCAAGTTTGACGATCAGACCCACCTTGATTGAGCGGATTGGTCCCAGTCAGAGGAGCGATCCTAACCCATTGAAAATCATCTCAAAGTTAGAGATGAGAATCGACGAAGAGGTGAACAAGTATGGGCTTGATCAAGATGGATGGCTTAGAAAGAATGGAAGACTAGTTGTACCCAATGTCAATGGATTGAGAGATGAAGTGCTTAGAGAATGTCATCACCCAAAATTGACTATACATCTCGGTGGTAACAAAATGTATCGAGACATGAAGCAGACCTACTACTGGGATGGGATGAAAAGAGACGTTGGGAAGTTTATATCCAATTTCATGAATTGTCAGCTAGTTAAAGCCGAGCAAAAGAAGCCTAGTTGTTTGTTGCAACCATTAGAAATTCCCGAATGGAAATGGGAGCAAGTCTCGATGGATTTCATTGGTGGTTTATCGAGGACTAAATCGGGATTGTTATCAAGTCCATACTAGGAAGAGCATAGCCATCAAGATGGTTATCAATACCTCCATTGGTAAATTTTTCTTTATATATATTTTGTTAGCATAATTATAATACATAAATCTTTATTATATTATATTTCAATCATATCAAATTTTCAACATTTATTATATGTACCTCTGTTTTAATAAAAAGATAAATATACTTATCTTTTTCATAAAGTATGAGCATTGTGTAATTAAATATTTTTAAAACATTATTATTTAGTATACCAGACCTTATTTAAATAAATTTAGCAAAAAATATTACATGAAAGATTAAATTTAACACACTATTCAAAAAATATAAACAGACTTATCTTTATAAGTCTTTGCTAAATAATTATACAAGTTATATTACTAGTTATAATAATTTATAAATTAAATATCTTTATAATTTGGATTTACTAAATTAAATTTCTCTCATGTTAATTGTTACCAAAATAGGAAAATTCTGAGTCAACAAATAATATATCACCTACTGGAACAGAAGATAACAAAGTAGAAAATTCTGATGAAAAAAGGACAGACACATAAGAATATGATGGAGAACCTACTGATACAGATGAAGCCAATAACTATGAAATTCAACAAATACCAAAGAAGTCAATAAAAATTCGATATTCAGGGACGTACAGACGTAATTTAGAAGATGTTTTCAAAATAATGAAAACAATTAAGAAAGAAAATATCATCTCTGCTGACACAAAAAGATACTTGGAAAAATCACCTTTCAAACACTTTTTCAATGTTATTCTCGAAAATTCTATGTCAAGGAAAGATTTGAGAAAGAGTGCAGCAAATTTGGATGACATAATAACCTCTTATGATACCACAGAACAAGCTTTCCGAACTTGTAATAAACTGTTTAAATTGAAACCAGAAGAAGATAGTCTTATATTTGGAATGCCAATGGATGGAGAGGATTTATTTCCAATACCTATGTCAAATAAAGCTACAGCAATGGAAAATTTCTCAGATTTTTGGACAAAGAACTTTGAAGAAGAAGACATTATAAGTCAAAAATCAGTGACAAAAAAATTGAATAAAATGATAGAAAACAAAGATGGTAGCGTTGATTTAGCAAAGTTTTTATTTCTGTGGTTGATCATAGCATTCTTGTTTCTGAACAATCAAAGCTACTTGCAGTGGGGATTTCTTCCTAAGATCCTCAATTTGAAAAAATTAAGTTCTATTTCTTGGCCAAGAGCAATATGTGAGAACATTTGCAAAAATGTTCAAAAACGTCATACTGACCTAAGAAACACACCTGGTTGCACTATGGTTTTACATGCAAGATTTCGTACACTTATCTAATATCTTATTATTACAAAAGTATAAATGTATATATCTTTTTATTACAGTATTGGTTTTGTGAGAAGGCAAAAGTAACACAAGAAAAAGAAAATCTAAAGAAAATTCTCCCAAGGATGATAAAGTGGGACTTGTCTAACTTAAAGGACATGGATCTTACAGCAATTGACAACACTAAGATATAAATGTATTACTTTACTATTTCTTTTATTTAAAAGATATATGTTTTTATCTTTCAAGTTTACAAGGCACATTAATGATTAAGTCAATAGTTAGTTACATATTACATAATATTAGTAATAAGACTTTTGAAATAAGTTATAATCTTGATAGTATAATAGACAGAAAACAATTAAGTTCAATGTGTCAATAAATCATTTATGTTAAAATATAAATACATTTATCTTTTTATACTATACAATCAACTATATATATATATAACATTGAATTGATTGTAGGATTATCTAATGATATGTAATAATATTTAATTACAAATATCATTCATGCAGATTTCGAAAAAAAATTCAAATATAACTTCAGAGGAAAAAGATTTTCTTTCAAAAAAAATTAATACATCCACTACAAGAAGATGAAAGACCGAACAAAAGAAAATTGACTGAAAATGAAGAATTAGAAAGCCTAAAAGAGTTAGTGACAAAAGTCAGATTTTTGAGTGATGAGATGGTTAGTGTACTAAAATAACTGGATGATGAGAAGATTTTAAGACAAAAGTCTGATTAAAGGCTCAAAGAAATTGAAATGATACTTCAAAAAGTGAAAACTTTTGAACAGCAAAATGTGGGCAATACTACTGAACCTGCAAAACATTTCAAGCAAGGAAAAATAGTTGGTATGGTATATATAAATTGTTCTGCTAATTTTCCTTCTTTTGATTTGTTTGAAACTCAAAATTTAATTATAGATAATACAGAAAGTTCAAAATCTGAAGACATTCAAGAATTTACTGAAGAACATGCTATTGAAATTCCTACTTATGTTGAAGACGTCATTATTAGAGGACCAAAAAAAAGGAAGAATCAAAAAAATATTGAAAAATGCCCACTACTGAAGCATCTTTCAAAGAAACAGCAAAAAGATGTCAAAGTTTTCTCAAGGTAGTTGGAGATAACAAGTAAGTACTGAAACAATATTTTTTTTTTCAAAAAAACCTGTATAGTTCAGCTGAATTTTATACTTTTTACTTTGTTATGATACATTGTGTGGTATTACACTACCATAAGCAAGTTGTTAATTAAAGTATTGTTTTAAATATGAAAGTTAACAAGTGATTGAATTTATGAAAGTTTATGTTTTCTTATATGCAATGGTTTAGGAGATTAAAAAGATATTCAACTTTATCGTTTCATTTTAAATTATGCAACTATTTTTGTTGAATGATTATTTCATTATATGGCTTTCTGAAATATATGATATGCTATTTTCAAAATTAATATTTCATGACAAAATTTTATCAGCATTAAAATTTATAAAAGATAAATGCATTTATCTTTTCATAATTCACTTAATTATTAAAAGATAACAGAATAAGTTTTTAAAGATAATTGCTATTTTATTAATTATGTTTACATACAAAAAACTTATTTACATATTATATTTGTATTAACAAAAGATATAATAAATGCAAGCATCCTATTTTTTAGCGACGAAGCATTTAGTTGTGATGATGAAAACAACATCATCATAACAAAAGACATGATAGAAGATCTCCTATATGAACAAAATACTTTTTGTCAAGTAAGTATAAAATAACAAAACTTTCCTTTAGTATAATTTGTGCCCTTTACCCATATTATTTTTCAAATGTAGATCATTGATTGGTTTCGGTTTCGGAAAGCAAAGCAACTGATCAAAACAATAGTATTGTGTACATTAACACAACAATGACAGTAAATGAATTATATTCTCAAATAAACTTATTTTTTTACAAAATACATTTTCTAAACCATTTATTTAACAGACAAGTGCAGCAAATGGAAACTAGGAAAATATATTAAGAAAAAAGTCCAACCCTTTTATCAAAAAACTAGTTTTAGATCCATTATGTATCAACCTCTTATTCCCATGGAAATGATCGTTGGAGCCTCCTTGAACTAGAGGTCATAGAGTGCACTTGGAAACACTATGACTCACTATACGTAACCATAAGATCTAAATCCCGCAGAAGTGGACATACAAAATTTGTCACTAATGTGGTAAATAAATATTCTCAAAAATTATATTTCGTATATTTGTTTATATTTATTCTAACAAACACTGACTTTTTTTGCAGATAACAGTAGTGAATAACCTAAATGACAAGCTAAAACAAGAAGGTCACAAAACATTATTAAAAAGAAGACACAGCTTGTGAATGTTGATTGTGCTCAACAAACCAATGGGTAATGATACAAGTTGATAATAATGTAATATACAATTTCATGATACACATTAAGATATAGAAGAAACATATTACAGTTCAATAATAAAAAAAAGATAATATGCTTTATCTTTAGATGCAAAGTACTAAATTTCATAATTTTAGGTACGATTGCGGAATTTATGCGTTGATGTTCATGGAAAAAGTTGCACATGGACTGCAGAGTACATCAAATATTACTGCTGAAGAAGCCACTGCATTCAAAGCAAAGATAGCTGCAGATATTCTCAGTGATGAACCATACTGTTGGACAATTGAAATTTTTTGCACCTCTGGTCTAGCTCTTAAAAATGTTTGAACTAACACAAAATTTCAGAATTTATAATAATTGATTCTAACAATTATAAATTACAATTGGTGATTAACTTGTAACAGATTATAACAATATTTCAATTATTTGTACTGCTTAACTTTTTAGATAGTAAATTTGACATTATTTATGAACATGATGATTTTTACTTTTACTTAAATTTTCATACAATACATTTTTCTACTACTATGTTTAAAAAGATAAATCCCTTTATCTTTTCTTTATCATTTATACGTAATATGTATTCTAATTCCATTTTTTTACACAGCAAACAAATGCAATATGGGCAACTTTTCCTAGACAAGAAGAAGCTTTAATATTTGTCCAAACACTAACATTTTTTGCTACCAAGATCATTTGACTGGACAAAGAAGGTTCCTAGTTTCTACATATGAGGAATTTTGGAGGTATGTAACAACCCGGATTTTCAGAACTAATTAAAATTTTTCATTTTAGCTATTTTAATGGATTTTGAATATTTAAAATGGTTTTTTCAATAATAATGATTTAAAATTTATTTAAATCGAAGTCAAAATGAATAAATTTATTTTAATTATAAAACAAGCTTGAAATGGCGCGGTAGTTTGAAAATTCGATTTTAAATTTCAAATGAATGTTCAAAATTCAAAATAAATCGGATTTCTAGAAAAACAAGAAATATTTGAATCTGTTTAGTAATACCTTTCTAATGAATGTGAAAAATCAAGATTTCATTATATAAATTGAAAGTTATGTGCAGTTTAAAATTCAAAATAGTCACTATGGAATTTATATATATTTTGTATAATATATGGCTCTTAAAAATGGCCATTTTGCAAACGACTTCCATTTTCGATGAAACTACTTTTGTTGGATCCAGAACGTCAAATTATTGCTAGATTCCAATTTTCATAATTTTTGGAATTAATATGTGTGCGTGGCAAAAAAAAAACGTTTTTTGACAATTTCAGTTGAATTGGATGGACTAGAAAAGGCCAATTTTCAATCGGTCTCCAAATTCGATGAAATTAGTTTTGTTAGGACCATATCGTCGAAACAAAGCTAGATATTTTTTTTTGTAATTTTTGGAGTCAGTATGTGCCCTTGATAAATTAAAATGTACGTTTAATTTGAATATATATATTGATTTATATTTTAATTTTGAGAAAAACCGGTTGAAAACAGTCAAATTGGCTTACAAAACATATCACGTTGTGTCCGGATTGGGGCTATTTAGCTAGGGGCGACAGTCGTTGGGTTTGATTTGGAGTTCGTCATTATAAACCATTGTTTTTCGAATAATAATAAATATATATATATATAAATATATATTTTGACCAGGTCAAAACCCTCATTATCCATTCAACGCGGTCAACCCGCACCTCTAATGCGAAACAGACGATAGCGATACTTCGATTTTTCAATCCTTTTTTCTTCAAATCCGTTCTATAATTTTCAAAGCATTCAAAAATGTACAGCTACACGAGCTCTTGAAGATCAATGGGAGGGATCGAAATTGGTACTGCGGTTTTCTCGATTTTGAAGCTCGAAGTACCATCGATTGAAGGCATTTTCTGGCGCTTGGGGATGACCGAACTGGGCGAGGTGGCGGTCGGAGGTGCGCGACGCGAAGCATGAGGAGGTGACGACGTCCGATTAGCGATGGAGCATCGAGGCAGCGACGAAATGGAACCCTAGTGTCACGACCCGGATTTTTTATCATTCAAATCGACAATAAACCACACATGTCGACCTAGCGAATCACTAACCCAGATAGTTATTGGGAAAGGAAGAAAAAGAAGAAAGAAGAGGAAACAAATAACAGAATTCTCACAGCGGAAGGATAACATATAATAAATAACTAATCGCTAAAAGCATTTGAAATATATACATTTGGCTATAACATACAATGATTATCAGAGTTACACATATACAAATTTACATAACATGACAACAGAAACAAAATGCAGCGGAAAATACATATGTATAATAGACATATATACTGAATCTTTGTCTTCGATCTCCAAGGCCAAGAAATCTTCGCTAACTGCAACTTCTGCTGACCCAAGCATATTGCATAAAAAGAAAACACAACGAACACTCGGATCAGCACTAAATCATTCTCATATTAGTCAAATTAAAATACGAAATAACATCAGTGTCATGGGTACAGTAACTCAAGAGATGTTACGGGATTTTCCATCTCTCAAGGATCCGTTTAACTAATACAGACATAGCATAATATGCTATTATTGTAATGTCTATTCAGTAAAGTAAACATAATAAAAATAGCATAAGCGGGATTACATTTTTACCCTTACACCGTTTATAATACCGTAGTCTATGCAGTACCATAAACCCACCGTAACCGATGGCATTAGAGGGCACTCCATAGGTACGATACAAATCAAAATCGTATGGGCTCGATAAGGATAAATATGACAAGGCACTCGAGGCAATACCCAGGGTAGGATTCTACCAATTGCACTCCCGGACCGGCGGTAATGCATAGCAGCCACTACCGCCCACCTCGGAACACACTCCCAAATCAAATAGGCTCAAATCATCATCGTCATAGTCATAGAATAGTATTGAAGAAATGTGTCTGGTCAGAGGTGCTACCTCTATTAGTCACGGTATAGCTCCTGTTTTAGTCATTTCAATTCTGACCCGAAGGTCAGGGCTATTTCGTCATCATTCGCATTCCTCGATCCAATCATTGCCTTCTAGTCATCATACTTCGTTCCGGATACTTCAACACATGCACAGTTGTTAAAGTGATATCAGCACTGACAGAGAGTATGCCACCTACCGACTCCAGTCTCTTTAGCAACCAACGCTTACATTTTTCACACCAGTCGGTTCTTTTACATTTCACAAAGGTTCGCTTTCATATCCAAAATATCATGTTTGTTTCGAACCTAATTTATATTCAGAATAGAAAATAATTTCGTATCAAAATATCATAATCATACCAAAACCGATTATATTCTATACTAGAATATATTTCATTTCATTATATTATAATCATATAATATTTCACAAAATCGATTTATATTCAAGTAGAATATACTTCATGTCAAAGATTATAATTATTTCAATTCGATTTATGTTCGAAATCCATTCATATTCAAATAGAATATATATATTCCATTACAACTCATTTCAATCCCTTAGGAGATTCATTCATATTCGAGTAGAATATAACTTACGTTTCCATATTAAAAATCGGTTTAAAATCGATTCATATTCAAATAAAATATTCTTTATCTTCACTCCATTTGAACCAACGGTTTAAATCCAAGCACTTTCCATTCGGAAGAAATTTTACAATCATTTAATACACTTGAAAATAGATTCTTATAATTAAAAATATTTATATAACATATATGTATAGAAGAAAATGGTTAAAACAAAATAAGATAAATTTAGACCACTATGTATATATATATATATGAACAAATAAGTTTTACTAATTAGTTTAAGTAATAAAAATAAGGAAATTTAGTCATAAAAAATAGTTTATAAGTAAGAGTTTTAATAAATGAAATTTAAGGAAAGGAATAGTTTATTTGAAATCAAACATGTTAAGTACATATAATAAAATTCTTTAACTATAATTCTTCCCTCCTTCCTAACTTCCAACACTTGAATCTATACTCCAGTCTCAATGGAGTTTTCCTAGTTCAATATCTTGTTTCAAACACCATTCAAACCAATCTTTCAATTTAGAGAATTCAAACCATATTCAACTCTAAGTTTAAAACAACTCCGAGTATCCTCGATTAACTTTATTCCAAATTAAATTAAATAAGAATTTATTACATTCAAATCCACACCCTTAATTTGAAAATCTCAAATTTTATTCAAATCCCAATTTAAGAATTTCCACTTTGTTTGGAAAAATTCTCTTAACCATTTCAAATAAACATTCGCAATCCAGATCTTTAAAGGAAACAAGTTTATCGAGTATCGGATCATTCTTTTAAATGAAATTTCTATCAAATAAAATTTCCAAATATTTAAAAATCATTTAACCAACCAATGTCTGTATAAATTTTTCTATCCTATGGCCAAGTGATATTGAATTTAATTTCTCGATATTTCAGGGATGGATCTATCATTTCAATCCAAATCAGGGTCACAGATATTTATCATTTCAATCTATGTTCTTAATTCATTTTTATCGATTAACCCTGGGTTTATTGGATGCCCGTAACATTTAGGGTGCAAATGGGATTAATTGTCACAATAAAATATAACATCCATATACTGAGTAACAGAACATGCAGTATCAATACCAATTCAGTAACCAACCAACCAAGGCATCCATCACACCAATTTATTCCAACAATAAATATTTAAATCATTTCACCGGTTAACAAGTGTTGGGATTTCTAAATAGACATTTCATTTGAACTAAAATAACATGTTATCAATTAAATTTACACATTAACACATGTCATGTCAGTTTTAAGCACTCAACAACAATCAAATCACAACCATGCAACCAAACTTATTTCATAATTTAATTCAATAAATATGGGAATAATTCAGTTATTGTGAGAGAGAAATTCACTCACCTTTGGGTCTTTAGTGGATCGGACGTCCCAACGACGTCCAAATCTGAGTTCGCTTGCAAAAGTTATCAACGTTTTACTATTTGAATTTAAATATATAAAAATTAATAAAATAGATTCCTCACCCACTCAGATCTGGAGACGTTAGCTGTAACACCCCGTGAATTCTATAACGCTAAGCTTCACAAATTAAAGTATAATTAATTCTAAATGAAAGAATTAAGGGAAACGGGTTACGCCATTGTGTTCGTCTCGGAATTCTGCTTGAGATAGAGTCCGAGTTTGCGCGAATCGGACTCTGTATGAAGAAGTTATAGCCTTCGGAAGTTTCAGAATCAAATTTAAATTCAAACAGCCCGGTTTTAAAATTCAAAATTCGAAATTCAAATTCAAACTGGGCTAGGCGGGGAAATTCCCGCCCAGAAACCAGGTCGACCATAGGGTCGACCATGGTGTCGACCTGGTCACCACAGGTCGACCACAGTGTTGACCTGGTCCCCTCCAGGCCGACCATAGTGTCGACCTGGCTGGCCAGGTCTAGCTCTGGCTCGAATTACTGAGGCCCTATGCGTTAGGGCTGACGTGTCACCTCTAGATTGGCTCTCTGAACTTTTAATGGCCTAGATTCCTCCTATCTTCATTTGACAGCTCAAAACAACTTAAAAATCTATAAATATACCCTAAGCCTCAACTGAAAATTCACAAAAAAATAATAAGAAAGGAGTCATCATGCTGCTAGGGAGGAGTTAAACATAGCCGTCAAGACAAAAGCCTAGAGACGAATCAAACTAAGAAGAAGATTAAAGTTTAAATCAAATTTATCAACGCAACGTTAGTCTACCCAAAGGAGCGCATCTCAATTTCAGAATTCAAGATTCTGCATTCGTTGTAAGTATAGTGACCTTTCATAATATGAATAAGAATTGTGATGTGGTTCGATGTGAATGAAAATAGAATTGTGTTATTGTATTGTATAAAATTCTATGTATTGTGATGGTTCTATCATGACTTATGTATTGATGTTTGTGGCATAAAATTTGATTGATGCAAGCCTATTGAACAATGGTATATGAAAACCATGGCACTTGCAAGTTTGTGGCAAAGATTAGAAATTGATCCCTTTATGTATATGTCGAAGGCATGGACTATGTATATTTCCATACTCTAAATTAGAATTTATGTAAACATGTTTTAGACTTGAAACCGTTCATGCCTACATGACCCAAAACGTATGATATCATTTTCATGTCTATTTGCAAGTATAATTGATCTATATTAAGCATCGTTTGGGTTTCATAAATTATGCAAGTTCATGTTTATTTGCAAGTATAATTGGATCTATGTTAAGTATCGTTTGGGTTTCATAAACTATGCAAGTTCATATTGAAATAGGCTATGTGATTAAATGTTATAATTGGACCTTTTGGTGAATATACATCATGCTAGTTTTGTGTTTGACATTATGTTAAGTTAAACATATTTAAACACAAGTTGTGTAAGCCTAAACTATGCCATTTCATATGTCACCTACTTAGTTATACATTGATTTGAATGCAAGTTCACATGACTCATATTTTATGTTAGTTGAATCGCTAAATTGCAAGTTCATGCGCCACACACACTTATATGTTGTAAAATATTACATGTTCTTGATTTCCCCTTTTCCTACGCTTATAAAGTTGGGCTGAATTGTGTCGAGCCCAACACTTGTTATAACGTTGCGAACGTATAAACGGGGGTAATAACGTTGGGTGTAAAACATGAAAATATATGTTGGCATGTTTGGCACATGCCAATGACAATGACATTTAAGCGGTATAAATTGTTATACCCAAAAATAAAAGATATGACATTTACATATATAATTGAGAAGTAATAAAATATGTAAATTTAAAAAACACGATATGCTTAACCCGAAGTTGGATTGAGTTGTGATGTATACCTGCCCGGAACCGCCCGGCTGTCCAGTAGTCACAACAATACCTATCCAATGTGGGTGGTTAAGCATTGAGCCCAATAAAGACCCGAGGTTAGACTGAGCTACGGTGTAAACCTGCCCGGAACCGACCGGCATATCCGGTAACCATAGAAATACCTGTCTAATGTGAGTGGTCTGGTGCTCCTAAGAGGCTAAGGACAGGTGGTAGGGTTAAGTCAACTATAACACTTAACCAAATTCAACATGTTAACAAGAATTGATGGGTGGGGGGTTAGGTAAATACAGACACTTAACCACTTAACATGTTTGACTAGAAAATCCTGGTAACGAGGGACCCGTTTCAGCAGTAACCCAATTTAGGTATCAACGGTACCCTGAAACTAGACAGGGTGGGGCACGATTACTGGGCTGATTGTAAGCGGTCAAAACAACGACGGTGGGTGCACAGTGCAGGTCTAACGGGGTGCGGGCGTGCACACACTCCGGAGCAGACAACCAGGGCACTGGGGTCACCAGTAGTATAACCTATGCCTTCTAGAATTTGTGTCGGGGCCGCCACCATGGGTCTTGATAGACCCCATGGTGGGACCAGCATAGGTATCTACAATTCTTGAGGGCGTATGACACATGTTAACGCGAGTAGGAGCTGATCTTTCGAAAATGGGATCACTTCACCCTCACCACGGGGTGCATGTTAGAATAAACTCAAGTAGATGCAGAGATATAGTATGGGTGCGATAGTACATTCGACACTCCCTTAGCTTGTGACACCATCCTATTTTCAGTATATCTATCTATCATGCCCTTTTCTTATTCACATACTGAAGAGTTACTAGATTTACTCAGGCTTTATGTCTGACCCTAATTTCTTTTCGTCTTCTTTTCTTTCGTCCCCCCCCAGGTCCACAGGGAGGAAACAGCTCAGCTCAGTCAGGCTCTGTACAATCTCCAAGAACGTAGATGTATGATTTGGGTCTCTTTTGCTTGGATTATGGCTTTGGATATCACTATGGGGATTTTTGTCACTTTATTTATGTTTTCTGCTTCTTTAATTATCAAGACAGTAATGATGTTGTAATGTTGGAAGTATTTTGAGACAGTGTTTTGTTTTGAACACGTATTGATGAAATAAAAGTCTGTTGGTTTCCGCTGTTTAAAATATGTGTATTTATATCTGTCTTGAGTTTATCTGTGGTTTTTACATATAAACCTCCACCAAAATTAAGGCATTCCCTTTGTGAGTAACCTTAACGGAGGTGGGGTGTTTCACTTGGTATCAGAGCATAGGTTTACCAGATAAGATAAAAGTTTTTGAAATTGTTTTCAAAAAGAAAGTTTAAAGAAGCATTTTTTCAAGAAAAAGAGTTATGATAAAAAGACAAAATCCCCCAAAGCCATGTGCTCTATCTATCTCTCTCTATCCTTCGTTTTGAACTTTTCCTTTCTGTTTCAGCATGTCTAGAGACCTTAACCTCCCGGAAGGAGTGCCGATTCCCGGCTGGTTTAGGAGGTACTTAGAAGCAAGGGCCAATGGCGCGGGCCCAGCAGACATCCCTCCTCTAGTGGTCGCGGTTCCTCCTCCTCCTCCTCGTGGAAATGCCTTCGCAAAAACCTGTAGAGACTTTAAGGCTATGGGTTGAAAAGACTTTTATGGGACAGAATCCTTTGTAGGAGCAAGAAACTGGCTAAAGGAGAGTGAGGATCTGTTTGTCATCTTTGGAGTGGATGACAGGCAAAATATACAACTAGCGGTATGGTTGCTTAAGGATGAAGCTTCCTATTGGTGGGAAGTTACCAATGCTCAGAGGGTGGTGGAAACATGGGAAGATTTCAGGACAAGGTTTGAAATGAAATTTCTCTCCTAAGCTGAAAGAAGCCTGCAAATGGAGAAGTTCCTAACTCTGAAACAGGGGAGCATGACGATCAGGGAATATGTTAATCAGTTTAATCAGCTGGCCAGATTTGGGTTAGACTTAGTAAACACCCAACACAAGAAGGCACTTCGCTTCTTCAAGGGTTTGAATGAGCCTCTACACAGCCTTGCCATGACACATGTATCCACGGGAGCGACTTAGGAAAGCTTGGTGGACATGGCGTTGCTACACGAGGAAGATCACGGCAAGAAAGAAACTAAGGGGGAAGAGAAGAAAGTGGGTCTTCAAGCAAAGAAAACAGACTTCAAGAAAGGTGGAAAGAGCAATAAGCCCCGTGAGAAGAGAAGGTGCAATTTCTGTGGCATTGTAGGCCATATATCAAAAGACTGCCGGAAAAGAAAGGCGAAGATGGGTGGTTGCTTCCATTGTGGGGAGACTGGGCACCAAGCTAAGGACTGCCCAAAGAAGAAAGGGCAGGGACAGAAAGCTGGATCCACTTCAGGGGGTCAGGTTCATGCGCTAGTGGCACCTCAGCAAGAAAGAGGTAGTAATATTTCTGTAGAAAGTGTAGTCTATCTTTATGATCATCCAGTTCGTACACTTTTTGTCTCTGGCGCATCACACTCTTTATTTCATCTGCCTTAGTAGAATCTCTGCATCTAGACACTAGTATGGTAGAAGATCCCTTAGTAGTTTCAAATCCAATTGGGGGGTCCGCTTACTTGTCAATGGTTTGTTTGGGTTTGAAAATCTCTATTCTCAGCGTTGAGTTTAGTTGTGATGCCTTTGTCTTAGGCTTCTCGGGATATGGTTTGATCTTAGGCATGGATTGGTTATCCAGTAATAGTGCCATCCTTGATTGTGAAAAAAGAGTAGTTAGGCTCTTGACTCGGCTTGGTAACACTCTAGAAATTTCTTGTAATCCCTTGAATGCTGTTATGCTTAGTTTTCTAGAGTCGCTTAATGCTTCTGATGAAAATTTGCAATCAGTTAGAGTAGTCCGGGAATATCCGGATGTCTTCGAGGAGGTGAAAGGCTGACCTCCGAGGCGGGAAATAGACTTCCGCATATATCTTGTGGATAAAGCAAAGCCTATAGCTTTACCTGTCAGACACATGGCTCCAAGGGAGAGAAAGGAGCTCAGTAAGCAGGTTAAAGAACTTCTCGAAAAGGGGTTCATTAGACAGAGCATTTGGGAATGGGGTGCTCCAGTGGTGTTCGCAACCAAAGCGGACGGTTCGCTTCGCCTTTGCGTCGACTATAGGGAGTTAAACAAATTGACCAAGAAAAATAGACACCCTCTTCCCCAATTTGACGATTTGTTTGATCATCTTGTTGGTGCGACAGTTTTCTCCCAGCTTGATCTGACAACTGGGTTCCATCAGCTAAGAGTGGCTGAAGATAGTATTGATAAGACAGCGTTCAGAACCCCAGACGGTTTCTTCGAGTGGCTTGTCATGCCTTTCGGCTTGATAAACGCACCCGCTTATTTTGTAGACCTAATGAGTAGGGTGTTCAGAGAATTCCTCAACAAATTCGTGGTTGTCTTCGTAGATGATATCTTAATCTTCTCAAAGAGTGAGGAAGAGCATGCTCAGCATCTGAAAGAAATCATGGAAACTCTTCGAGCTCATCAAATAAAAGCCAAATTCTCCAAGTGTCACTTCTGGAGAAAAGAAGTAAGATTTCTGGGGCATATAGTGTCCAAAGAGGGGTTGGCTGTGGACCCCGCAAAAGTGGTGCCAGTGCAAGATTGGAAGACACCAAGAAATTCAAGCGAAGTTCGAAGCTTTCTTGGGCTAGCCGGTTTTTACCGAAAGTTTATTAGGGATTTCGCGAAAATCTCAGCCCCACTCACAAGGCTAACAAAGAAGAATCTAGCGTTCACTTGGGATTTGGATTGCGAGTTTGCTTTCCAACGATTAAAAAGCGCTCTTACAACAGCCCCAGTTCTAACTCTGCCTGACGGAAGCAAAATGTTCATAGTATACACGGATGCATGTGGAACGGAACTAGGCGCTGTTCTAATGCAAGAAGGAAGGGTAGTAGCTTATGGCGGAAGACAGCTGAAAGTTCATGAAAAGAACTACCCAACCCACGATCATCGTCTTTGCACTTAAGTCTTGGCGCCATTATCTCCTAGGTGAGAAGTTTGAATTATACACTGACCATAAATCGTTGAAATATCTCTTCTCGCAGAAGGACCTTAACTTGAGGCAGCAAAGATGGATGGATTTTCTTGCCTCGTACGACTTTGAAATTTCCTATACTCCAGGCAAAGGCAACGTAGTAGCAGACGCGTTGAGACGAAAGAAACTGACCTTAAGTCCGCTCTTTGTGGAAAGGCAAAACCTGGAGTATATAGCCATTTTTAACTTTAGGCCCTCCTCAGATTTTGTACCGGGTTTATTAGCATCTCTCGAAGTACGCCCTACTCTCTTGGACTCAATAGGGGCTGCACAACGTGAAGACCCTCAGCTTGTTGATGTGATTGATAAACTTATTAGGGGTGAGACTTCTAGTCACCTCAGTAGGTACGCCATTGATGATAAGGGTGGGCTGAGGCGAGATGGAAGATTATGCGTCCCACAAGCTAGGGAGTTGACATAGAAGGTTCTCGAGGAAGCGCATCATTCCAAGATGACTATACACCCTGGCGGTGATAAGATGTACAAGGATATAAAAAGGACTTTCTTTTGGAGCGGCATGAAGTAAGACGTGGCAGATTTCGTTTCTAAGTGCATGACCTGCCAATGGGTCAAGGCGGAACAGAAGAAGCCCGGAGGACTACTTCATCCTTTAGAGGCCCCACAGTGGAAGTGGGATAGCATTTCAATGGACTTCATTGATGGACTGCCTAGGTCGAGAAGAGGCAACACTAGCATTTGGGTAATAGTGGATAGGCTTATTAAGAGCGCCCACTTCATACCTATCAAAAGTAGAAGGACTGCCGCATCTCCAGCATATATTTATCTCAAGGAAATAGTTCGACTCCATGGGATACCCTCCAGTATTGTTAGTGACCGAGACCCTATCTTCACAAGCGAGTTTTGGCGGAGTCTACAAGAAGCTGTAGGCACACAGTTATGTTTGAGCACGACCTATCACCCCCAAACCGATGGCCAGACGGAAAGGGTGAATAGAGTTTTGGAGGATCTTTTGAGACTTTGCGTTCTTGACTTTGGAGGGACTTGGGAGGATCACCTTCCTTTAGTGGAATTTGCCTACAACAACAGCTACTAAGCTACCATCGGTATGGCACCCTTCGAAGCCTTGTATGGAAGACCGTGCAAATCACCAGTTTGTTGGTGGGAGTCTACAGATAAGCTTATACTTGGGCCAGATATGATTCGAGAGACTTCGGAGAAAGTGGACTTGATACGTAGGAGAATGAAGACTGCCCAAGACCGACAGAAATCCTACGCCGACAAAAGAAGGACCGACCTTGAGTTTGAGGTTGGGGACAAGGTTTTCCTTAAGGTATCACCTTTAAGGAACGTCGTTCATTTTGGATCCGCAGGAAAGCTAGCACCAAGATTTGTAGGACCGTTTCCTATCATCGCGAAGGTTGGAAAGATGGCCTATAGATTAGAGCTACCCGAGATACTGGCCGGAGTTCACAACGTCTTTCATGTTTCTCACCTCCGGAAGTGTTTGCATGAGTCTGCGGAAGTAGTGGAACCTAGCATTCTAGAAGAAGCCGAAGTGGAATGTGAAGCAACTGTGAGGAGAGTTCCAACCCGCATCTTAGGAACTGAAGTGAAAAAGCTACGCAATCGCGAAGTCAAACTCGTTAAAGTTCAGTGGAGCGACGCCGAGGAAGACGCGACTTGGGAAACTGAGGACAGAATACGCGCTGCCTACCCTCTTCTTTTTGAGGGTACATCTTTGATCTCTCTTTTTCCTTAAGTTATGCTTTATCTATCTTTTTAGGTATATCTCCTCGGTCCTTTTCCTAACCCCTTAGGTAGAAAACAAATGGATGCAACATGTATTTGAAAACATGTTATAGATGATGGCTGCAAATGGTTGCTAGTGGTTGCTCGTGGATGCATATACACACACACCCTAGGTTATAGATCGGCTTAGTCACTTCATATTGCATATGCATATATATATGTATTCTCATTTGTATATGGTTGAAACTTGATATGTTATCATATGGTTGTCGCATTTGTATGAATGGTTGTGCACTCATGTAGAATTATGAGTAGGAAAAATTTGAATACATAATGGATTCATGACACTTACATGATTCGCATTAAGGTGGTCAACTGAATCAGTAGACCGCCTGATTTCAGCATTAGATAAGAACATATACACACGCTATGCATATGATCGCGAAGCATTAGAAGTCTTTTAAGGACAGTGAATGCCTGTGTCTGTTGGTTGAGTAGATGGACCGTTGGATGGTAGGATATACATTCTTCCTAACTTGAAGATTTCGGGGACGAAATCCTTTTAAGGGGGGAGAATGTAAAACCCCGTGAATTCTATAACGCTAAGCTTCACAAATTAAAGTATAATTAATTCTAAATGAAAGAATTAAGGGAAACGGCTTACCCCATTGCGTTCGTCTCGGAATTCTGCTTGAGATAGAGTCCGAGTTTGCGCGAATCGGGCTCCGTATGAAGAAGTTATGGCCTTAGGAAGTTTCAGAATCAAATTTAAATTCAAACAGCTCGGTTTTAAAATTCAAAATTCGAAATTCAAATTCAAACTGGGTAGGGCGGGAAAATTCCTGCCCAGAAACCAGGTCGACCATGGTGTCGACCTGGGCACCCTAGGTCGACCACAGTGTCGACCTGGTCCCCCCCAGGTCGACCATAGTGTCAACCTGGGTGTCGACCTAGCTGGTTGACCTGGCTGGCCAGGTCTGGCTCTGGCTCGAATTTCTGAGGCCCTGTGTGTCACTAGGGCTGACGTGTCACCTCTTGATTGGCTCTCTGAACTTTGAATGGCCTAGATTCCTCCTATCTTCATCTGATGACTCAAAACAACTTAAAAATCTATAAATATACCCTAAGTCTCAACTGAAAATTCACACAAAAAAATAAGAAAGGAGTCGTCATGCTGCTAGGGAGGAATTAAACATAGCCGTCAAGAGAAAATCCTAGAGACAAATCAAACTAAGAAGAAGATTAAAGTTTAAATCAAATTTATCAACGCAACGTTAGTCTACCCAAAGGAGCGCATCTCAATTTCAAAATTCAGAATCCAGAATTCAAGATTCTGCATTCGTTGTAAGTATAGTGACCTTTCAGAATATGAATAAGAATTGTGACGTGGTTCGATGTGAATGAAAATAGAATTGTGTTATTGTATTGTATAAAATTCTATGTATTGTGATGGCTCTATCATGACTTATGTATTGATGTTTGTGGCATAAAATTTGATTGATGCATGCCTATTGAACAATTGTATATTGAAACCATGGCACTTGCAAGTTTGTGGCAAAGATTAGAAGTTGATCCCTTTATGTATATGTCAAAGGCATGGACTATGTATATTTCCTTACTCTAAATTAGAATTTATGTAAACATGATTTAGACTTGAAATTTTTCATTCCTACATGACTCAAAACCTATGATATCATTTTCTTGTCTATTTGCAAGTATAATTGATTTATATTAAGCATCGTTTGGGTTTCATAAATTATGCAAGTTCATGTTAGTTTGCAAGTATAATTGGATTTATGTTAAGTATCGTTTGGGTTCCATAAACTATGCAAGTTCATATTGAAATAGGCTATGTGATTAAATGTTATAATTGGACCTTTTGGTGAATATACATCATGCTAGTTTTGTGTTTGACATTATGCCAAGTTAAACATATTTAAACACAAGTTGTGTAAGCCTAAACTATGCCATTTCATATGTCACCTACTTAGTTATACATTGATTTGAATGCAAGTTCACATGACTCATATTTTATGTTAGTTGAATCGCTAAATTGCAAGTTCATGCGCCACACACCCTTATATGTTGTAAAATATTACATGTTCTTGATTTCCCCTTTTCCTACGCTTATAAAGTTGGGCTGAATTGTGTCGAGCCCAACACTTGTTATAACGTTGCGAACGTATAAACGGGGGTAATAACGCTGGGTGTAAAACATGAAAATATATGTTGGCATGTTTGGCACATGCCAATGACAATGACATTTAAGCGGTATAAATTGTTATACCCAAAAATAAAAGATATGACATTTACATATATAATTGAGAAGTAATAAAATATGTAAATTTAGAAAACACGATATGCTTAACCCGAGGTTGGATTGAGTTGTGATGTATACCTGCCCGGAACCGCCCGGCTGTCCAGTAGTCACAACAATACCTATCCAATGTGGGTGGTTAAGCATTGAGCCCAATAAAGACCCGAGGTTAGACTGAGCTACGGTGTAAACCTGCCCGGAACCGACCGGCATATCCAGTAACCATAGAAATACCTGTCTAATGTGAGTGGTCTGGTGCTCCTAAGAGGCTAAGGACAGGTGGTAGGGTTAAGTCAACTATAACACTTAACCAAATTCAACATGTTGACAAGAATTGATGGGTGGGGGGTTAGGTAAATACAGACACTTAACCACTTAACATGTTTGACTAGAAAATCCTGGTAACGAGGGACCCGTTTCAGCAGTAACCCAATTTAGGTATCAACGGTACCCTGAAACTAGACAGGGTGGGGCACGATTACTGGGCTGATTGTAAGCGGTCAAAACAACGACGGTGGGTGCACAGTGCAGGTCTAACGGGGTGCGGGCGTGCACACACTCCGGAGCAGACAACCAGGGCACTGGGGTCACCAGTAGTATAACCTATGCCTTCTAGAATTTGTGTTGGGGCCGCCACCATGGGTCTTGATACACCCCATGGTGGGACCAGCATAAGTATCTACAATTCTTGGGGGCTGTATGACACACGTTAACGTGAGCAGGAGCCGATCTTTCAAAAATGGGATCACTTCACCCTCACCACGGGGTGCCTGTTAGAATAAACTCAAGTAGATGCAGAGATATAGTATGGGTGCAATAGTACATTCGAAACTCCCTTAGCTTGTGACACCATCATATTTTCAGTATTTATATCTATCATGCCCTTTTCTTATTCACATACTGAAGATTTACTAGATTTACTCAGGCTTTATGTCTGACCCTATTTTCTTTTCATCTTCTTTTCTTTCGTCCTCCCCCCCCAGGTCCACAGGGAGGAAACAGCTCAGCTCAGTCAGGCTCTGTACAATCTCCAAGAACGTAGATGTATGCTTTGGGTCTCTTTTGCTCGGACTATGTCTTTGGATATCACTATGGGGATTTTTGTCACTTTATTTATGTTTTCTGCTTCTTTAATTATCAAGACTATAATGATGTTGTAATGTTGGAAGTATTTTGAGACAGTGTTTTGTTTTGAACACGTATTGATGAAGTAAAAGTCTGTTAGTTTCTGCTGTTTAAAATATGTTTATTTATATCTGTCTTGAGTTTATCTGTGGCTTTTACTTATAAGCCTCCACCAAAATTAAGGCATTCCCTTTGTTAGTGACCTTAACAGAGGTGGGGTGTTTCATTAGCATGCGGAACCATCTTCCCGCTCTCTCCTCTTCGTGCTACAGTAAAACGACATGCAGAAAGAACCCATCGACGACGAACTTTGACCACTCATCTCTCCCATCTCTGACCGCGATAACGCCTGAGACTACCACAAACGTGAAGCCCATCGAAATCCGCTCCCACCTATGCCGCCGCCTACATCTCCGGTGGCTCCTATGCCGTTGCGACGTCAGCCCCAAAACGAGTTTTCAAACCCTAAATTGTGGAATTTCGGTGACCCCTTGATCAATAGAAACTCTGGCTACCATCGTTCAACTCCCTGAGACGAGCTCTACAAAACCTAGGTCACCGATTCTCTGATTAGGCCCTAAATCGAAAACCCCCAAATATAGACTTAGGGTTTCGAAATCTGACTGTTTGACCGTGATTTCCGGCCAAATAAAGCGCTGCATGTCAAAACGAATTTCTCCAAAAGCTTTGTGTCGTCTAGGGCTTTGATCTGATATATAATTTGTTAGGGTTTAAGGAGATATGATTTTGGATCATGAATTTTTATTTGAAACTAGGGTTTGAATCTTCATTTCAGCCATTAGAAAAAGAAGCAAGCAGATAGAAAAAATATACGTGAATGAAAATGGGCTGGTAAGGTAGGAAAGAACTTAAGTTTATACATATATAGGAGGCCCAATAGGAGAACCTACACTTATCTGATTACATTGATTCTTTTCACATTTTATTCCGTACGCTCACATGACAAGTCAGATTGTTACGAAAATTGAAACCCTACGATAATTCACCATTCCGGATCCGATGAAACTGGTTTCGTCGGATTCCGAGACAATTGCCAAAAAAGCTAAATTTCACATTTAATTAATAAATAAAATATTCAATTATTTTCTTAACTGCTTTTAATTCAATTTAAATATTCATTAAATTCCATTTTAATCCAATTTCGACTTAAATAAATTTCATAAATCAATTCCACATATTTTAAGTCCCAATTTGATTATTTGGATTTAGATTTGAAATTTCAGTTATTATTAAGCAACTCAGAATTCCACCATTTAACAAATTAAATTTGAATTCCCCTTTTAACTTAAACCACTTAATTTCAAATTAGTTATTAAAATATTAAATTCCAAGTTACAACATTTCTAAACAAAACTAAATAAAAAAATCTATTTATACTCAATTCAAATAGTCGTCATCATTTAGTCAACAAAATTTGATTTTTATCAAATATTATTCCATTTATATATTTTAAATCAAAATTTAAATATACATAAATTATGGGTTGTTACACCTAGTTTTTGATCAGGGACGGCTGCGTTCTGAACGTGAAAAGGTAATTTAAATTTTTTACTAATTACTTTTTTAACTAAATTACAAATGTGGTTAACCATGCTAAATATCTGATTTTTAATTATATAAAATATAAATAGCAAGGATTTTTAAAATAAAAATAGCATGGATTTTTAAAATATAAATAGCAAGGATTTTTAGAATAAAAATAGCATGGTTTTAAAATTATAAAAATATGATTTTTATATACATATACCATAGTGTAAAAATATTATTTATATATATAGGACAACTTAGAAATATGATTTTTAAAATATATACATCATTATAAAAATATGATTTTTACTATATAAACAGCATGGATTTTTAAAATATCAATAGCAAGGATTTTTAAAATAAAAATAGCATGGTTTTGAAAATATAAAAATATGATTTTTATATACATATACCATAGTATAAAAATATGATTTTTATATATACAGGACAGTTTAAAAATATGATTTTTAAAATATATACATCATTGTAAAGATATGATTTTTATATAAATAGCTTCATAGTAAAAATGTGACTTTTAAAATATAAACATCGTGTTTAAAATATGATTTTTATATAGATAGCATTGAAATAAAAATGTGATTTTTTATTTATAAATATCATTGTTTAAAAATATGATTTTTAATATAAACCGCGTGAAATAGATTGCGATGGAAACGACTGGAAGCAAAACCGAATCCAAACCGTCCAATAAAGAATGACAGAGTAAAAACCAAAGGTGAGAACTCCTTCTCCCTCAAACTATTTTATAGTTAAATATATCTTAGGCTGTAGACGGGGCTTAGTAGCCCTGACACTATTTATTGTACAAACCATGGATGTTTGTTTGGATTAATTGTGCTTGTGAAATTGACTGTACTATGGTTGTAAATATTCATGTGTTGAATAAAATGTGTAATCATCAAAAATGTCATTTTTAATGTGAAATAAAATTATATAAAATAGTCATGCATGGAAATAAATATTCATTTACAAATCGGACGATTTGTTTATGTACACACCCATTTAACTGACAATGATTGGGACGATAAATTTTACACATCGCCCAACTACACAAATAAAATATGTGTTTGTTGATTAAAACTCTACACGGGTATTGGAATGATATTTGACGTACACTAATCCTAATATTTAGTTGTATGTCAATCGATTAGTTGACAAACTATTGTAAGCATTAATTATTTATATTTAAAGCTTATGAAGTTGTGTAATGCACTCTGGATGATGAATGATTGTTTATCATTGTTGTTATATACATGTGATGCATGAAATCCATATAATTAACATTATATGGTAATTGACAGTGTCTGACAATTTTGAAAAAATGAATATTTTAAAATAATTTTCAGTAAAGGATAAAAATGTGAATTTGATGTCCGATTTTGGTTGGACACGAAAAGATTGAAATGTTTGAAGCCGTATTGATTAGATACGTGCTATTTTGATGCGAACGATATTTATATCAATTTTATTCATTTTTATAATGAATATCGAAAAGGAAATGATTTCAAAATCAGATATTTTGAAAATACTATAATGATAAGAGGTATTCAATTTTGATTTAAAATTGAAATGAAAGTGGGAATCGTTTTAAAACGAATTTATAAACGATTTATAAAATACATTTTAAATGGAAATCAACAAAATATATATATTATATATATATTTAATGGCCTAAATAGAAAGCACCGCGCTGTGACCGTTCACGAATTTCAACCATTGATTCGAATTGACATTACGGGAGATCCGACCTTCGGATTCACCTAAATCCAGAACCATTGGGTTCATATAGGAAAGAGCTTTCCAATGAATATAAGAGATTTGAAATCTAATGGTTGGATTTGGAGATAAGTCCAAATCAAATTTGGAAAAGGTCGCTATGGATGCAGTTCGGTGGCCGTTATTGGAAACCAACTGTACGGATATTGATAAAATTATTAAAAATATTAATAATTTGTGTAAAATCATAATAAATGATTAGGAAAGAATTTGGATGAAAAATTCCATGTTTGTGAAAATAAAAATATATTTTTATCAAAATGAACTAGTTATTAACTAGATTTGAAATCCAATAATTTTTAAATAAATAAATTGGATTTATAAAGAGTTTTAATGAAACCAAAAATTTCCAATATATAAATTGGAATGGATTTGAATGGAAATAATCTTCGAAATATTTTGATATTGGATTTCGTGGTTGTACAGATATTTTTATAGGAATTTGGAAGATACATATATCGTTATTCCCAATACAATATCTATTAGTTTTAGAATTAGATATTGAATATAAGTCGATATAATTTCAATTCAGAGCCTTATATTTAATATTAAATTAAAATTTGGGTTTGTCATGAATGGTGTCTTCCGTAACACTATTCTTAAACCCCGTGGTAAAAGAATAAATCTTTTAGTTAAGATTATTAGAGTTTCCAATTATATTTAGTAATTGGAATAAAATGGAATGTGAATTGGGTTTATTGTAAACTGTGTTTTTAACAACATTCATTATTTAACCCGATTAATAGTGAAATGTGATTTGGAATATATAAATCTTTTATTAAGATTTAATGGAAGTTTTCCAATTTAATATATTAAATTGGAATTGAATGGATTTCGATTTAGAAATAATCGAAGTGAGCTTCTGTGGAGGAAGACTGTTACTATATATGGAATTTAAAAGGCTTTGTCGTTATTCCATTTATATTATTAGTCGGATACAGAAATTGACATCGATTATATATTGATCTGTTTTCCGTTAAGATTCGATAATTAGTGGAATGTGATTTTGGGTTTATCGTGAACTGTATTTTAAACGACATTGGTTCTTTAACCCAGTTAAAGACAGGATTACATGTTTAACATTTTATTTTGAACCGTATTGTTGATCTCTGCTAAATATATATCTGTTTGGTGGCGGAGAATTTATTCTCTTGCTTAACACCCTTCTCTGAGACGTACGAGCTTAGAGGTTATATATCGGCAGAAATCAATGGTACCATGTAGATTATCGATGCGGCATGTTTGATTTCCCAAAGTTAAATAATCATTAATAATGATTTTTGGGAGTATTAAAACTAAGTGGAGTTTTAATGTATCTTTAATTAGATGAAATGTGAATGTGATAATTTAAATTATCAAATTTGGAAAATGATCGAGAAGGAGTACCACCAGTTTTCTCCAGGCAATACTTAAATCTTTAATTAGATTTGAACGTGAAATGGTAATTAAATTTAGCGATAGCACCGTGTTGTTAGATATGGAGTATTACCAATTTTGCTCCATGGGATGAATAGGTTGGGATTGGGAAATTAAACAAATGATTACTTCGGTAAGGCTCGATAATCCCGACTAGTTGATAAACCTTAATTTGGTTTAAAGTTGATAAGATTACAATATAAATTTAAAAGATTTCATATTTGATAAAATTAATGGGAACCTTTCCCAAAGGATACGAATATTTGAATAAAAGAATATCCAAAATTGGAATGAGGCGTATGTTGTGTTTTTATAGCACTTGATTATAAGATACGTGAATTATTCGGAAAGGCCGGGTTTATACCCATTCTGAATAATTGATACGACGATAAATCGATGATGAAGACGGTGGTTGAAGACCGAAGATCTTCACATCGTTTGGATGATTACTGATGTCTTGATTGGGTTGTACAACCAAGAAGAGGCAATAAGTGGTGATTGTCCAGATGTACTTGGAGATCGACCGGATATGCGAGGACCTCTCTCCTGTATTGGACATATGTGTAATGTCTCGGAAATTTCGACAACTGAAACATGGAATTTATTGGAAATTTAACTGTTAATAATCAGTTTTTATATTGATATTTGAGTTAAAAATCGAATATATGGTCTTAGTACGAATTGAACTCAATATTTTAATTCAGAATGGCTGGTCTGGAATCGAATATTTATCTTTGAATATTTGAATTGGATTTTCGACTGAAATATAAATGGTTAAATATAAAAATAAACGTTATCGACGTTAAGTGAATTGAAGAATATATTTGTTGAAAACTGAAAATTGGTTTGGATATTTGTGTATTTGTGTATGTGAAGAAGTTAAATTTTAACGTTTTAGATTTGGAATTGAACGGGGTTATCGGTAGACAAACGAAATAAAATCAGTATACCAATGAATAAGTAAAAATAAAATAGCGGTGTATACTAACGGAGTTAAACGACGACCAGACTGATTTTATTATGTTCAGAATATGAAAACTTATCAGCACGTCAAGTTCCGTAGCGTTTGGGGTTCGTTAATGACGGAATAAAAATAAAACGTGTAATGTAAATTTCGGTAGAATTAAATTACATAAAGGTTCACATTTGTATTCCTTCAGCGTTAAGTAATCTCGTACGTAGAAACCAGCCACCCCGATTTCTGCCTATACCAATTCCTTGCTTCCCACGGTTCTATACTATAAATCACGCTTGCCTTTACCCCAATTTTCTTCAATCAGAAACATTTTCCCCTTTTCTATTATAATGGTTGATTCCTTTCTTTCCTTCCCCTTGATTGAAATCAAATTTGTTTTCCCCAAATAAAGAAATAAATCATCTTCAATTTAATGGCCTCTGAATGATTTCAGCGCTCCTTCTTCCCTAAATCGCCAGTCACTCCATCGAATCTGTTCGAAGCCACCGCTGAAATTAAATCGTCGCCGCTGCTTGGAATTCGTTCCACCGCTTCAAGCATCGCCACACTCATCGAAGCCATCTGTCACCTGCCCTAAAGATCGGGACTTGACTCACTTTCAGCTTGACTGCCTTCGCACCAGAGACCAAATCATTATTTCTTCGGCTACCCAATGTGAGTGTTAATTCACTCATGATGGATCTCTGTTTTCAAGTAAATTAATTTTGATTAAACTAAAATATATTGTTGATTCTATTGTCTTGGTTACCTCGTGGCTATTTGATTTCTCTTAATTTATTTCTTGATGTTACTATCACTCTGACTGGTTTAATATTTTTTAAATGACTTGGCTGCAAGAACCATGTAGTAACTTATAGTTGGAGTAGTAAGTGGCCTTGAACACTTCTTAGATCTTGATAAGTAGGACCTGAGATAGTTACACCCCTTGTATACTTGGAAATTCAAAAAAAATGGACTGTTCATTTCTATACCATTTGGTAATTAGCACGCCAACTGTGCCTATTTAAACACATGTTATTTCCTCACAAAGGCCACTGTGTTGTATGTTTTGATTGTTAAGAAGGGGAATGCCGTGGAATCTTAATTAGGATATGGCATTGATGCACTTGCCATGCTTTCATGTTCGACTGGCTTAGCAAAATGATATACACTGTTATGATCTAAGATGGTATATATTGCAATGTAAACGTATTTGTATTTGCACTTGCTGTATGCTCATGTACACATACCGGTTCAGACCCGGTGCACTTGACTCCATTTCATCTGCTCGTCCTTTATAAGTAAAGTAAACTTCCACTGTTAATCATTTTATATAGTATGTATTGCCTTCCCAATTATTAATGCACGGTGCTTGTCGTGTAAGGTCTATAATGTTGTAAATGATTATAATATTTTTGCAGTAATATTACAGTTTAAAAAATTACTGCTAATTACAGTTTATAATCTATAAATTAACGAAAGGCGCTTAAGGTAGACACAGATTTAAAACTGGGAATGTCTAATAATTATTTATTCATATTGCTTGTTTAGAGAAGGTTGAGAAAAACAACTTTCAACATTTGTCATTTCTGGATTGCTCTTCATTTTGCAGTCTCCATGAATCTTGTCTTCGCACATATTTGATTGTAAGGGTATAACCTGTGTGTGTTCACTTAAATTTTTAGAAATCCTGAATGTGTGTGTATATACACTGATATAGATATCTCACTTTATTGAACCTATTTTGTAAATCAGGACTGTAGCCTATGGTTCTGTTCTGTTTGAACCCGAAACATATATATTAGCATCACCCTATATTTTTGGTAAATAAACACGGTTGGTCTCACATGTTTCTTGAAACCCTGGTGACTGGTTCAGAGTAAGCTCAGAGTGATAGAATTTATTAATAGGGGAGTTGTCTTATTGGCAGTCTTGATTGCATAGCTTTTTATTTCCTTTGTATTAGGTTCTAAACCACTATACAAACCTTTCTTCCATAATTTTTCTTCAAGGTTCAGCATTACAATGCTTTGTGGTCCATCTGCACGAGGTTAACTTTAAAATGTAGACAATTTATAAGTCTTTTGTGGAAACCATTTTACTTTTAGAAGGAACTGTAGAACATCCTTCTACTTTGGTACCAATCAACCTTATCATGCTAGAAACATATATACTATTTGTGCGAGAGTAGATCCCATTTTAGTCCAAACCACAATATCACTATTTTAATGAGCACCCTTCTGTTTCCTTTTATTTTGTCATCACCTGTGTTTCAAATTTGCCTTTAAATGATTTTGGATACCACATGCTACCATACATGATTAAATATTTGGACACATTACTCCTGGGAAATATTTGCACCGAAAATCCCTACTGTGCCACTTTGGAACTGTCATACACTGATCCACTTTTCCATGTATTGATCTGTGTTGGCCTGATGGATAATATTTATGGCCATATTACATATGATACTTGTTGTTGGAATAAGTAATTCCACACCAGTCCCAAAAATATTGTCTACATTGAAACTGAATATGTTTTTCCCAAATTCTTCTCTTTTTCTTTGGAACCATTTCTTATTTGGCTTCTATACGAATATGCTTTGACATAAATATAAAACTAAACTGTAATTGTAGGGATTCGCAAGTTCATGTACGTTGGATTAACTAAGAGATATATTATATTGAACGGTGCAGAAAATTTGTTCATGTTACGCTTCTTTTGATATATCGCTTGTAGCATCTTATTGTGCAGGCCTCATATCCCCATACAACTAACTTGGTCATTTCTTTTGTCTCCACTCACTAGCCCATACTTTTTTCATCTTCGTCATTATTTACATGTCTTATTATTGTTGCACTTATGATATTATAGACTGAATTGCGGTGGAACCGAAACAATATGTGCTTTGATAGTTTGCCTATATGTTTGAAATTTATAAACAGCTGATTTGTTTCACCATGGATCTGAGTAGTGCATGCTACCTTAAGGCTTGATGCTACATTTCCATTACCTGTGCACGCGTTCCCTCTAGCACGTGTTGCCTTTCATTTTGTGGGTTTTACTTCGTCGATATGGTTCTTATATAGATATATATATATGTGGGGGTCAATGTACACATATGTATATACATACTACTGTAGGTGTATATATACGTCATCGGCATACGTTTGTATATAAATGCATATGCTACATGACTTATTCGTCCCAAGTTGTATGCTCGAGTTTAAAAAAAAAACAATAAGCTGGTATTAACTATTATATTTCAGTTTCTGTCGAAGTTAATTTACTTGAACTATGATTAATCCTGACTCGAGTGTTTTATGTTTTTGCATGGAACGCTCGGGTCAGATCCGAGCATTACAGATTTAAAAGATCACAGCTTAGGATTCGAAGATTGGCGAAGCTGGGGATTCCAAAGACGACACACTTTGAGGATTTGTAAACCAGTATATTTTTTCTTGTTTCCAAACCGTATTTTTATATTCCGCCATATAGAGAAGAATTTTTTTATTCAGAAAATTTTGATTATATATAAAAGTTTATTTCGTTCAAATATTGTGTTGTTTATTTATTCTGTGTTCTTGTATCGATTCTGTATTTTAAACTCTGTAAGCTAAATACGATCCGTCGATTAGAACGTTTTAAGTTGGGTTAATTACCAATTTGAAACAGTCAAATTGGCGGGACGTTACAAGCGGTATCAAAGCTTTGGTTTGTTCAAAGCGTGGCTTATCGAATTTGAAATAGAATTGACACTGGAAAAGCAGATTTTGAAAATGAAAAGATTTCGAAATATAATTTTGAAAAGTGTAACTAATTTTAAAATAAATTTTGAAAGGAAAAATATATTTTGAAAATAATACAACGGAAAATAAAATTTTATTTTGAGATTTAAATTTTTTCGAAATCCCCAGTCTTCGAATCCGGATTTGCCAGAGCGGTTCTTCGATAATTTCTCTTCGGATTGAATCTCGAATCCGTTGTCGAATGGTATCAAAGGAAGATACATTTGGGAGAATAAACGAATAAAATTTCTAAAATTGTGAAATTTAGAAATGAAAGCCAAATGAAATTGATTTGAAATAAGCATTTAGATGAGAGTTTGAATGGAAAAGGGGAAACTTGGAATCATTTCAGAAATAAAACGCTGAATTTTATTTTGATTATCGGGCTAGAAATAAGTGAAAATAAAATCGGAGCAAGATATAATTGGAATACAGCTGTGCTAAATTTGAAATGTGACAAGGAAATTTATAATTAGTTTCAAGCCAATAATGTATTATCGAATATCTGAATTCGATAGTGAATTATAAATGTGAAGATTGAGTAACAAGAGGTGAACTGTAAATGAGAACTGTGAATGAATATGGTGAAGAATTTTGAACCGGTATTTCAATGGAATAAAAATTAATTTGACGAAACGAATTCGGATTTCGATAAGAGGAATAATATTTACTTTTTAGAAGTAATTAACAGCTGAAAGCGAAAATGTCGCAAATGGAATTGGAGTAAAGGAAATGGAGTTGACAAGGACGGTGAGATTACTCTAAAGTCCAGAATATAAATCAAGTGAGATTTTTTCCAAAATTCAGAATATATTATCGAATCAGAGATTATTCGAAAGAAGGCTATTCATGGAGTCGACTATGTCGAATTTTAGGAAATTACTTTTTGTTTTAATCAAAATTTAAAATATTATTAAATAAAATATTTATTCAGATTAATGAATATGAATTGTTTTTCAAGGATCGTGAGCAGTTAACAGGTTTTGACAAATCAAAATGCTAAGAAATGAAGAACAAAGAGCCGCACGTCAAAAACGAAGGGCGGCAGAACATAAGATAAATGGAATTTTAATTTGAATTCAAAATTTTCGTAAGCAATGATTAAAAAAAATAGAGTTAAGGAAATTAGAAACTAACTGGAGATTAGGGGGTTGAACGTCTTTCTGAGTGTTGATCTAATGTTGGTTTTGGCCTTCGGGGTTGATACTTAGAAAGTTGTTCGCTTGCTAATTTACGGTCAAATGTTGTGGATATGAAAGAGAAATGATGCATGAATGAAGGATTCGTTATAAGATGAAAAACTCTGAAATTTCGAGAGCATAAAGATTTGAATTGAGTGATGAACGTAATAATGAGAAAATTAGAAGAAAATTTGGTTTATAGCCAATAGACGCATACATCAGAATTTGAAAAGATGTTAAATATCTGAATTAATTTAGAAAACAAAATTGTATTTTTAATTTGAATGGAAATTTGAGAATATTCAATTTTATTGGATATAAAAGTTTCGAAACTTATATGGGAAATATATAAGAATTTAGCGAATTCGAAAACTATTAATGTGGAAGGTAATCGATTGAAATGAAATCGAATATAACAGAATATATATAAGAATGAGACAATTGGAAATATGATTTGGAAAGAAAATCGTAATTATGATTTATGAGTACTATACGTATATAGTATTGTATGTTTTCAAAGCAAAATAAGGGAAGTACCATCCTTCTTCTTTGAATTTCGAGCTTAGCCGAAATATGCTGTTGGTGGTAGTAGGTTGTCCGGACATAAAACTCATGAGTTGCCATTGAGCACGACTACTAGCATAATTTGCAGGGATGCACATAGCCTACGGCGGTCGGATGTTTCTTGAGGGAATTAGGCGTAACCATTGTGATCGCTGCGATCTAGAGTCGTTGGAATTCGACCGTGTAGCAAAATTCGCAGGGTTGCAGATAGCCTACGGCGGTCAGATGTTTCTTGGGGGAACCAAGCGTAACCATTGTGACTGCTGCGATCTATAGTCGAATTATAAGGGTGTAATCCGCAGAGCTGTGAAAGCTTATGGGTATGGATGTTTCCTGGGGGACCCAGGTGTAACCATTGTGTACCTGCAGTCCACAGTATTTGAGATATCTTATTGATAGTGAGCCACCTGTTGATGCAGCAGTTAGTCTTCGTGACTTGATTGGTCTTCGTGACCTGATTTATTTTTGGGACTTGTTTTGTTCTCATGACTTGAAGTATCTTCATAATTCCTTGATTTGTTTCCATGATTATGAGACAGAGCAATCAATGCTCAGTGACCTCAGAATGTCTTTTGATTCTTAAATATCATCCATTGATTCGTCCATGACGAAATTCGCAGGGAAGTGATTTCGTATGGGATACGGATGTTTTCTGGGGGATCCAAACGAAACCATTGTGTATCTGCGATTCATGAGCAATCAACATATCATTATCACATTGGTACTTTCTGTATCTATTTTTAGAAAGGATTTTTGAATTAATTTCCATTGGAAGTTAAAGCAAGGATATTTAGTACTTGGAGATTTTAGTCGTGCGCCTGGCCAGCGTATGCCTAACATCTGTGAGAACGACAATAGACTTGTCAAACTTCGAGTTATCAAATATTTTCAAGTAAATAATTAGAAATTAAAATCTATGTAACTTGATAAATTAAGTAGAAGAATTTCCGAGTATTTCCAATTCTATAGCTTTGGAGTAATATAGATATCTCTTATATATGATATTTTTTAAAAGGATTTCGGATTTGGAAAACTTTTGAGTCGACGGTTTGTAACGTAAAAAGGAAATTATATTCGCACTCCTCAATGAATGTTGAGAAAAATTAAATGGATTGAATGTAAGGAGATTGGGTTGCGGGTTGCTAAGCCTGGACCCATTTCAATCGCAATGATGGATAAGTAAACTTTGACAGATGGAGTCTATAAAGAAATTTGGAATAATTTGAGAGGCGTAAATCCAATTTATGCAGAATTTGAAATTTAAGAAGAGAATGGTTTTGAAAAGAAATTGATTTTTCGAGTTAATTGTGTACGATGGATAAAAAAAGATCGATGACTTAAATATCGATATTTTTAAATGGGTTGTGGGGAAATTTAACACAAATGTGAAAATTTGAAGTATATATTGGTAACTCTAACCATCTCTCCTTTTTGAGGATGAAAAGTTTTAAAGGGGAAAAGAATGTAATGTCCCGGAAATTTCGACAACTGAAAAATGGAATTTATTGGAAATTTAACTGTTAATAATCAGTTTTTATATTGATATTTGAGTTAAAAATCAAATATATGGTATTAGTACGAATTGAACTCAATATTTTAATTCAGAATGGCTGGTCTGGAATCGAATATTTATCTTTGAATATTTGAATTGGATTTTCGACTGAAATATAAATGGTTAAATATAAAAATAAACGTTATCAACGTTAAGTGAACTGAAGAATATATTTGTTGAAAACTGAAAATTGATTTGGATATGTGTGTATTTGTGTATGTGAAGAAATTAAAATTTAACGTTTTAAATTTGGAAGCGAACGGGGTTATCGGTAGACAAACGAAATAAAATCAGTATACCAATGAATAAGTAAAAATAAAATAACATTGTATACTAACGGAGTTAGAAGACGACCAGACTGATTTTATTACGTTCAGAATATGAAAACGTATCAGCACGTCAAGTTCCATAGCGTTTGGGGTTCGTTAATGATGGAATAAAAATAAAACGCGTAACGTAAATTTGGGTAGAATTAAATTACATAAGGGTTCACATTTGTATTCCTTCAGCGTCAAGTAATCCCGTACGTAGAAACCACCCACCCCGATTTCTGTTTATACCAATTCCTTGCTTCCCACGGTTCTATACTATAAATCACGCTTGCCTTTACCCCAATTTTCTTCAATCAGAAACATTTTCCCCTTTTCTATTATAATGGCCGATTCATTTCTTTCCTTCCCCTTGATTGAAATCAAATTTGTTTTCCCCAAACAAAGAAATAAATCATCTTCAATTTAATGGCCTCTGAATGATTTCAGCGCTCCTTCTTCCCTAAATCGCCAGTCACTCCATCGACTCTATTCGAAGCCACCGCCGAAATTAAATCATCGCCGCTGCTTGGAATTCGTTTCAACGCTTCAAGCATCGCCACACTCATCGAAGCCATCTGTCACCTGCCCTAAAGATCGGGACTTGACTCGCTTTCAGCTTGACCGCCTTCGCACCAGAGACCAAATCATTATTTCTTCGGCTACCCAATGTGAGTGTTAATTCACTCACGATGGATCTCTGTTTTAAAGTAAATTAGTTTTGATTAAACTAAAATATATTGTTGATTCTATTGTCTTGGTTACCTTGTGGCTATTTGATTTCTCTTAATTTATTTCTTGATGTTACTATCACTCTGACTGGTTTAATATTGTTTAAATGACTTGGCTGGAAGAACCATGTAGTAACTTATAGTTGGAGTAGTAAGTGGCCTTGAACACTTCTTAGATCTTGATAAGTAGGATCTGAGATAGTTACACCCCTTATATACTTGGAAAATCGAAAAAAAAAATGGACTGTTCATTTCTATACAATTTGGTAATTAGCACACCAACTGTGCCTATTTAAACATCTGCTATTTCCTCACAAAGGCCACTGTGCTGTATGTTTTGATTGTTAAGAAGGGGAATGCCGTGGAATATTAATTAGAATATGGCATTGATGCACTTGCCATGCTTTCATGTTTGACTGGCTTAGCAAAATGATATACACTGTTATGATCTAAGATGGTATATATTGCAATGCAAACGTATTTGTATTTGCACTTGTTGTATGCTCATGTACACATACCGGTTCAGACCTGGTGCACTTGACTCCCTTTCATCTGCTCGTCCTTTATAAGTAAAGTAAACTTCCACTGTTAATCATTTTATATAGTATGTATTGCCTTCCCAATTAGTAATGCACTGTGCTTGTCGTGAAAGGTCTATAATGTTGTAAATGATTATAATATATTTGCAGTAATATTACAGTTTAAAAAATTACTGTTAATTACAGTTTATAATCTATAAATTAACGAAAGGTGCTTAAGGTAGACACAGATTTAAAACTAGGAATGTCTATTAATTATTTATTCATATTGCTTGTTTAGAGAAGGTTGAGAAAAACAACTTTCAACATTTGCTATTTCTGGATTGCTCTTCATTTTACAGTCTCCATGAATCTGGTCTTCGCACATATTTGATTGTAAGGGTATAACCTGTGTGTGTTCACTTAAATTTTTAGAAATCCCGAATATGTGTGTATATACACTGATATAGATATCTCACTTTACTGAACCTATTTTGTAAATCAGGACTGCAGCCTATGGTTCTGTTCTGTTTGAACCCGAAACATATATATTAGCATCACCCTATATTTTTGGTAAATAAACACAGTTGGTCTCACATGTTTCTTGAAACCCTGGTGACTGGTTCAGAGTAAGCTCAGAGTGATAGAATTTATTAACAGGGGAGTTGTCTTACTGGCAGTCTTGATTGCATAGCTTTTTATTTCCTTTGTATTAGGTTCTGAACCACTATACAAACCTTTCTTCCATAAATTTTCTTCAAGGTTCAGCATTACAATGCTTTGTGGTCCATCTGCACGAGGTTAACTTTAAAATGTAGACAATTTATAAGTCTTTTGTGGCAACCATTTTACTTTTAGAAGGAACTGTAGAACATCCTTCTACTTTGGTACCAATCAACCTTATCATGCTAGAAACATATATATTATTTATGCGAGAGTAGATCCCATTTTTGTCCAAACCACAATATCACTATTTTAATGAGCACCCTTCTGTTTCCTTTTATTTTGTCATCACCTGTGTTTCAAATTTGCCTTTAAATGATTTTGGATACCACATGCTACCATACATGATTAAATATTTGGACACATTACTCCTGGGAAATATTTGCACCTAAAATCCCTACTGTGCCACTTTGGAACTGTCATACACTGATCCACTTTTCCATGTATTGATCTGTGTTGGCCTGATGGATAATATTTATGGCCATATTACATATGATACTTGTTGTTGGAATAAGTAATTCCACACCAGTCCCAAAAATATTGTCTACATTGAAACTGAATATGTTTTTCCCAAATTCTTCTCTTTTTCTTCGGAACCATTTCTTATTTGGCTTCTATACGAAATATGCTTTGATATAAATATAAAACTAAACTGTAATTGTAGGGATTCGCAAGTTCATGTACGTTTGATTAACTAAGAGATATATTATATTGAACGGTGCAGAAAATTTGTTCATGTTACGCTTCTTCTGATATTTCGCTTGTAGCATCTTATTGTGCAGGCCTCATATCCCCGTACAACTAACTTGGTCATTTCTTTTGTCTCCACCCACTAGCCCATACTTTTTTCATCTTCATCATTATTTACATGTCTTATTATTGTTGCACTTATGATCTTATAGACTGAATTGCTGTGGAACCGAAACAATATGTGCTTTGATAGTTTGCCTATATGTTTGAAATTTATAAACAGCTGATTTGTTTCACCATGGATCTGAGTAGTGCATGCTACCTTAAGGCTTGATGCTACATTTCCATTACCTGTGCACGCGTTCCCTCTAGCATGTGCTGCCTTTCATTTCGTGGGTTTTACTTCGTCGATATGGTTCTTATATAGATATATATATATGTGGGGGTCGATGTACACATATGTATATACATACTACTGTAGGTGTATATATACGTGATCGGCATACGTATGTATATAAATGCATATGCTACATGACTTATTCGTCCCAAGTTGTATGCTCGAGTTTAAAAAAAAATAGTCGGGATTAACTATTATATTTCAGTTTCTGTGGAAGTTAATTTACTTGAACTATGAATAATCCTGACTCGAGCGTTTTATGTTTTTGCATGGAACGCTCGGGTCAGATCTGAGCATTACATATTTAAAAGATCACAGCTTAGGATTCGAAGATTGGAGAAGCTGGGGATTCCAAAGACGGTGCACTCTGAGGATTTGTAAACCAGTATATTTTTTTCTTGTTTCCAAACCGTATTTTTATATTCCGCTATATAGAGAAGAATTTTTGTATTCAGAAAATTTTGATTATATATAAAAGTTTATTTCGTTCAAATATTGTGTTGTTTATTTATTCTGTGTTCCTGTGTCGATTCTGTATTTTAAACTCTGTAAGCTAAATACGATCCGTCGATTTGAACATTTTAAGTTGGGTTAATTACCAATTTTGTAACAACCCTGAATTTTGGGGCCAATTTAAAATTTATTTTAAGTGATTTTAATGAGTTTTGATATTTAAAATAATCTATTTTAAATAATAATGATCACAAATTTGATTCAAATCTAAGTTAGAATGAATAATTTAATTTTAATTATAAAAAGAGTTAGAAATAGCGCGGTAGTTTGAAAAGTCAAACTTGAACTTTGACTGACCGTACAGGATGCAAAATTTAACGGATTTTAGTGAAACCAAAAATATTAGAATCTATTTGAAAATATATTTCCAACGAATCCGAAAAATCGAAATTTCATAGCAGGAATCAAAAGTTATGCCCAAATTAAAATTTAGAAAGGTCGCTAGGTAATTTGCATAGGTCAAAAATGCTGCTTTTTGCATATAAAGGAATTTGAACTCGAAACCACTTCCATTGAGTTCAGAATGATGTTTCTACATTGAAAAACAGTAAACACTTATAAATTTCGAGTTTCGGAAATTATTTGTTTAAAAATGTATTTTTAATATTAAATATATAGCCCTTGAAAATAGTCATTTTGCAAACGACCTCCGTTTTCGACGAAACTACTTTTGTTGGATCCGGAATGTCAAAATATTGTTGAGTTTAATTTTTCATAATTTTTGGAATTAATTTGTGGCCGTGGCAAAAAGATTTCTGTTTTGTCAATTACAGTGAATTTTAATTGACTGAAAAATAGCCATTTTTCAAAAAGTCTCATAATTCGACGAAATAAATTTTGTTAGGACCGTATCGTCATAGGAAAGCCAAAAATAATTTCTCTGGATTTTTCTGAGTTAATTTGTGTCCCCGGTAAAATTATTTGTACGGAAAAATTAGAAATAAAGGACTTAAATTTTAAAACTGAAAAACGGAGGCCAAGATGACAGTTTAGGCTAACGGGACAGGTCCAGATGAGTCCAGAATGGGGGCTAAATGGTAGGAACGACAGTCGTTGGGCCTGAATCGGAGTTCGGACCAAAACGGACTTAAACGGGCTAATTAAATAATAATTAGATTAACCTAATAAAATAATATTATAAAATGATCGGGTTCTTCTTCCTCACGTTGTCTTGCAGCCGTGAGAACCCATAGCCACCCCTTTCTTCAAAAATTCATTCTCCGATTTCTCCCTCAATTCTCAACGAAAACCTTCGTATAAATACACGTTTCGAAGAGATTTTCGAGCTCTTTCTTCTCCGACAAGAATCACCACCTCTCATCGACCGTAGCCACCGCCACAAGCCTCCAAAGCCGCGGCCTTTGCGCCCCCACCGCGCCACCCACAAGCCGCCGCACCTCCTCCAACTCCCAGTGAAGATAGCCCTCTCGTAGCTCTCCAATCTCCCGCAAACCGTTCGTAAAACCATCGATCGTAGCTCGAGTTATCTCGATTCAAAGTTTTGAACTTTATGTAATGTTTATTTCAGATTTTGTCACGCTTTGTAGCGTCGCTGTGTCAGTTGTTAAAGGCTGAATTTTGATTTTTCATACGAATTTGAATTTGAACCATTCCAGATCCGAAATCGCTTTGAATTCAAACACAAGACCTGGTCAAAGTTGACAATTCATTTCAGATCCGAGCTTGGTGAGAATTTATTTTTAATTTAATTTAATTTATTTAATTATTAATTCTTAGTTATTAAAAATATTTATTGATAGATCGCTATGCCGTGATATTTTAAATATGGATCTGAATTGTTTATTTCGTATGATGTTAGATCTGCAAATCTAAATATTAGATCTGAATTTGTTGATTAATTAGAATTAATTATTTGTTAATTTTATTGAATCATGCCTCGTTGATTTGTCATATGCCAATGTAAACATCACCCTGTATATTACCTTGATGTGAATTTTTAGATTTAGTCATGTTGGTTTATTTGAATGTTGTTGTTGTTTGGATGTGACATGATATACGATGTGGTAAATGGTAAAGGCTTAATCTTTACATTGTAAATAGAAAGACTAACTTTTATATATTGAATTTTTGATTTAAATTATTAAAGGCTGAATTTTCAATTGAAATATTAAAGATGTAAATTTTCATGAAAATATTAAAAGATGATATTTTTCATGTAAAAGAGTAAAATTTACATTGTAATTTAAGAATAAATTTTACATTGTAAATGAAAGATGAAATTTTTAGATTAAAATTCTAAAGATATGTTTCATTGTAAATAATAAAAGGTATGATTTTTCATTGTCTATGAAAGGAATGAATTTTTGTAATGAAATATTAAGGAATGAATTTTTGCAATGAATTATTAAGGAATGAATTTTTGCAATGAATTATTAAAGAATGAAATTTTCAATGAATCATTAAAGAATAGATTTTTTTTTCATTAAATTATTAAGTAGGATTTACTTTGAATATAAAAGTAGGACTTATAATGTAAATATAAAGTAAAGGTCTCATGAATTAAAGATGACATTTTTATATGTTATTTTAATGTAAAATTTAACGATGAATTAAAGATGACATTTTTATATGTTATTTTAATGTAAAATTTAACGATGAATTAAAGATGACATTTTTATATGTTATTTTAATGTGAAATTGAACGATGAAATAAAGATGACATTTTTATATGTTAATTTAATGTAAATTAGAACGATAAAGTATAAATGACATTTTTTAGATGTGATTATAATGAGAATATTCACCGTATAAAAAGTTTACATTTTTATTAATGCGAATATATAGAATATTCACCGTATGAAAGGTTTACATTTTTATTAATGTAAATATATAGGAATTTCACCTTATGTAAAGTCTATTTTTTTTCTTAATGTAAATTAAATAAGAATTTCACCGTATGAAATTTACATTATCTTTAGTGTGAATAAAATAGAAATTCCATCGTATGTTAAAATTTACATTTTTATATGTAAATTATAAAGTGAATTTACACTGTATGTTGAAAATTACATTTTTCTTTGTAATTAACAAGTGAATTTCATCGTATGTTAAAATTTACATTTTTTTTATGTAAATTATAAAGTGAATTAATGTTGTATGTTAAAAATTACATTTTTCTTTGTAATTAAAAGGTGAATTCCATCGTATGTCAGAATTTACATTTTTTTAATGTAAATTATAAAGTGAATTTATACCGTATGTTGAAAATTACATTTTTCTTTGTAATTAACAAGTGAATTTCATCGTATGTTAAAATTTACAATTTTTTTATGTAAATTATAAAGTGAATTAATGTTGTATGTTAAAAATTACATTTTTCTTTGTAATTAAAAGGTGAATTCCATCGTATGTCAGAATTTACATTTTTATATGTAAATTATAAAGTGAATTTATGTCGTATGTTAAAAATTACATTTTTCTTTGTAATTAATATGAGAATTCCATCGTATGTTAAAATTTACATTTTTATATGTAAATTATAAAGTGAATTTATGCCGTATGTTAAAAATTACATTTTCCTTTGTAATTAACATGGAAATTTCATCGTATGTTAAAATTTACATTTTTATATGTAAATTATATAGGGAATTACACCATAGGATAAAATTTACATTTTTATATGTAATTAAAACATGAATTTACATTGTGTGTTAGATATTACATTTTTATATGTAATGTCTATAGGAAAGTATACCGTATGACAAAACTACATTTTTTCTATGCAATTAAAGGATGCAATTTCATTGTATGATCGAAATTGCATTTTTCTTATGTATATATGTAACATAAAATGAGAATGAACATTAGAAATAAAATTGATTTATTTCATATGTAATTTAGATGTAGAAATGTGGCATTATAATTAAAAATTATATTTTTACAATGTGAATTAGATGTAGTGTTTGCATTGTAATTAAAAATTATATTTTTACAATGTGAATTAGATGTAGTGTTTGCATTGTAATTAAAAATTATATTTTCACAATGTGAATTAGATGTAGTGTTTGCATTGTAATTACAAATCATGTTTTCATAATGTGAATTAAGAGTACAGTTTGCATTGTCATTAGAAATTATATTTTTATATGTAATTTAAAGATTTTGTGTAATAACCCGGAAAATCTGGGCCAGTTTAAAATTTTTATTTTGGCTATTTTAGCGAATTTTGATTATTTAAAATGAATTATTTTAAATAATATCGATAGAAATTTATTTTGAATATAATTCGAACGTATATATTTATACGCGTCGTCGTTAGAATATAAATAATTATATATAATTATAAATAGAATTGAAAATGGCGCGGTAGTTCGATAATTCGATTTCAAACTTCAATTGAATGTACCGGGTGCAAAACAATCCGGATTTTAGTGAAACCAAAAATCTTAGGATCTAATTGATAATATCTTTCTATTGAATCCGAAAAATCAAGATTTCATATCGGGAATCAAAAGATATGTCCAGTTGAAAATTCTGAATAGTCGCTATGGAATTCAGGCCCTTAAAAATAGCAATTTTGCAAACGACCTCGAATTTTGACGAAACCAGTTTTGTTGGGTCCGTGATGTAAAGTTATTGCTAGGTTTCAAATTTCATAATTTTTCGAATCAATGTGTGAGCGTGGCAAAGGAAAACGCGTTTGACCAGTTTCAGTTGATTTTAATCGACTGGAAAATGGCCATTTTTCCAACGGTCTCAGAATTCGGCGAAATTAGTTTTGTTAGGACCGTATCGTCAATACGAAGCTAGAAAATATTTTTATGGGATTTATAGAGTTAGTATGTGACCCCGGTAATTTGAAAAGTACGTTTAAAATTCAATATAGTGATTTAAATGTAAATTTAACGGAAACTGATTGAAACGATTGAATCAGCGTGCGGTACATATCCCATTGTGTTCGGAATGGGGGTAAAACGCTATGGACGACAGGCGGTGGACCTCGTTTCGAGGTCGTATGTAAAAGTACCTTTTTAGTAATTAAATAATAAAAAAAAAACTATTCTCTCTATCCTATATTCCTGGCCCCCCCCCCTTTTTTTCGTTTCATTTCGATCCAAATAAAAAGAAAAAAACCCGACTTTTCCCCCTTTTCAATGTTCTCTGATCGACGCCACCTCTCCCCGGCGGGCCACCGCGCCTCCTACGACAGCACCGCCCCGACGCAGGCGAACCCCCCCTCCTTCTCCTCCAAACCCTTCTCGAACCCTGTGTGCCCCGTCCCAGCCCTTCAACGCGAGAATCCGCCCATCGTTCCATCACCGAGGAGGGGCCGCCGATCCAGCATCCCGACCCTCCAACCTCCGCCAGTTTCCCCTGGAGGCCGCCACTCTCCTGCACCTCCACCTGCAACCCTTCCCCGACACCTCGCGCGCCACCTCGAGCACCCGAATCGCGCGAGACAGTGAACCCTAGGCGCTGAGCAAGAGTCCGAACCATTCGTGAGCTTCCAAGAAGGTAATTAACAGCTTAATTAATCAGTTTATTAATTTAGTTAATTAAAATCTGAAATTTTATATTGTAGGAGGGAAATAAAAATATGATTTTTATATATTGAACTTTGAAATAAAAATATGATTTTTATATATTGAACTTTGAAATAAAAATATGATTTTTATATATTGAACTTTGAAATAAAAATATGATTTTTATATATTGAACTTTGAAATAAAAATATGATTTTTATATATTGAACTTTGAAATAAAAATATGATTTTTATATATTGAACTTTGAAATAAAAATATGATTTTTATATATTGAACTTTGAAATAAAAATATGATTTTTATATATTGAACTTTGAAATAAAAATATGATTTTTATATATTGAACTTTGAAATAAAAATATGATTTTTATATATTGAACTTTGAAATAAAAATATGATTTTTATATATTGAACTTTGAAATAAAAATATGATTTTTATATATTGAATAGCAAAGTAAAAATTCGATTTTTACATATGTAGAGAATACGGGCGAAGAAAGTGACAAGGGGCAAGAACGATGAAGATTTTCTACTAAGAAGAGCCGTGGAGCTAGGATAGCTATCGGTGAGAATTTCTCACCTTTCAATTTCTTTTCTAGTTATATATATATATTAGGATGCAGACGGTGCTTAGTAGCACCCGACACAATCGTCCACAGACCATGGACTTGTTTGTTTGGTTGCATAGATTAGTTGAATTATTTGTTTGAATTGAATTGTTTGGTGAGATGAAATTGATTTGATTGAGGTGTGAATGGCGTGGGCCTTCACTAGACCGGGGATAAGGCTAGCCCTTGTCCCGTTTCTAGTATCGTGCCGTTATGCCGCCGAAATTTTCTAAAATATGTTAGAAAATAAAAATATCATTTTATTTTGTAAATGAATAATAGAAATTCATATGTTGGAATAAAATGTTTTATCGTTAAAAATATAATTTTTAACGTGAATATGAATATAGTGAAAGTGAATAAAATAAAATATTCATTTACAAACCGGACGGTTTGTTTATGTACACCTATTTGAATGACATTGATTGGGACGATAAATTTTACACATCGCCCAACTGCACAAATAAAATCTGTGTTTGATTGTCTGAAACCCCACACGGGTGTTAGGATGAAATTTGAAGTTCACTCATCCTGATTAATTAAATATGTCGATCGATTGATTGACAGGCTGTTATAAGCGTTAGATATTTATATTTGATGCTCATACAGTGTAGTGCACTTTGGTTGATGGTTGATTATTTTTCAATGCTATTATATACATGTGTTGAAAAAATAATCCATATAATTAACATTATATGGTAATTGATTGGGCCTCATTCCAGTTTTGAAAAGGGAATATTTGAAAATAGGAATATATGAAGCCGTATTGATTAGATTGACGCCATTTTGACGTGAACGATATATATATCGATTTTATTCATTTTATAATGAATATCGAAAGTGATTTCAAAATCTGAAATTTTGGATAGAAATGAATTCGAATTGAAATTGAATAGAAATGAATTCGAATTGAAATTGAATAGAAATGAATTCGAATTGAAATTGAATAGAAATGAATTCGAATTGAAATTGAATAGAAATGAATTCGAATTGAAATTGAATAGAAATGAATTCGAATTGAAATTGAATAGAAATGAATTCGAATTGAAATTGAATAGAAATGAATTCGAATTGAAATTGAATATAAATGAATTCGAATTGGAATTGAATTGAAAACGATTTCGAAATGAATTGAATTGAAAACGATTTCGAAATGAATTGAATTGAAAACGATTTCGAAATGAATTGAATTGAAAACGATTTCGAAATGAATTGAATTGAAAACGATTTCGAAATGAATTGAATTGAAAACGAATTCAAATTGAATTGAAATTTGAATTGAATAGAAATGAATTTTGAAACGAATTTATAAAGAAGAATTCAATTTCGATTTGAATTGAAATGGAAGTTGAAATTGCCTTTGAAACGAATTTAAAACTATTTATATAATTCGTTTTAAATAGAAATCGACGATATATATATTATATATATTATATATATAATATAATGGCCTGAATAGAACGCGCCGCGCCGCGGCAGTTCGTGAATTTCGACCATTTATTTCAAACGGACTTTACGGGAGATCCGACCGTCGGATTCTCCTAAAACCGGAACCGTTGGGTTCGTATCGAAAAGAGCTTTCTAACGAATGTGATAAATTAGAAATCTAACGGTTGGATTTGGAATTATGTCCAAATCAAATTGGAAAAAGGTCGCTGTAAGTGCAGTTCGATGACCGTTGATGGAAATCGACTGTACGGGCCTTGATAAAATTGTTAAAAATAGTAATAATTTGTGTAAAATCATAAGAAATGATTTGTGAAGATTTGGGATGAAAGACTCCATATTTGAAAAGATAAAAATAGATTTTTATCGAAATAAACTAGTTTTGAACTAGGATTATAATTCTATTTATTTTTAAATAAATAAATTGAATTTGAAAAGGGTTTTGAAAATAACCAGAATTTCCAATGATTGCATTGGAGTGGATTTGAATCGAAATTGTCTTCGGAATATTTCGATGTTGGAATTCGTGATTATACAGATGTTGTTATGGAAATTTGAAAGATATATATTTATATCGTTATTTCCAATACGACATTTGTTAGTCGTAGAATTCGATATTGAATATAAGCCGATATATTTTCTATTCAGAGCCTTGTATTGAATATCGAATGTGATTTGGGTTTGTCGTGAGTGGTGTCTTCACTAACACTGTTCTTGAACCCAGTTGAGAAAAGGTTAAATCTTTTTATTTAGATTTAATGAAGTGTACCAATTAAAGAATATTTAATTGGAATTGAATTGATATTGATTTTTGGGTTTATCGTGGACAGTGTTTTAAATAACACTCGTTCTTTAACCCGATAATCAATGGGATGTGACTTTGGGTTTATCGTGAACTGTGTTTTAATGACACTGATTCTTTAACCCAGTCAAAGATTAAAACTAAGTGGAGTTTTAATGAATCTTTAATTAGATTGAAAAGATCGAGAATGGAGTATCACCAGTTTTACTCCAGGCGATAGTTAAATCTTTAATTAGATTTGCACGTGAAATGGTAATTGAATTTACCGATAACACCGTGGTGTTAGATATGAAGTATAACCAGTTTTACTTCATGGGATGAATAGGTTGGGATTGGGAAATAAAATAAATGATTACTTCGGTGTGGTTCGCTAATCCCGACTAGTTTGAATTGATATTCAAAGGAGATTAAAGAATAAATTTAAAGAATTTATCTTGGATAAAATTAATGGGAACTTTTCCCAAAGTATAGGAAATTTTGAATAAAAGGATATTCTGAATTTGAATGAGGCGTATGTTGTGTTTGTATAACACTTTTATAATATATACGCGAGTTATTCAGAAAGACCGGGTTTATCCCATTCTGAATAACTGATTCGACGTGGTGTCGAAGATGAAGATGGTGGTCGAAGACCAGAAGTCTTCACGTCGTTTGGGTGATTACTGATGATCTTGATTGGGCTGTACACCCAAGAAGATGGAAACAGTTTGTGATCGTCCAGACGCACTTGGAGATCAATGGATATGCGAGGTACTAGGTGCCTCCGGTTTCGTTCAGACCCAGAACGGACTTGTAAATGGACTGTGTGTCTGACATTGGATTTTAGTCTGTGCGTTTGATTTCTATTAAATATATATCTGTTTGGCGGCGGAGAATTTATTCTCTTGCTTAACGCCCTTCTCTGAGACGTACGAGCTCAGGGGTTATATATTAATGGATATCAAACGCATGGAGTGAATTGCCTGTGTGGCATGCCTAAGTGGCAATTGATCGAGGCTTCTGTTGAAAAGCAAAGTCTTGTGGTGATGATCAAAGCACAGCCTGTGTGGCATAGCTTTGTGTAACGTTGATTCGCGAGCCTCGCACCCCAGTTGTGAACCAAAAACGGGAGAGGACCTCAGGGAGGGCATGCGTTTCTTTCTAGTTAGAAGTGGCGTCAGTGGTTTTACACGCCCTGACGAGTTTGACTTATGTGGTTGTTGCTGTTGCGAGGCGCCTCGGTTATATCGGTTTCGGCCGATGCATTCTGGTCGGCTGACGGGCCAGACTTACACCCCATAGGGTGGGGAGACGTAGTGTTCAGGCATAATAATCCACATCGGTGGACCGGCCCTGTCGCTCCAAGGCTTGCCTGCGCGCTTGCCTGAGACACGGACTAGAGCGTCTCGAATCGGTAGAGGACGATCCCTGGCCTCGGTTCATAGACGGAAATCCAATTTCCAAATACGTGACATTTGCGGTTTTATTTGTAAACCTATATATGGCGACATGATATATGGTACCCATGCCGCCTATGATTGGTACTTATGATTTGAAGTTGTTTTATACACTATGCACTTATAGTGGTATCAAATGATTTGTTTTAAACGTATCAAGCATTCTTTGGCTGTTATAAGGGAAAACCCTATCCTCGGCTGCGTTGCATTGTGTGATGGGACCTGGGTCTTATAACAGCTTCATTTTTCTTTATTTAGCATTGCGCTGTTTGTTTTATGCACTGGTATTCTTGGGAGGAAACCCGTTCCGTGTTATACGGCGTGGTCCCTTGATTTACCTAACTTTGAAAATAAAGATAATAACTGTTTTAGTTCTCACACCAGTCACATGACTGACCTGGAGTTTATTGTTTTAACCTAAACTCTGGGTGCCCCTATTTTGACACGGGCAGCTAGTAGTTTTGGTTTTGCAGATTTATATTCACAGGATCCTGGTTTACAGCTGGAACGATATCCGGAAAGCTTTGTATCCGTATATCTCTTCTAGTTGTATATTGTATTATTTTCCGCTGCGTTGTATTTAAATGAAATTTAAATCTCTGATATTTCTGTGTAATATCCTTTTATACTCTGTATATTCTTGTAATCTGATGCATTGTTGTAATATACAGTGAAACGTTCTTTTATATGCGTTCTGTTGTGTCGTGTTCTCGAACTATCCGACGCTTTCCTTTACGGGGAAGTTACGGGTCGTCACATTTGGTATCAGAGCTTTGGTTTACAAAGCTAGAGAACAAGGCACATTAGAACCATACGAAAGAATTCATCAGATATTGGATTAGTAATATCCAATTAGAATGACTCGTTAGAAATGGGATCAGTAGTATCCTAGAACGAGTGTGAAGAGTATATTTTTGAAAATGAAAACAAATTTTTGGTTTTGAAGATTTAAATCAATTATTCGTATTTGATTATCTATTTATATTGATGTGGACAATCCAGTATATATTGATTTTGCGTATACGTCTGATCCGCGTGTATTCGAAATTTTAATATATTGGATAGATATAGCATCACACTCTAGTCGCCCGAAGATGGTACTGATGATTGTCATGACATCATCAGTATTTATGTTCGTGTTTCGAAGGTGTGATTTTCTATATATTTCCATTAGGCTGGTGTGAGGACCAAAACTTATATATAGCTAGAATACATTGTTGTGAATTGGCATCAAAAACATGATTTTTGTATATGTATCAAAATTATGAATTTGAAACTCTAATTCACTAATTGATTGATGTTTGTGTTGTTTGTTTATTTGTTTGCTAATTTTTAGCCATTTAGCCTAACTGAATCACATATTGAATTATATTGAAAATTGGTTGCATTTGCTTGCATATACTTGTACTTACATTGAACAGGTCATAGCAAGGAGGCTAGAGCCAGAGAATAAAATTTGTTTGCCCGACAAATAGGTACATGTTTACTACATAATTTCCTGTTTCGTTTGGGTGATGATGATTTTGTGAGCCTATTGGCTAGCCGCTTGGCTTTTTCTTTTTCTTTTTGAGATCTGAAAGACCGGGGAAGCTATTTGAAATTCCCCGATGCTCCCGGTGCAGGGGAGGTTATGGCGAAATTTTTCAAAAATTTAGGGTGTTAGCCAAATTTTTGAAGTTTTGAAAATTCTCAGAAACTAAAGAGTTGGAGAATGGAAGCCAGATCGAACGTAGAGTTGATTAATCAAACCACTTTCGACTTTGTTCCTTTTCGGGGAAGAAAAGTTTTAAGTGGGGGAGATTGTAATAACCCGGAAAATCTGGGCCAGTTTAAAATTTTTATTTTGGCTATTTTAGCGAATTTTGATTATTTAAAATGAATTATTTTAAATAATATCGATAGAAATTTATTTTGAATATAATTTGAACGTATATATTTATACGCGTCGTCGTTAGAATATAAATAATTATATATAATTATAAATAGAATTGAAAATGGCGCGGTAGTTCGATAATTCGATTTCAAACTTCAATTGAATGTACCGGGTGCAAAACAATCCGGATTTTAGTGAAACCAAAAATCTTAGGATCTAATTGATAATATCTTTCTATTGAATCCGAAAAATCAAGATTTCATATCGGGAATCAAAAGATATGTCCAGTTGAAAATTCTGAATAGTCGCTATGGAATTCAGGCCCTTAAAAATAGCAATTTTGCAAACGACCTCGGATTTCGAGGAAACCAGTTTTGTTGGGTCCGTGATGTAAAGTTATTGCTAGGTTTCAAATTTCATAATTTTTCGAATCAATGTGTGAGCGTGGCAAAGGAAAACGCGTTTGACCAGTTTCAGTTGATTTTAATCGACTGGAAAATGGCCATTTTTCCAACGGTCTCAGAATTCGGCGAAATTAGTTTTGTTAGGACCGTATCGTCAATACGAAGCTAGAAAATATTTTTATGGGATTTATAGAGTTAGTATGTGACCCCGGTAATTTGAAAAGTACGTTTAAAATTCAATATAGTGATTTAAATGTAAATTTAACGGAAACTGATTGAAACGATTGAATCAGCGTGCGGTACATATCCCATTGTGTTCGGAATGGGGGTAAAACGCTATGGACGACAGGCGGTTGACCTCGTTTCGAGGTCGTATGTAAAAGTACCTTTTTAGTAATTAAATAATAATAATAATAAAAAAAAACTATTCTCTCTATCCTATATTCCTGCCCCCCCCCTTTTTTTCGTTTCATTTCGATCCAAATAAAAAGAAAAAAAACCCGACTTTTCCCCCTTTTCAATGTTCTCTGATCGACGCCACCTCTCCCCGGCGGGCCACCGCGCCTCCTACGACAACACCGCCCCGACGCAGGCGAACCCCCCTCCTTCTCCTCCAAACCCTTCTCGAACCCTGTGTGCCCCGTCCCAGCCCTTCAACGCGAGAATCCGCCCATTGTTCCATCACCGAGGAGGGGCCGCCGATCCAGCATCCCGACCCTCCAACCTCCGCCAGTTTCCCCTGGAGGCCGCCACTCTCCTGCACCTCCACCTGCAACCCTTCCCCGACACCTCGCGCGCCACCTCGAGCACCCGAATCGCGCGAGACAGTGAACCCTAGGCGCTGAGCAAGAGTCCGAACCATTCGTGAGCTTCCAAGAAGGTAATTAACAGCTTAATTAATCAGTTTATTAATTTAGTTAATTAAAATCTGAAATTTCATATTGTAGGAGGGAAATAAAAATATGATTTTTATATATTGAACTTTGAAATAAAAATATGATTTTTATATATTGAACTTTGAAATAAAAATATGATTTTTATATATTGAACTTTGAAATAAAAATATGATTTTTATATATTAAACTTTGAAATAAAAATATGATTTTTATATATTGAACTTTGAAATAAAAATATGATTTTTATATATTGAACTTTGAAATAAAAATATGATTTTTATATATTGAACTTTGAAATAAAAATATGATTTTTATATATTGAACTTTGAAATAAAAATATGATTTTTATATATTGAACTTTGAAATAAAAATATGATTTTTATATATTGAACTTTGAAATAAAAATATGATTTTTATATATTGAACTTTGAAATAAAAATATGATTTTTATATATTGAACTTTGAAATAAAAATATGATTTTTATATATTGAATAGCAAAGTAAAAATTCGATTTTTACATATGTAGAGAATACGGGCGAAGAAAGTGACAAGGGGCAAGAACGATGAAGATTTTCTACTAAGAAGAGCCGTGGAGCTAGGATAGCTATCGGTGAGAATTTCTCACCTTTCAATTTCTTTTCTAGTTATATATATATACTAGGATGCAGACGGTGCTTAGTAGCACCCGACACAATCGTCCACAGACCATGGACTTGTTTGTTTGGTTGCATAGATTAGTTGAATTATTTGTTTGAATTGAATTGTTTGGTGAGATGAAATTGATTTGATTGAGGTGTGAATGGCGTGGGCCTTCACTAGACCGGGGATAAGGCTAGGCCTTGTCCCGTTTCTAGTATCGTGCCGTTATGCCGCCGAAATTTTCTAAAATATGTTAGAAAATAAAAATATCATTTTATTTTGTAAATGAATAATAGAAATTCATATGTTGGAATAAAATGTTTTATCGTTAAAAATATAATTTTTAACGTGAATATGAATATAGTGAAAGTGAATAAAATAAAATATTCATTTACAAACCGGACGGTTTGTTTATGTACACCTATTTGAATGACATTGATTGGGACGATAAATTTTACACATCGCCCAACTGCACAAATAAAATCTGTGTTTGATTGTCTGAAACCCCACACGGGTGTTAGGATGAAATTTGAAGTTCACTCATCCTGATTGATTAAATATGTCGATCGATTGATTGACAGGCTGTTATAAGCGTTAGATATTTATATTTGATGCTTATACAGTGTAGTGCACTTTGGTTGATGGTTGATTATTTTTCAATGCTATTATATACATGTGTTGAAAAAAAATTCCATATAATTAACATTATATGGTAATTGATTGGGCCTCATTCCAGTTTTGAAAAGGGAATATTTGAAAATAGGAATATATGAAGCCGTATTGATTAGATTGACGCCATTTTGACGTGAACGATATATATATCGATTTTATTCATTTTATAATGAATATCGAAAGTGATTTCAAAATCTGAAATTTTGGATAGAAATGAATTCGAATTGAAATTGAATAGAAATGAATTCGAATTGAAATTGAATAGAAATGAATTCGAATTGAAATTGAATAGAAATGAATTCGAATTGAAATTGAATAGAAATGAATTCGAATTGAAATTGAATAGAAATGAATTCGAATTGAAATTGAATAGAAATGAATTCGAATTGAAATTGAATAGAAATGAATTCGAATTGAAATTGAATATAAATGAATTCGAATTGGAATTGAATTGAAAACGATTTCGAAATGAATTGAATTGAAAACGATTTCGAAATGAATTGAATTGAAAACGATTTCGAAATGAATTGAATTGAAAACGATTTCGAAATGAATTGAATTGAAAACGATTTCGAAATGAATTGAATTGAAAACGATTTCGAAATGAATTGAATTGAAAACGAATTCAAATTGAATTGAAATTTGAATTGAATAGAAATGAATTTTGAAACGAATTTATAAAGAAGAATTCAATTTCGATTTGAATTGAAATGGAAGTTGAAATTGCCTTTGAAACGAATTTAAAACTATTTATATAATTCGTTTTAAATAGAAATCGACGATATATATATTATATATATTATATACATAATATAATGGCCTGAATAGAACGCGCCGCGCCGCGGCAGTTCGTGAATTTCGACCATTTATTTCAAACGGACATTACGGGAGATCCGACCGTCGGATTCTCCTAAAACCGGAACCGTTGGGTTCGTATCGAAAAGAGCTTTCTAACGAATGTGATAAATTAGAAATCTAACGGTTGGATTTGGAATTATGTCCAAATCAAATTGGAAAAAGGTCGCTGTAAGTGCAGTTCGATGACCGTTGATGGAAATCGACTGTACGGGCCTTGATAAAATTGTTAAAAATATTAATAATTTGTGTAAAATCATAAGAAATGATTTGTGAAGATTTGGGATGAAAGACTCCATATTTGAAAAGATAAAAATAGATTTTTATCGAAATAAACTAGTTTTGAACTAGGATTATAATTCTATTTATTTTTAAATAAATAAATTGAATTTGAAAAGGGTTTTGAAAATAACCAGAATTTCCAATGATTGCATTGGAGTGGATTTGAATCGAAATTGTCTTCGGAATATTTCGATGTTGGAATTCGTGATTATACAGATGTTGTTATGGAAATTTGAAAGATATATATTTATATCGTTATTTCCAATACGACATTTGTTAGTCGTAGAATTCGATATTGAATATAAGCCGATATATTTTCTATTCAGAGCCTTGTATTGAATATCGAATGTGATTTGGGTTTGTCGTGAGTGGTGTCTTCACTAACACTGTTCTTGAACCCAGTTGAGAAAAGGTTAAATCTTTTTATTTAGATTTAATGAAGTGTACCAATTAAAGAATATTTAATTGGAATTGAATTGATATTGATTTTTGGGTTTATCGTGGACAGTGTTTTAAATAACACTCGTTCTTTAACCCGATAATCAATGGGATGTGACTTTGGGTTTATCGTGAACTGTGTTTTAATGACACTGATTCTTTAACCCAGTCAAAGATTAAAACTAAGTGGAGTTTTAATGAATCTTTAATTAGATTGAAAAGATCGAGAATGGAGTATCACCAGTTTTACTCCAGGCGATAGTTAAATCTTTAATTAGATTTGCACGTGAAATGGTAATTGAATTTACCGATAACACCGTGGTGTTAGATATGAAGTATAACCAGTTTTACTTCATGGGATGAATAGGTTGGGATTGGGAAATAAAATAAATGATTACTTCGGTGTGGTTCGCTAATCCCGACTAGTTTGAATTGATATTCAAAGGAGATTAAAGAATAAATTTAAAGAATTTATCTTGGATAAAATTAATGGGAACTTTTCCCAAAGTATAGGAAATTTTGAATAAAAGGATATTCTGAATTGGAATGAGGCGTATGTTGTGTTTGTATAACACTTTTATAATATATACGCGAGTTATTCAGAAAGACCGGGTTTATCCCATTCTGAATAACTGATTCGACGTGGTGTCGAAGATGAAGACGGTGGTCGAAGACCAGAAGTCTTCACGTCGTTTGGGTGATTACTGATGATCTTGATTGGGCTGTACACCCAAGAAGATGGAAACAGTTTGTGATCGTCCAGACGCACTTGGAGATCAATGGATATGCGAGGTACTAGGTGCCTCCGGTTTCGTTCAGACCCAGAACGGACTTGTAAATGGACTGTGTGTCTGACATTGGATTTTAGTCTGTGCATTTGATTTCTATTAAATATATATCTGTTTGGCGGCGGAGAATTTATTCTCTTGCTTAACGCCCTTCTCTGAGACGTACGAGCTCAGGGGTTATATATTGATGGATATCAAACACATGGAGTGAATTGCCTGTGTGGCATGCCTAAGTGGCAATTGATCGAGGCTTCTGTTGAAAAGCAAAGTCTTGTGGTGATGATCAAAGCACAGCCTGTGTGGCATAGCTTTGTGTAACGTTGATTCGCGAGCCTCGCACCCCGGTTGTGAACCAAAAACGGGAGAGGACCTCAGGGAGGGCATGCGTTTCTTTCTAGTTAGAAGTGGCGTCAGTGGTTTTACACGCCCTGACGAGTTTGACTTATGTGGTTGTTGCTGTTGCGAGGCGCCTCGGTTATATCGGTTTCGGCCGATGCATTCTGGTCGGCTGACAGGCCAGACTTACACCCCATAGGGTGGGGAGACGTAGTGTTCAGGCATAATAATCCACATCGGTGGACCGGCCCTGTCGCTCCAAGGCTTGCCTGCGCGCTTGCCTGAGACACGGACTAGAGCGTCTCGAATCGGTAGAGGACGATCCCTGGCCTCGGTTCATAGACGGAAATCCAATTTCCAAATACGTGACATTTGCGGTTTTATTTGTAAACCTATATATGGCGACATGATATATGGTACCCATGCCGCCTATGATTGGTACTTATGATTTGAAGTTGTTTTATACACTATGCACTTATAGTGGTATCAAATGATTTGTTTTAAACGTATCAAGCATTCTTTGGCTGTTATAAGGGAAAACCCTATCCTCGGCTGCGTTGCATTGTGTGATGGGACCTGGGTCTTATAACAGCTTCATTTTTCTTTATTTAGCATTGCGCTGTTTGTTTTATGCACTGGTATTCTTGGGAGGAAACCCGTTCCGTGTTATACGGCGTGGTCCCTTGATTTACCTAACTTTGAAAATAAAGATAATAACTGTTTTAGTTCTCACACCAGTCACATGACTGACCTGGAGTTTATTGTTTTAACCTAAACTCTGGGTGCCCCTATTTTGACACGGGCAGCTAGTAGTTTTGGTTTTGCAGATTTATATTCACAGGATCCTGGTTTACAGCTGGAACGATATCCGGAAAGCTTTGTATCCGTATATCTCTTCTAGTTGTATATTGTATTATTTTCCGCTGCGTTGTATTTAAATGAAATTTAAATCTCTGATATTTCTGTGTAATATCCTTTTATACTCTGTATATTCTTGTAATCTGATGCATTGTTGTAATATACAGTGAAACGTTCTTTTATATGCGTTCTGTTGTGTCGTGTTCTCGAACTATCCGACGCTTTCCTTTACGGGGAAGTTACGGGTCGTCACATTTGGTATCAGAGCTTTGGTTTACAAAGCTAGAGAACAAGGCACATTAGAACCATACGAAAGAATTCATCAGATATTGGATTAGTAATATCCAATTAGAATGACTCGTTAGAAATGGGATCAGTAGTATCCTAGAACGAGTGTGAAGAGTATATTTTTGAAAATGAAAACAAATTTTTGGTTTTGAAGATTTAAATCAATTATTCGTATTTGATTATCTATTTATATTGATGTGGACAATCCAGTATATATTGATTTTGCGTATACGTCTGATCCGCGTGTATTCGAAATTTTAATATATTGGATAGATATAGCATCACACTCTAGTCGCCCGAAGATGGTACTGATGATTGTCATGACATCATCAGTATTTATGTTCGTGTTTCGAAGGTGTGATTTTCTATATATTTCCATTAGGCTGGTGTGAGGACCAAAACTTATATATAGCTAGAATACATTGTTGTGAATTGGCATCAAAAACATGATTTTTGTATATGTATCAAAATTATGAATTTGAAACTCTAATTCACTAATTGATTGATGTTTGTGTTGTTTGTTTATTTGTTTGCTAATTTTTAGCCATTTAGCCTAACTGAATCACATATTGAATTATATTGAAAATTGGTTGCATTTGCTTGCATATACTTGTACTTACATTGAACAGGTCATAGCAAGGAGGCTAGAGCCAGAGAATAAAATTTGTTTGCCCGACAAATAGGTACATGTTTACTACATAATTTCCTGTTTCGTTTGGGTGATGATGATTTTGTGAGCCTATTGGCTAGCCGCTTGGCTTTTTCTTTTTCTTTTTGAGATCTGAAAGACCGGGGAAGCTATTTGAAATTCCCCGATGCTCCCGGTGCAGGGGAGGTTATGGCGAAATTTTTCAAAAATTTAGGGTGTTAGCCAAATTTTTGAAGTTTTGAAAATTCTCAGAAACTAAAGAGTTGGAGAATGGAAGCCAGATCGAACGTAGAGTTGATTAATCAAACCACTTTCGACTTTGTTCCTTTTCGGGGAAGAAAAGTTTTAAGTGGGGGAGATTGTAATAACCCGGAAAATCTGGGCCAGTTTAAAATTTTTATTTTGGCTATTTTAGCGAATTTTGATTATTTAAAATGAATTATTTTAAATAATATCGATAGAAATTTATTTTGAATATAATTTGAACGTATATATTTATACGCGTCGTCGTTAGAATATAAATAATTATATATAATTATAAATAGAATTGAAAATGGCGCGGTAGTTCGATAATTCGATTTCAAACTTCAATTGAATGTACCGGGTGCAAAACAATCCGGATTTTAGTGAAACCAAAAATCTTAGGATCTAATTGATAATATCTTTCTATTGAATCCGAAAAATCAAGATTTCATATCGGGAATCAAAAGATATGTCCAGTTGAAAATTCTGAATAGTCGCTATGGAATTCAGGCCCTTAAAAATAGCAATTTTGCAAACGACCTCGGATTTCGAGGAAACCAGTTTTGTTGGGTCCGTGATGTAAAGTTATTGCTAGGTTTCAAATTTCATAATTTTTCGAATCAATGTGTGAGCGTGGCAAAGGAAAACGCGTTTGACCAGTTTCAGTTGATTTTAATCGACTGGAAAATGGCCATTTTTCCAACGGTCTCAGAATTCGGCGAAATTAGTTTTGTTAGGACCGTATCGTCAATACGAAGCTAGAAAATATTTTTATGGGATTTATAGAGTTAGTATGTGACCCCGGTAATTTGAAAAGTACGTTTAAAATTCAATATAGTGATTTAAATGTAAATTTAACGGAAACTGATTGAAACGATTGAATCAGCGTGCGGTACATATCCCATTGTGTTCGGAATGGGGGTAAAACGCTATGGACGACAGGCGGTTGACCTCGTTTCGAGGTCGTATGTAAAAGTACCTTTTTAGTAATTAAATAATAATAATAATAAAAAAAAACTATTCTCTCTATCCTATATTCCTGCCCCCCCCTTTTTTTCGTTTCATTTCGATCCAAATAAAAAGAAAAAAAACCCGACTTTTCCCCCTTTTCAATGTTCTCTGATCGACGCCACCTCTCCCCGGCGGGCCACCGCGCCTCCTACGACAACACCGCCCCGACGCAGGCGAACCCCCCTCCTTCTCCTCCAAACCCTTCTCGAACCCTGTGTGCCCCGTCCCAGCCCTTCAACGCGAGAATCCGCCCATTGTTCCATCACCGAGGAGGGGCCGCCGATCCAGCATCCCGACCCTCCAACCTCCGCCAGTTTCCCCTGGAGGCCGCCACTCTCCTGCACCTCCACCTGCAACCCTTCCCCGACACCTCGCGCGCCACCTCGAGCACCCGAATCGCGCGAGACAGTGAACCCTAGGCGCTGAGCAAGAGTCCGAACCATTCGTGAGCTTCCAAGAAGGTAATTAACAGCTTAATTAATCAGTTTATTAATTTAGTTAATTAAAATCTGAAATTTCATATTGTAGGAGGGAAATAAAAATATGATTTTTATATATTGAACTTTGAAATAAAAATATGATTTTTATATATTGAACTTTGAAATAAAAATATGATTTTTATATATTGAACTTTGAAATAAAAATATGATTTTTATATATTAAACTTTGAAATAAAAATATGATTTTTATATATTGAACTTTGAAATAAAAATATGATTTTTATATATTGAACTTTGAAATAAAAATATGATTTTTATATATTGAACTTTGAAATAAAAATATGATTTTTATATATTGAACTTTGAAATAAAAATATGATTTTTATATATTGAACTTTGAAATAAAAATATGATTTTTATATATTGAACTTTGAAATAAAAATATGATTTTTATATATTGAACTTTGAAATAAAAATATGATTTTTATATATTGAACTTTGAAATAAAAATATGATTTTTATATATTGAATAGCAAAGTAAAAATTCGATTTTTACATATGTAGAGAATACGGGCGAAGAAAGTGACAAGGGGCAAGAACGATGAAGATTTTCTACTAAGAAGAGCCGTGGAGCTAGGATAGCTATCGGTGAGAATTTCTCACCTTTCAATTTCTTTTCTAGTTATATATATATACTAGGATGCAGACGGTGCTTAGTAGCACCCGACACAATCGTCCACAGACCATGGACTTGTTTGTTTGGTTGCATAGATTAGTTGAATTATTTGTTTGAATTGAATTGTTTGGTGAGATGAAATTGATTTGATTGAGGTGTGAATGGCGTGGGCCTTCACTAGACCGGGGATAAGGCTAGGCCTTGTCCCGTTTCTAGTATCGTGCCGTTATGCCGCCGAAATTTTCTAAAATATGTTAGAAAATAAAAATATCATTTTATTTTGTAAATGAATAATAGAAATTCATATGTTGGAATAAAATGTTTTATCGTTAAAAATATAATTTTTAACGTGAATATGAATATAGTGAAAGTGAATAAAATAAAATATTCATTTACAAACCGGACGGTTTGTTTATGTACACCTATTTGAATGACATTGATTGGGACGATAAATTTTACACATCGCCCAACTGCACAAATAAAATCTGTGTTTGATTGTCTGAAACCCCACACGGGTGTTAGGATGAAATTTGAAGTTCACTCATCCTGATTGATTAAATATGTCGATCGATTGATTGACAGGCTGTTATAAGCGTTAGATATTTATATTTGATGCTTATACAGTGTAGTGCACTTTGGTTGATGGTTGATTATTTTTCAATGCTATTATATACATGTGTTGAAAAAAAATTCCATATAATTAACATTATATGGTAATTGATTGGGCCTCATTCCAGTTTTGAAAAGGGAATATTTGAAAATAGGAATATATGAAGCCGTATTGATTAGATTGACGCCATTTTGACGTGAACGATATATATATCGATTTTATTCATTTTATAATGAATATCGAAAGTGATTTCAAAATCTGAAATTTTGGATAGAAATGAATTCGAATTGAAATTGAATAGAAATGAATTCGAATTGAAATTGAATAGAAATGAATTCGAATTGAAATTGAATAGAAATGAATTCGAATTGAAATTGAATAGAAATGAATTCGAATTGAAATTGAATAGAAATGAATTCGAATTGAAATTGAATAGAAATGAATTCGAATTGAAATTGAATAGAAATGAATTCGAATTGAAATTGAATATAAATGAATTCGAATTGGAATTGAATTGAAAACGATTTCGAAATGAATTGAATTGAAAACGATTTCGAAATGAATTGAATTGAAAACGATTTCGAAATGAATTGAATTGAAAACGATTTCGAAATGAATTGAATTGAAAACGATTTCGAAATGAATTGAATTGAAAACGATTTCGAAATGAATTGAATTGAAAACGAATTCAAATTGAATTGAAATTTGAATTGAATAGAAATGAATTTTGAAACGAATTTATAAAGAAGAATTCAATTTCGATTTGAATTGAAATGGAAGTTGAAATTGCCTTTGAAACGAATTTAAAACTATTTATATAATTCGTTTTAAATAGAAATCGACGATATATATATATTATATATATTATATACATAATATAATGGCCTGAATAGAACGCGCCGCGCCGCGGCAGTTCGTGAATTTCGACCATTTATTTCAAACGGACATTACGGGAGATCCGACCGTCGGATTCTCCTAAAACCGGAACCGTTGGGTTCGTATCGAAAAGAGCTTTCTAACGAATGTGATAAATTAGAAATCTAACGGTTGGATTTGGAATTATGTCCAAATCAAATTGGAAAAAGGTCGCTGTAAGTGCAGTTCGATGACCGTTGATGGAAATCGACTGTACGGGCCTTGATAAAATTGTTAAAAATATTAATAATTTGTGTAAAATCATAAGAAATGATTTGTGAAGATTTGGGATGAAAGACTCCATATTTGAAAAGATAAAAATAGATTTTTATCGAAATAAACTAGTTTTGAACTAGGATTATAATTCTATTTATTTTTAAATAAATAAATTGAATTTGAAAAGGGTTTTGAAAATAACCAGAATTTCCAATGATTGCATTGGAGTGGATTTGAATCGAAATTGTCTTCGGAATATTTCGATGTTGGAATTCGTGATTATACAGATGTTGTTATGGAAATTTGAAAGATATATATTTGTATCGTTATTTCCAATACGACATTTGTTAGTCGTAGAATTCGATATTGAATATAAGCCGATATATTTTCTATTCAGAGCCTTGTATTGAATATCGAATGTGATTTGGGTTTGTCGTGAGTGGTGTCTTCACTAACACTGTTCTTGAACCCAGTTGAGAAAAGGTTAAATCTTTTTATTTAGATTTAATGAAGTGTACCAATTAAAGAATATTTAATTGGAATTGAATTGATATTGATTTTTGGGTTTATCGTGGACAGTGTTTTAAATAACACTCGTTCTTTAACCCGATAATCAATGGGATGTGACTTTGGGTTTATCGTGAACTGTGTTTTAATGACACTGATTCTTTAACCCAGTCAAAGATTAAAACTAAGTGGAGTTTTAATGAATCTTTAATTAGATTGAAAAGATCGAGAATGGAGTATCACCAGTTTTACTCCAGGCGATAGTTAAATCTTTAATTAGATTTGCACGTGAAATGGTAATTGAATTTACCGATAACACCGTGGTGTTAGATATGAAGTATAACCAGTTTTACTTCATGGGATGAATAGGTTGGGATTGGGAAATAAAATAAATGATTACTTCGGTGTGGTTCGCTAATCCCGACTAGTTTGAATTGATATTCAAAGGAGATTAAAGAATAAATTTAAAGAATTTATCTTGGATAAAATTAATGGGAACTTTTCCCAAAGTATAGGAAATTTTGAATAAAAGGATATTCTGAATTGGAATGAGGCGTATGTTGTGTTTGTATAACACTTTTATAATATATACGCGAGTTATTCAGAAAGACCGGGTTTATCCCATTCTGAATAACTGATTCGACGTGGTGTCGAAGATGAAGACGGTGGTCGAAGACCAGAAGTCTTCACGTCGTTTGGGTGATTACTGATGATCTTGATTGGGCTGTACACCCAAGAAGATGGAAACAGTTTGTGATCGTCCAGACGCACTTGGAGATCAATGGATATGCGAGGTACTAGGTGCCTCCGGTTTCGTTCAGACCCAGAACGGACTTGTAAATGGACTGTGTGTCTGACATTGGATTTTAGTCTGTGCGTTTGATTTCTATTAAATATATATCTGTTTGGCGGCGGAGAATTTATTCTCTTGCTTAACGCCCTTCTCTGAGACGTACGAGCTCAGGGGTTATATATTGATGGATATCAAACACATGGAGTGAATTGCCTGTGTGGCATGCCTAAGTGGCAATTGATCGAGGCTTCTGTTGAAAAGCAAAGTCTTGTGGTGATGATCAAAGCACAGCCTGTGTGGCATAGCTTTGTGTAACGTTGATTCGCGAGCCTCGCACCCCGGTTGTGAACCAAAAACGGGAGAGGACCTCAGGGAGGGCATGCGTTTCTTTCTAGTTAGAAGTGGCGTCAGTGGTTTTACACGCCCTGACGAGTTTGACTTATGTGGTTGTTGCTGTTGCGAGGCGCCTCGGTTATATCGGTTTCGGCCGATGCATTCTGGTCGGCTGACAGGCCAGACTTACACCCCATAGGGTGGGGAGACGTAGTGTTCAGGCATAATAATCCACATCGGTGGACCGGCCCTGTCGCTCCAAGGCTTGCCTGCGCGCTTGCCTGAGACACGGACTAGAGCGTCTCGAATCGGTAGAGGACGATCCCTGGCCTCGGTTCATAGACGGAAATCCAATTTCCAAATACGTGACATTTGCGGTTTTATTTGTAAACCTATATATGGCGACATGATATATGGTACCCATGCCGCCTATGATTGGTACTTATGATTTGAAGTTGTTTTATACACTATGCACTTATAGTGGTATCAAATGATTTGTTTTAAACGTATCAAGCATTCTTTGGCTGTTATAAGGGAAAACCCTATCCTCGGCTGCGTTGCATTGTGTGATGGGACCTGGGTCTTATAACAGCTTCATTTTTCTTTATTTAGCATTGCGCTGTTTGTTTTATGCACTGGTATTCTTGGGAGGAAACCCGTTCCGTGTTATACGGCGTGGTCCCTTGATTTACCTAACTTTGAAAATAAAGATAATAACTGTTTTAGTTCTCACACCAGTCACATGACTGACCTGGAGTTTATTGTTTTAACCTAAACTCTGGGTGCCCCTATTTTGACACGGGCAGCTAGTAGTTTTGGTTTTGCAGATTTATATTCACAGGATCCTGGTTTACAGCTGGAACGATATCCGGAAAGCTTTGTATCCGTATATCTCTTCTAGTTGTATATTGTATTATTTTCCGCTGCGTTGTATTTAAATGTAATTTAAATCTCTGATATTTCTGTGTAATATCCTTTTATACTCTGTATATTCTTGTAATCTGATGCATTGTTGTAATATACAGTGAAACGTTCTTTTATATGCGTTCTGTTGTGTCGTGTTCTCGAACTATCCGACGCTTTCCTTTACGGGGAAGTTACGGGTCGTCACATTTTGAGTGTATCAAAATTTACATTTTCAATGAAAGGAAAGAATGAATTTAAGATGCGGTAATATTATCTTCATTTTCAAATGAATTAAAATTTAGTAATTATCGGTAATTGTGTGGAGTGTTGTTTTAATCAAACGACGTTATTACGATTCAATGATTATATATGTATAATCAAAATTGAACGAATAGGGCATGGTAGTTCGCGTTTTGAAATCGTACTTTTAAATGACTATACAAGAAGATCCGACCGTCGGATTTTCTTGAAACTGAAACCATTAGGACCGTCTTGGAAAAATATTTCCAATGATATATATTACGTTAAGATCCAACGGTTAGATTCTGAGAAATGTAAAAATCAAAATTGGTTGAATGCAGCGCCATAGTCGCCCATGGACTTAAGGCGTCGTTATATAAAAATTTAATTATTTTAAATAATTAAAATAGGAATGAATCGTTAATAAAAATAATTATTAATGTGTAAGAAGGATTTTCAATATATATATATATATATATACGAGGATTATTTGGAAAGTCCGAGTTTATCTCATTCCAAATAATTAAACGACGTTTAAAAATCCAAGATTGGAAGACGGAGATTGAAGACCGTCAAATCTCCACATCGAATGGACGATGATGACCGTTGCCTTAGAATGGCTCGCTACCATGATAAGGTAATAGTAGTAGTTGCCCAGACGTAGTGTTGATTTGTACGGATTTGGCTTTCGCTCAGACCCAGAGCATAAGCTTATAAATGGATTGTGTGTCTGACATCGTACTCCATTATATATCATGTTATTAATCTTCTGTCGAATGTATGGATGTTTGGTGGCGGAGAATTTATTCTCTTGCTTAACACCCGTTCATATATTTCGGCAAAGGATTGGTAGTGTGATATGGAGTGATGATGTGGCATGCTAAGATGCATATGATCAAGGCTTTGTTGAAAAGCAGGCCTTGTGGGACGATCAAAGCATAGTCTGTTTAGGCATAGCTTTGTGTATAGCGTGACTTCGCGAGCCTCACACACCGGCGGAGTCTAAAACGGGAGAAGGGAACGCGGGGGGAGCAGCACGTTTCTTTCTAGCTAGAGTGGTGTCAGTGACCTACCAGACCTGACATTTTACTTATGTGGATGATGGAATGAGGCGCCTCGGATAGGTCCTATAGGACCGGGAAACGTGTGTTCAGGAATTGCCAATCCACGAAGCTGTATGTGTGGACCGGCCCTGAAGGATCCAAGGGTTAACTGCGGGGAACCCTGAGACATTAGCTAGAGTGTCTCGAATCGGTAAGGAGCTCCTCCCTAGCCTTGACTCATGATGGAAACTCAATTTCCAATATGCCCCATTCGGTTTTGATTGTATTACTAGTATGGAGGCATAGTAGTATGGGATACTATTATTCCTAGGATTGATACATTATGGTTGAAATTGTTTTTAAAACATATACACACTAATAATAATATCAAATTCGTTTTTAACGTATCAAGCATGTTTAATCACCATAAGGTAAAACTCTATCCTCTGGTGTGCGTTGCATTGTGTGATGGGACCTGAGTCTTATGGTGATTTCATTTTTCTAAAAAGCATTGCGTTGTTTTACGATTTACTTTTAGTTATGCACGACAATCCATTGGAATAAAACCCGTTCCGCATTAGCGGCGTGGTCCATGGATTTGCCTTATTACTATTAGTTAAATTAGTTAAGAATTCTCACACCAGTCCCATGACTGACCCGTGGTTTGTTTCCACCTTTACAAACTTGGGTGTCCTCTTCTCCACACGGGCAGTCGAGTAGTTTATCTACAGGTCCTTATCTCGAGCAGAATGTTGGATTGAAGCTTAAAGCTGTGTCCAGAGCATAGTTATCTTCCGCTGTATCTATTTTATTGTTTCCGCTGCAATGTATTAAATATATTGTAATTTATCTTCCGCTGTAATTTTATTTCGATGTACTCTGATATATTCTGTACTCTGATGTTATATTATCATGATGTAATAAAAGTCTGTTGTTATTGTTCTGATGTGTTGTATGCCCAGAGTTAATGCATTCGAGAATTTCTAACTTTTGGGTCAGACCTGTGTGGTTTATGGTCGGTCCAAAGGGCGGGGATTTTTGGGTCATTACATATGGTATCAGAGGTTAGGTTATCTCAAATCTTTCGGGTACAACTCATTAGAACTAAACAAAAGGCTCGTCATAGATTGGATTAGTAATATCAAATAAGAATACTCATTAGAGATAGGATCAGCAGTATCCTAGAATGAGAAAACTCATTAGAGATAGGGTTAGTAATGCCCTAGAATGAGTTGAGAGTAGCAAGCCTATAATATACGTATTTGTGATTAATTATACTCTATTTTGGAAAATATGATTTTGAATATATAAAAAGTTATATATTTGAAAGTTAACCAACTAATGAAATTATTTAAACCAATGGAGAATATATATATATATTAGTTAGTTAATTAATCAACTTTTAGCTTCGTACCTTTTCGAGGACGAAAAGTTTTTAAGTGGGGGAGACTGTAACAACCCTGAATTTTGGGGCCAATTTAAAATTTATTTTAAGTGATTTTAATGAGTTTTGATATTTAAAATAATCTATTTTAAATAATAATGATCACAAATTTGATTCAAATCGAAGTTAGAATGAATAATTTAATTTTAATTATAAAAAGAGTTAGAAATAGCGCGGTAGTTTGAAAAGTCAAACTTGAACTTTGACTGACCGTACAGGATGCAAAATTTAACGGATTTTAGTGAAACCAAAAATATTAGAATCTATTTAAAAATATCTTTCCAACGAATCCGAAAAATCGAAATTTCATAGCAGGAATCAAAAGTTATGCCCAAATTAAAATTTAGAAAGGTCGCTAGGTAATTTGCATAGGTCAAAAATGCTACTTTTTGCATATAAAGGAATTTGAACTCGAAGCCACTTCCATTGAGTTCAGAATGATGTTTCTACATTGAAAAACAGTAAACACTTATATATTTCGAGTTTCGGAAATTATTTGTTTAAAAATGTATTTTTAATATTAAATATATAGCCCATGAAAATAGTCATTTTGCAAACGACCTCCGTTTTCGATGAAACCACTTTTGTTGGATCCGAAATATCAAAATATTATTAAGTTTAATTTTTCATAATTTTTGGAATTAATTTGTGGTCGTGGCAAAAAGATTACTGTTCTGTCAATTTACAGTGAATTTTAATCGACTGAAAAATTGCCATTTTTCAAAAATTCTCAGAATTCGACGAAATAAATTTAGTTAGGACCGTATCGTCATAAGAAAGCCAAAAATAATTTTTGTGGATTTTTCTGAGTTAATTTGTGTCCCCGGTAAAATTATTTGTACGGAAAAATCAGAAATAAAGGACTTAAATTTTAAAACTGAAAAACGGAGGCCAAGATGACAGTTTGGGCTAACGGGACAGGTCCAAATGAGTCCGGAATGGGGGCTAAATGGTAGGAGCGACAGTCGTTGGGCCTGAATCGGAGTTCGGACCAAAACGGACTTAAACGGGCTAATTAAATAATAATTAGATTAACCTAATAAAATAATATTATAAAATGATCGGGTTCTTCTTCCTCACGTTGTATTTTAGCCGTGAGAACCCATAGCCACCCCTTTCTTCAAAAATTCATTCTCCGATTTCTCCCTCAATTCTCAACGAAAACCTTCGTATAAATACACGTTTCGAAGAGATTTTCGAGCTCTTTCTTCTCCGACAAGAATCACCACCTCTCATCGACCGTAGCCACCGCCACAAGCCTCCAAAGCCGCGGTCTTTCCGCCCCCACCGCGCCACCCACAAGCCGCCGCACCTCCTCCAACTCCCGGGAAGATAGCCCTCTCGTAGCTCTCCAATCTCCCGCAAACCGTTCGTAAAACCGTCGATCGTAGCTCGAGTTATCTCGATTCAAAGTTTTGAACTTTAGGTAATGTTTATTTCAGATTTTGTCACGCTTTGTAGCGTCGCTGTGTCAGTTGTTAAAGGCTGAATTTTGATTTTTCATACGAATTTGAATTTGAACCATTCCAGATCCGAAATCGCTTTGAATTCAAACACAAGACCTGATCAAAGTTGACAATTCATTTCAGATCCGAGCTAGGTGAGAATTTATTTTTAATTTAATTTATTTAATTATTAATTCTTAGTTATTAAAAATATTTATTGATAGATCTATTATGTCGTGATATTTTAAATATGGATCTGAATTGTTTATTCCGTATGATGTTAGATTTGCAAATCTAAATATTAGATCTGAATTTATTGATTAATTAGAATTAATTATTTGTTAATTTTATTGAATCATGCCTCGTTGATTTGTCATATGCCAATGTAAACATCACCCTGTATATTACCTTGATGTGAATTGTTAGATTTAGTCATGTTGGTTTATTTGAATGTTGTTGTTGTTTGGATGTGACATGAAATACGATGTGGTAAATGGTAAAGGCTTAATCTTTACATTGTAAATAGAAAGACTAACTTCTATATATTGAATTTTTGATTTAAATTATTAAAGGCTGAATTTTCAATTGAAATATTAAAGATGTAAATTTTCATGAAAATATTAAAAGATGATATTTTTCATGTAAAAGAGTAAAATTTACATTGTAATTTAAGAATAAATTTTACATTGTAAATGAAAGATGAAATTTTTAGATTAAAAATCAAAAGATATGTTTCATTGTAAATAATAAAAGGTATGATTTTTCATTGTCTACGAAAGGAATGAATTTTTGTAATGAAATATTAAGGAATGAATTTTTGCAATGAATTATTAAGGAATGAATTTTTGCAATGAATTATTAAAGAATGAATTTTTCAATGAATCATTAAAGAATAGATTTTTTTTCATTAAATTATTAAGTAGGATTTAATTTGAATATAAAAGTAGGACTTATAATGTAAATATAAAGTAAAGGTCTCATGAATTAAAGATGACATTTTTATATGTTATTTTAATGTAAAATTTAACGATGAATTAAATATGACATTTTTATATGTTATTTTAATGTAAAATTTAACGATGAATTAAAGATGACATTTTTATATGTTATTTTAATGTGAAATTGAACGATGAAATAAAGATGACATTTTTATATGTTAATTTAATGTAAATTAGAACGATAAAGTATAAATGACATTTTTTAGATGTGATTATAATGAGAATATTCACCGTATAAAAAGTTTACATTTTTATTAATGCGAATATATAGAATATTCACCGTATGAAAGGTTTACATTTTTATTAATGTAAATATATAGGAATTTCACCTTATGTAAAGTCTATTTTTTTTTCTTAATGTAAAGTAAATAAGAATTTCACCGTATGAAATTTACATTATCTTTAGTGTGAATAAAATAGAAATTCCATCGTATGTTAAAATTTACATTTTTATATGTAAATTATAAAGTGAATTTATATCGTATGTTGAAAATTACATTTTTCTTTGTAATTAACAAGTGAATTTCATCGTATATTAAAATTTACATTTTTTTTATGTAAATTATAAAGTGAATTAATGTTGTATGTTAAAAATTACATTTTTCTTTGTAATTAAAAGGTGAATTCCATCGTATGTCAGAATTTACATTTTTTTTATGTAAATTATAAAGTGAATTTATACCGTATGTTGAAAATTACAATTTTCTTTGTAATTAACAAGTGAATTTCATCGTATGTTAAAATTTACATTTTTTTATGTAAATTATAAAGTGAATTAATGTTGTATGTTAAAAATTACATTTTTCTTTGTAATTAAAAGGTGAATTCCATCGTATGTCAGAATTTACATTTTTATATGTAAATTATAAAGTGAATTTATGTCGTATGTTAAAAATTACATTTTTCTTTGTAATTAATATGAGAATTCCATCGTATGTTAAAATTTAAAATTTTATATGTAAATTATAAAGTGAATTTATGCCGTATGTTAGAAATTACATTTTCCTTTGTAATTAACATGGAAATTTCATCGTATGTTAAAATTTACATTTTTATATGTAAATTATATAGGGAATTACACCGTAGGATAAAATTTACATTTTTATATGTAATTAAAACATGAATTTACATTGTGTGTTAGATATTACATTTTTATATGTAATGTCTATAGAAAAGTATACCGTATGACAAAACTACATTTTTTCTATGCAATTAAAGGATGTAATTTCATTGTATGATCGAAATTGCATTTTTCTTATGTATATATGTAACATAAAATGAGAATGAACATTAGAAATAAAATTGATTTATTTCATATGTAATTTAGATGTAGAAATGTGGCATTGTAATTAAAAATTATATTTTTACAATGTGAATTAGATGTAGTGTTTGCATTGTAATTAAAAATTATATTTTTACAATGTGAATTAGATGTAGTGTTTGCATTGTAATTAAAAATTATATTTTTACAATGTGAATTAGATGTAGTGTTTGCATTGTAATTACAAATCATGTTTTCACAATGTGAATTAAGAGTAGAGTTTGCATTGTCATTAGAAATTATATTTTTATATGTAATTTAAAGATTTTGAGTGTATCAAAATTTACATTTTCAATGAAAGGAAAGAATGAATTTAGGATGCGGTAATATTATCTTCATTTTCTAATGAATTAAAATTTAGTAATTATCGGTAATTGTGTGGAGTGTTGTTTCAATCAAACGACGTTATTACAATTCAATGATTATATATGTATAATCAAAATTGAACGAATAGGGCATGGTAGTTCGTGTTTTGAAATCGTACTTTTAAATGACTATACAAGAAGATCCGACCGTCAGATTTTCTTGAAACTGAAACCATTAGGACCGTCTTGGAAAAATATTTCCAATGATATATATTACGTTAAGATCCAACGGTTAGATTCTGAGAAATGTAAAAATCAAAATTGGTTGAATGCAGCGCCATAGTCGCCCATGGACTTAAGGCGTCGTTATATAAAAATTTAATTACTTTAAATAATTAAAATAGGAATGAATCGTTAATAAAAATAATTATTAATGTGTAAGAAGTATTTTCAATATATATATATATATATACGAGGATTATTTGGAAAGTCCGAGTTTATCTCATTCCAAATAATTAAACGACGTTTAAAAATCCAAGATTGGAAGACGGCGATTGAAGACCGTCAAATCTCCACATCGAATGGATGATGATGACTTTTGCCTTAGAATGGCTCGCTACCATGATAAGGTAATAGTAGGAGTTGCCCAGACGTAGTGTTGATTTGTACGGATTTGGCTTTCGCTCAGACCCATAGCATAAGCTTATAAATGGATTGTGTGTCTGACATCGTACTCCATTATATATCATGTTATAAATCTTCTGTCGAATGTATGGAAGTTTGGTGGCGGAGAATTTATTCTCTTGCTTAACACCCGTTCATATATTTCGGCAAAGGATTGGTAGTGTGATATGGAGTGATGATGTGGCATGCTAAGATGCATATGATCAAGGCTTTGTTGAAAAGCAGGCCTTGTGGGACGATCAAAGCATAGTCTGTTTAGGCATAGCTTTGTGTATAGTGTGACTTCGCGAGCCTCACACACCGGCGGAGTCTAAAACGGGATAAGGGAACACAGGGAGAGCAGCACGTTTCTTTCTAGCTAGAGTGGTGTCAGTGACCTACCAGCCCTGACATTTTACTTATGTGGATGATGGAATGAGGCGCCTCGGATAGGTCCTATAGGACCGGGAAACGTGTGTTCAGGAATTGCCAATCCACGAAGCTGTATGTGTTGACCGGCCCTGCAGGATCCAAGGGTTAACTGCGGGGAACCCTGAGACATTAGATAGAGTGTCTCGAATCGGTAAGGTGCTCCTCCCTAGCCTTGACTCATGATGGAAACTCAATTTCCAATACGCCCCATTCGGTTTTGATTGTATTACTAGTATGGAGACATAGTAGTATGGGATACTATTCTTCCTAGAATTGATACATTATGATTGAAATTGTTTTTAAAACATATACACACTAATAATAATATCAAATTCGTTTTTAACGTATCAAGCATGTTTAATCACCATAAGGTAAAACTCTATCCTCTGGTGTGCGTTGCATTGTGTGATGGGACCTGAGTCTTATGTTGATTTCATTTTTCTAAAAAGCATTGCGTTGTTTTACGATTTACTTTTAGTTATGCACGACAATCCATTGGAATAAAACCCGTTCCGCATTAGCGGCGTGGTCCATGGATTTGCCTTATTACTATTAGTTAAATTAGTTAAGAATTCTCACACCAGTCCCATGACTGACCCATGGTTTGTTTTCACCTTTACAAACTCGGGTGCCCTCTTCTCCACACGGGCAGTCGAGTAGTTTATCTACAGGTCCTTATCTCGAGCAGGATGCTGGATTGAAGCTTAAATCTGTGTCCAGAGCATAGTTATCTTCCGCTGTATCTATTTTATTGTTTTTGCTGCAATGTATTAAATATATTGTAATTTATCTTCCGCTGTAATTTTATTTTGATGTACTCTGATATATTCTGTACTCTGATGTTATATTATCATGATGTAATAAAAGTCTGCTGTTATTGTTCTGATGTGTTGTATGCCCAGAGTTAATGCATTCGAGAATTTCTAACTTTTGGGTCAGACCTGTGTGGTTTATGGTCGGTCCAAAGGGCGGGGATTTTTGGGTCATTACAAATTTGAAACAGTCAAATTGGCGGGACGTTACAATATGGGACGAGGAATCAGGTGCCTCCGGTTTCATTCAAACCCAGAACGGACTTGCTAATGAATGGTGTGTCTGACATTGATTCCTTTATACTGTATTCGTTGATCTCTGCTAAATATATCTATTTGGTGGCAGAGAATTCATTCTCCTGCTTAACACCCTTCTCTAAGACGTACGAGCTTAGAGGTTGTATAATAGTGGAAATTAGTGGTACGGTATGGAATGACAGTGTGGCATGTTGAGATGCAAATAATCAAGGCTTTTGTTGAAAAGAAGAGTCTTCTGGTAGATGATCAAAGCACAACTTTAATTAGCATAGCTTTGTGTAGCGTTAATTCGCGAGCTTCACACCCCGTTATGAACCAGAAACGAGATGAGGACTTCAAAGAAATGGACATATGTTAGTTTCTAGCTAGGAGTAACGTCATGTTATGGAGCCCAGACTGTTTACTCATGTGGATGTTGCTTATTATTACTTTATGGGAAGCGAGGCACTTTGGATATATCGGTCACTACGGGGCCGATGGATGTTATGGTAGATATATTAACCAGATTTTATTCCCCATAGGGCAGGCTAACATATAGTTTATGGTATTGCCAATCATCGACGGATGACCGGCCCTATCGCTAACCGCAGGTGCAGTTGCGGCTGTATCCTGAGGCTCGGGCTAGAGAGTCTCGAATCGGTAAGGACGATCGCTTGCCTTGGTTCATAGATGGAAACCCAAATTTCAATACGTGATTTCATGATTTTAGTTGTAAATATATATATATATAGAGAGACGTAATATAATGGTACGTACGCCGCCTATGATTAATACATTTATATTTGAAGTTGATTTCTTCACTTATAATAATAATAAAACATGAAATTTCGCGTATCAAGCATATTTGGCTATTAGAAGGAAAAACTTTATCCTCGACTGCGTTCATTGTGTGTGATGGGATCTGAATCTTATAATAGCTTCATTTTTATGTTTAGCATTGCGCTGTATGTTTTATACACTATGTTCTTGGGGTTAAACCCGTTCCGTGTTATACGGCATGGTCCCTTGATTTATCTAACTTTAAAATCAAGCTAGTAACTGTTTTAGTTCTCACACCAGTCCCATGATTGACCTTGAGTTTATTGTTTTAACCTAAACTCTGAGTGCCCCTATTTTCCACACGGGCAGCTAGTAGTTTTGGTTTTGTAGATATTTCTTTTTCCAGGATCCTGGATTACAGTTGGAGCTATATTCGGAAAGCTTTGTATCCGTATATCTCTTTCAGTTGTGTCAGTTGTTATTTTCTGCTACGCATTGTATTTATACATTTAAATTTCCGTTGTTGTGTATTTTAATCTCTGATATATTCCGTTGTATATTATTTATTCGTACTCTGGTATATTCTTGTACTTTGATGTAATTGTTGTTATAGCAATGAAGTGTTCTTCTGTTTGTGTTCTGGTTGGTCTTATTCTCAAAGCAGTCTACCTTCTTGTTCGGTTTAGGCCGACCAGGAAGTTTGGTTCGCTACAGTTGGTATCGAAGCTTTGGTTATAGAGCTCAAGAACAAGACACATTAGAACCAAATGAAAGAATTCATCGGAGATTGGATTAGTAATATCCAATGAGAATAATTCGTTAGAGATAGGGTTAGTAATGCTCTAGAATGAGTTGGAAGAGTGTTATTTTAAAATAAAAATGAAAACAAATTTAGTTTTGAAAATTATATCATATGATACGTATTTGAATATTTTATTTTAAATTGATTTGGACAATCGAGTATATGAAGATTTTGCATATACGTCTCACGAACATATATTTGAAGTCTCAAATATACTGGGTAGATATAGAATCAAACTCTAGTCGCCCAGAGATTATTCTGATGATATTGTACACATCATCAGTATTTGTGTTTGAGTTTCAAAAGTGGAATATCTATATATTTTCAATTGACTGGTGTGAGAACCAAAACTTATTTAGGATTTATTGTTGTGATTTGGCATCAAAAATGGATTTTTTTTATATAAAATTATACATTTGAAAAATTAACCAACAAACTGATTGCTGGTTGTGACGTTTGATTATGAATTCAACTAATTAAAAATATTGGAATGATAAAACCAATAAGAGAATAAAAGGTAAATTTAGGCATATAGAATCAAATTTGAATCGAATTGAAAATTGATTGCAATTGCATATATCTACATATGTGTATAATGAACAGGTCATAGCATGAGAACTAAGAAGAGGAATAAAATTGTATGCCAGACAAATAGGTACATGTTTACTGTATGTGACGACCCCAAACCCCGTTCCACGGCGGCAAGGGTAACCTTTGGAATATAACACATAAACAGATAATAGCAGAACAGAAATAAATAAATACACCAGATAATGTACAATAGAATACACAGGATAAACATAATCATCAGAGTTACACAGTATACAGGATCATACTTAGTACAAAATACAGTACAGCTATACATAAATGTCTACAACGGAAAACAAAACATAATATGTACAACAGAAGCCGAAAAGCATAAAAAGAGATAAATGATAGAATCCATCTTCAGCTCCAGCTATCCAGAAAGAGCCTGCTAAAACTTGAATACTAGGCTGCCCATGTAGAAAAAGGGGCACCCGAGTTTGCAAGTGAAACAAAGTACGAGTCAGTCATGGGACTGGTATGAGAAATCTACTTTACTTACTTTATAATATGACCAATCATAGGACCATGCCGCTAACGCAGAACGGGTTTACTCCATTGGATTGCCAGTGCTTTAAAACAAGTAAATCTTTTAAACATCGCAATGCTTTTTATAAAAATGAAGCCATTATAAGACTCATTTCCCATCACACAATGCAACGCAAACCGGAGGATAGAGTTTTACCTTATAATGGCCAAAATATGCTTGATACGAATAAAACAAAAGCATTTGATATTATTACTAGTGTTTATGTGTTTCAAAAACAATTTCAAATCATAAGTATCAATCATAGACGACATTAATGCCACATACCACTATGTCGCCATATATAGGTATACAATCAAAAACCGCATGATGTCGTATTTGGAAATTGGATTTCCGTCATGAACCAAGGCAAGGCATCGTCCTTACCGAATTCGAGACGCTCTAGCCCGTGTGTAACACCCCGTAATTCTGTAACATTAAGTTTCACAAATTAAGGTATAATTAAATGTTAGAGGAAAAATTAAGGGAAACGAGTTACGTCATTGCGTTCGTCTCGAAATTTTGCTTGGAAACGAGTCCAAGTTTGCGAGAATCGGAGTCCGTATGAGGGAGATATGACCCTCCGAAGTTTCAGGAATTTTCAGAATCGAAAACAACTCGAAATTCGAATTCAAACCCAGAAGCGGGCTGGGCGGGAAAATTCCCGCCCAGGACCCAGGTCGACTGGGGAGTCGACTGGGTAGTCGACCCCCCCCCCCCCCCCGACCAGGTCGACTGGGCAGTCGACCTGGGTGCAAAACCCACTTTTGGGCCTGGCTGCATTCTGAAGTACCTGGTCTCGTTTTCTGCCTAGATTCGTCCGCCTAATCCTATATAAACAGCCCCTAGTCTCCTTTACTATTCATAAATCTTCTCTAACCTTATGCTGCAAAGATTCTTGGTGGACATGGCTTCTTCTCCTCCACTAAATTAAATAATAAATAAAATAATATATAAAATAAATCAAGACGAGGAAATGCTGCTCAAGACTTTCAAGAGGAGATTCAAAACAAGTTAGGATTCAAGTGAAGATTCAAACGACTTCAACGACTGTTTTTCTACGAATCTAATATAATCTCTGTAAGTCGGTTACTTTTTAGATTTGAACATTTTCTCTATTCGTGACATGAAATTAAAGGAATAAAAGAATATGCCAAATCTTTCTATTCGAATCAGTGCTTATATCTTTGGACCTAATTAAGAACTGTTATGATTCGATGACCAACAAGACTGTGACTATGAAACTAGGGACCTTAAAACCATTTGCCTTTTTGACTATGAACATTGCCTATGAACATTGCATATGACTGTGACTCATGACTGTGAGAATTATTTTTCTTTGACTATGAACATCGCCTATGACTGTGATTCATTAACTGTGAGGATTTATTGCCTATGACTATGGATATAAGATTATTATTTATGCCCATGACACTGTAGTTACAAAACCATGTTGTACCCCAAACTGGCATTACATTGGATTTAGGCTTGACTTTCTATTTCAGTTTATTCTTAGTTATCCTTGGATCTTGATCTTAGGAATTTACCTATTAAGTTAGGTCTACCCATGTTCTTGAACCTATACTATTCAACCCTTTCCATGTCGTAATATTACCAGATCTATATGCCTATGAATTATCATCTTATGCCAGTTATTATGTCTATTCTTTCATGGCATTTTGGTTCATTCCCTTTTTTCCATGAATCTAGATTTATTTATAATCTAGGTTGCATCACGATTATACGAACGATGGGAATACGTTTTGGGAAAAAACATGAAATTGACTAAACTTGGAAATTGGCATAATTTGGGAACATGCATTATAGCATGACTATTAAGATGAAAATTAGAATAACAAGTCTAGTTTTGACATGAACTGAAATTAGAATATTAAATCAGAATTGGGTGACTAAATTAAGCATGATAAGTATATTAGCATAATTGTGAATAATTTACATACATTGGGCGTAAATGGTAAATGGTTAAATGGGCCACAAAGTAGGTAGTTGGTATGCAAATTAAGTTTTGGGCATAAACGGTGAACTAGAATATGAAATCTAGTTTGGCATAAACTGTAAACTAGAATATAAAATCTAGTTTTGGCATGAACTGTAAATGAGGATGTTGGATCTAAATTGCTATAAACTGTAAGATAGGCAAATCAAGATTTGGGCCTAGAATATAAGTCCATTAGTGGGCATGGCAAATGAATATGGTATAGGCCAAATTTATTTAAAAAGGGAAAATGGACTTTGAGGATAAATGGTTAAACTTTGCGGATAAATTGTTAACAATTTATATATATACAAAAGAAAGGTTTATTAATGACATCTCTTTTAATAATACATACACCAGAAAGTTCTAGGGTGACAGAGAGGATAATGTCTAGGCTTGGGTTTGGAAAATACAAGTTTCCTGCTCTTCCTGGCTATCCCTAACTGATCCGACTGACGGGATGGTTATTTTCAAAACCTGATTTGAAAATTAATCAAAACCCTTTGAACTTAGAAAACACGAATATGCCTAACCCGAGGTTAGACTGAGTTGCGATATAAACCTGCCCGGACCAACCGGCACATCCAGTAATCGCAACAATATCTGTCTAATGTGAGTGGTCGCGGCTTTAATTTATTAATTAAAGCTAGAACAAGAATGGTAGGGTTAAGTTAACTAAAACACTTAACCAACTCAACATGTTAATTAAATCCGATGAGTGGGGTTAGGCTAATCTGGACACTTAACCACTTAACATGTTAACAAGACAAGACTTGTAGGGGTTAAGTAAGTTTAATACACTTAGCCAATTTAACATGTTAACTAAGACTAGAAGGTGTGGTTAAGTAAACTTGGAACACTTAGTCATCATAGCAGGATAAATGAACAGGGTTAAGTTAAAAACATGAAAGGACAATACTTAACCATTAGAACATGTTAATTAAACAGATGTTAGGGTTAAGTTAGCTAAGGGAACACTTAACCGCTATAACATATCATTTAAAACAGATGGGCAAGGTTAGGTTAAAGGGAACGTTTAACCAATACAAGATGAATGGGTAGGGTTAAGTAATAAGAAAATACTTAACCAATATAACTCGGTTTGTGGTAGGGGTTAAGTCAACATGAACTACTGATAACACTTAACCAGTTTTATATGGCAAACGAAAGGGTTAAGTTGACTCGAATTGACTAATGACACTTAACCAACCCAACTTGACAAGAACAAGAACTAAGTAGTAAACCTTAGTTAATATGAACTAAGTCGTAAACCTTAGTTAAGAAAACGATGATTCAACAAACTAAGTGGTAAACCTTAGTTAGAAAACTAAGTAGTAATCCTTAGTATATCACAAGTAGGAGCTAACATCCATCTGATCTTAAAGAGGCCTCCAACGAATTGGGTTACGAAGCCCGAGGCTTCGAGGGGACGTGAGGGTACTCTTGGTATCCCTCTGTGAGGTGGCAGATGATCCTCCTGGGCTCACAGAGGTTAAGGTATGCGTTAGAAGAACCAAGGGTATGCCTTGGTTGCAATATATGGCAACCTAAAGACTAGGGTGGATCAGCGTGATTCGGCGAGACTAGTTTTTGCCCTGTGATAGCAACTCGTCGTCTACCTACCATCTTTAGTCAATCGTTATACGTATGCGGAAAGGCAGAGAACTCCCAACAGACCATATACTTGCTTTCTAGTTATGGGTGAGGCTGGCCAATACGAAAGTAGGGCATAGGGCGGCAAAAGTACAGTTCTCGCGCTTGATTTTCTTGGATTGCCTTTCATTAGTTGAGGGAGGGGTCACGTGGGACCATAACCACTGGTAGAAAAACAGACCTTAGCATCTGCACCGGCAGATATCTGAAAAGCTCCCGACCGAGTTCCGTGTTTCTAGAGTAGCCCTGCCACGGGACTCGGGTCGCACATTACAGGACATGTGCATCTAGACAAGCGATAACGATGCGCGATATATACGTGGGGAAAGTCTAGGAACATATACCACTGATCGTCGCTAATCTATGAATTAGAAAAGCGCGATATTTGTAATAAAATTCTGCAAGCGCACAGGTGTGTAGCATACAGGTCGAACACAGGGAGGTAAATTAAAATCAAATTATTTATCTAATCTCTTGGGCGAGTTAGACGAAGCCTGGAGATTTTGTTGAAATAAAAACAAACTGAAATTGCGAACTTAGGATTATCGTTGAATCTAATCAACGATTAATCACTAAAGAAAGTAAATTGCAAAACAAGAACAACAATGCAGAAAATTAAAGTGCAGAATAAGAAGAACAACAAAAATAAAATTAGGATTGTCGTTGAAACTAATCAAACGACTAATCACTAATGAAAAAATGTAAAATACAATTGGTGCTCTTCCAAAACTAATTGTGAAGACAACACCTATTGCTAAGAAAAAGAAAAATGCAGAAAAAATAAAAAAGAAGAAGAACTTTTATTAATGGAGAAGAGAATACAGAATATTGGATGGTAGCTACAATGACATTACAAGGGTATTTATAGGATAGATAGCCAAACCCTAACCCTAACCCTAATACAATGATAGATGGGCCTTAGAGAATTCACAAAAGAGTTTACAATGAGAATCTCAAATGGGCCTTAGTTAAATCTATTAAATCTTTGGCCTTTCTTCTTTTCCTCTTGGTTCTTTGACAAGCCTCCCTTGATTTGAGATATGCATGGCCTTTTTATCAATAAATTTCTTGTCCAACAGCAACTAAATGTGGGATCATCATCTACAATTCTTCAAAATATAAATATATAGCAATATGATCTCCATTTCTCTACTTTTCTGGTTGCATGCGGGCTGGGTTGGAATATCTGTAAAAGTGACAAAACAATACCCAAGTAATATTTATTTATATACAAAAGATAAGATATAAGAGCATAAAATAAACATATTTCTATGTCAATCAAATACCCCCACACTTATCTTGTACTCGTCCTCGAGTAAAACAAAAATTAAAAACTAACTAGATAGGTCGCACTTTCGTAGGAAACACGATTGCATTGAGCGTATGCAACAAGTCGTTAAACCTCTAGGTGTCCCTAGTAGGACGAGTGGTGTCTCGTGAGGGTTTTCAGCGGATACTACCCACAAAATCCAAATGCAGTATGCTATGATTCTAATGAAACTACATGAATGCAATGGACATATGCAAATAAAAAACGAAAAATGAAAACAAGACTTGTTTCAGGAAAGTGGTACAACAAATTAAGTTAACAGTTTCTAATCAGTTGATTGTACTTTAAATACCTCAACTTGTCACAAAATTTCAATATAAATCAAGTTTTCAAATGTTAAATTCCAGTTTGGCCAGTTAGTTCGGTCGATAACATAGTGCAGCCATGAAATAGATTCTTAGTTTGCTTGGCACAGTTTATAAAGTGGTATTCTAATTTTCTCATGTATGGCTAGTCAAATCAATAAGGTCAAGAAGTGTTTGGGCATCATCACTTATTCTTTATTCTATAAAAATTTTAAAATTTATGATTAAGTACATACACCTAACTTAGAAGACCAAGGTTTACCACCCATGCACTGCCTCGTGGACTAACGGAGAGTAGTTAAAGAGCTTGGCGGATTGTGCAGGCCGACTTTGACTTTGTCAACAACGTGTCGGTAATCCTTAGGTGTCCAATCTCATAAAATGAGACCAAGATATTCCAATGCTGACTTTGTCAACAACGTGTCGGATAGAGCTTGGCGGGTTTGCACACCAACGCTTGATATACAAGCAATGTTGGATACCGTTGGATTACTATTATTATTATTGAATTTATAAGAACAAAAAGAGAGTTATGCGAATTCAACTTAAAACAACTTCGTTTTAAAGGTTTGACAAGCCAATATAAGTATTTTAAGTCCTCCACTTATTTAAACAAAGTCTATAATATAGAATAGATTTCATGGCCATCACCTAAGAATCTCCCTATGTACTGGTTACACTATTATTCCTCAAAATTAAACTTTTCATTATATTTCTTATTTGATCTAGGTTGAGAGAAAAAAATACTATCAACTGACTAAAAATCCTTAACTTATTTTGTTGTATCAATCTAAATTGAGTGGTTTTTCAAAAAAAAATGGCATGTTAGTACAGTCTAAAATGCATGATGGTCCTATTTAAATGGCTGAAATTGAAAAAGAAAGAAAAATAAAGAAAAAATGAAAATGAGTGAAATGCAGACTCCGCAGACTCCCCCCCACACTAGAACTAAACAGTTTCCACACTGTGAACGTTTCCTAAATTTGAAAGATCGTACCCAAAGGTGAGTGAGATGTAAAATTATTTGTAGAATGAATTGCAATCTAACTATATGTAAGAATGGATCATATGTACAATGATATTTGTGTTTGCGGTGCACGCGATGCAAAGAATACCACCAACTTTCCACCCACACTTGGTTCTAACCCGATGAGTCCCATTCCCACTATGTCTAGACATGATTTCTAATAAGCAAAGGTTTTTGAAAACCATCTCATCTTTATACCTCGATTTATAGTCCAGTAAATGACTGTTCAGGGTCGTCCTAACATGAAGTTTTTCAACCAAGCCAGTATTCCAAAGATAATTCATGTGTTCAACAAATTTTCAGTGTAATTGTTCAAGAATATGTGATCGTGTATAAATTCAGTGAAATTTGAATTTTGAGTGTTATTCAAGAGTATGTGATCACCTTTCTCAATTGACAAGGTATTTTCGACACTGACAATTTCATATTCGTTTGAAATTTTCTCAAAGTTAAAATTTTCAAACTCGTGACTTGAATCTACTTCTTCCTCATTCGGCAACTCCTTCTCATGCAATCCAAAAAATTCATGTTCATTAAAATCCATTTCCAAATTTGAATTGAAAAATTCAACATTTTTATTCTGTTCAATTTCTAGAATTTCAAGTTTTTCGCAGCCTGAAAGAGGAAGATCAAAATCCAAGCTTAAATCTTTTTTCTGAAAAGAATTGAAGTCCAAATCATTTGTTGAATTTTGAAAAACTTCATCAAGATGATTATTCTCAATTTCCAAAATCGTTATTTGAAAATTTTCAATGTCAGTAGAAATTGAATTATATTCCGATTCAAAGCCCATTTGATTTTGTTGCTCTTGTTGTTCTTTCAAAGTTGTCAATAAACAAAGAAGTTCATCAGCCCTCTCACTAAGATTGTTAAGATGATATTCTTCAGAATCGCTGTTTTGAGGGTTCTCGTTTTGGATTTCTTGATTCTCAAAATTATAGTCCACATCAATTTCACAATCAATATTATTTCCAATGTGGTGGTTGTTCGAATTTTCAGAAAAATGACATTGATATTGGAAATTGTTTTGATTATAAAAATTATGTTCGTAACCAAAATTGTCAAAATTTGAGGGAAAATTGCAATTTTGTTTATTTTCAAGATGTTGATATGGGCTATAATTTTGAAAATTTTGGTCTACACCCCATATTGATGTGGATCAAAGCCATATTGAGAATCAAAGATGTTTTGATGAGTATGTGGTCTATAATCGAAATTATTGAAGTTAGAATTGAAGTCGCAATTTCGATCATTTCTATGATTTTGAAAATGTTGGTCAGTTGGAAAATTTTGAAAATTGTTGACTTTGGATTCACGAAATTGTGGAAAATTTTGCTTCATGAGCTGTAATTCATACTCATACTCTTCAAGAGGACGTCTACTCCGATTATTATCCCACATTTCTCTCAGAGATTTTTTTGAATTAGACATTTGAATGAAGTCAAGCTAAGACAGAAATTATTCGCTCTTCAAAATAGTATAAAATACTGAGTTGTGCTCTATTAATTAACCGACTCAATTAGAAGGAGGAAGAGGGTCTAATGGTCGTTCACGTATAGTATGAATACTAAGGGATACGACCAATGTTTTACGGGTAGTATGCAACCTCTTTTGCTAGAAGTTCAATAAATTGAACTACTATATATCCGCGATCCAATTATACGAGACAGTCAACTTCACAAAGCACCACTTTTCAATTATATTATCTTGCAAATCAACTCGAGTTTTATAATTGAGAAACGACAAAAGTGATGATTTTAATTATGGAAATTCGTTCCTCACAATAGATTCAGAAATATCAGTCACATAACAGTCACAGAAATATAAATTGCAGAATTAAATTTTTTACATTCAAGCCGCTGCCCCTGTAGAAGATTTTTACAACAATTTCTATATTTTCAAAGCAGCTTCAGCACCTGTAGAGTTTTAAAAATTCTCACCTTGATCGGCAGTCCTCCAGTGAATTTGGGAAGCGCTAGCGCGTTCACACCCCACTTGGTGTGCAACCGCTCCAACAATTCAAACTTCGCTAATCAGCAAATTGCTTGATCTTTGATTTCTTTGTTTGTTGCTCGAATTCCTTTCTCCTTTTGGCTTCTAATTTGTTTTGAGCTTTTTCTCTTTCTTTTTTTTAATTTGAAACCAGTGCGTCCACAAACAAACACAAACCCCCAAAATTTGGCAAACACGGCTCTCTCAGGTCTGAGCACAAAATCAAAGCACGCCCCTTGTTTTCCCAAAATAAAACCACCCGAAGTTAAAACAAACTACCAAAACCTAGAACAAATCTATAACTTCCTTCCACGCACGCTCAGCAATTTCAGAAGAAATATTCACGCCCAAAAATCAACTAAATACACAAACACTCAATACCCCTCAATAAAAGGAAACAACAAGCCCCAAACCAATCACGTCCAAAAATCAGAACTCGACCCCCTTCTAATCATTTTTTCATGAGCAACAATTTTGAAATCAGAAAAGAAAAAAAAATCCTCTTCGCCGGCAACGGCGCCAAAAACTTGATCGTCGCTAATCTATGAATTAGAAAAGCGCGATATTTGTAATAAAATTCTGCAAGCGCACAGGTGTGTAGCATACAGGTCGAACACAGGGAGGTAAATTAAAATCAAATTATTTATCTAATCTCTTGGGCGAGTTAGACAAAGCCTGGAGATTTTGTTGAAATAAAAACAAACTGAAATTGCGAACTTAGGATTATCGTTGAATCTAATCAACGATTAATCACTAAAGAAAGTAAATTGCAAAACAAGAACAACAATGCAGAAAATTAAAGTGCAGAATAAGAAGAACAACAAAAATAAAATTAGGATTGTCGTTGAAACTAATCAAACGACTAATCACTAATGAAACAAATGTAAAATACAATTGGTGCTCTTCCAAAACTAATTGTGAAGACAACACCTATTGCTAAGAAAAAGAAAAATGCAGAAAAAATAAAAAAGAAGAAGAACTTTTATTAATGGAGAAGAGAATATAGAATATTGGATGGTGGCTACAATGACATTACAAGGGTATTTATAGGATAGATAGCCAAACCCTAACCCTAACCCTAATACAATGATAGATGGGCCTTAGGGAATTCACAAAAGAGTTTACAATGAGAATCTCAAATGGGCCTTAGTTAAATCTATTAAATCTTTGGCCTTTCTTCTTTTCCTCTTGGTTCTTTGACAAGCCTCCCTTGATTTGAGATATGCATGGCCTTTTTATCAATAAATTTCTTGTCCAACAGCAACTAAATGTGGGATCATCATCTACAATTCTTCAAAATATAAATAAATAGCAATCTGATTTCCATTTCTCTACTTTTCTAGTTGCATGCGGGCTGGGTTGGAATATCTGTAAAAGTGACAAAACAATACCCAAGTAATATTTATTTATATACAAAAGATAAGATATAAGAGCATAAAATAAACATATTTCTATGTCAATCAACCACTCTAGGTAGTGTGTCCTAGACTAGAGGGCATCGTTCGACAGGTAGCATAATCCCTAGTTGGACCTAGGTGGCATAAACCCTGAATTCGAGAAACGTTTAGTAGATAGCATAAACCCTGGTTGAATCTAGGAAGCACTTGATAGAAAACCCTAGATTAGATCTAGGTAATAAATAATAAATGTATGCCTGAAGGCAACCGAAATTACCGGGATTGGGATCACGTTATCATTACCAGTTGGGACACTAGTTAGGTGGTGCAGAGATATAGAAACCAGTATAACAAGGAAATAGCGAAGCGGCGAAAGTATTAGAGCATATCCAGTTTATCTTGTCTTAGCATATCTTGTGTTAATCTTATCTTATCTTGTTGATCCTGTCATCATGGTAGTATCTTATATTCAGTTAATTCATGTCGTTTCATTTGCCATGTTCATATTCTAGAAGTAACTGAACTTACCAGACTTTATGTCTGACCCAGTTTTCTTTCGTCTTCTTTTCTTCCGTTCCCCCCCCACCAGGTAGTAAAGGAGGGAATAGTATAGCTCAGGATAAGTTGGACCATCACTCTTTCCCAGCTTGAAGATTTGTTGAAGTTTTGCTTGGATTCTCTTTTCAGATGCTATGGATGGCTCTTGCTACATTGGGGAATATAAATGTTGTTTTATGCTTCTTTATTTTGTAGGACAGATGATACTCTGATATTGTAAAGAAATCATTGTACAAACTATTTTATCAATAAAGCAAAGTTTTATTTTCCGCTGTTTTAATTTTTGTCTGTCTTGTAATTCATCTGCATCTTTTACCTTAAAATGCTCCACAAAACTTAGTGCATTCCCTTTTGTGAGTGACACTAACGGATGTGGGGTGTTACACGTGGTATCAGAGCTGAAGGTTACCAGATCAGATAAAGGATTTGAAAATTTATTTTCAAAACGGTTTTAAAAGAAGCATTTTCAAGAGAAAAGATTTGTTTTAAAGGCATATTCCCCAAAGCCATATGCACCATCTTTTGATTCTCTATTGAGTCCTTGTTTCCTTCTTTCTTGAGTCTCTGGGGCTCTTGGCTTTCTGGGATGTAACCTCATCGAAGGGCGAAGTAGTGCCCGACTTCCATTTATAGCTGTAGTTGTTTCACTTACGGCCAGTTTTCTTTCAAAACTTATAGGGTTTTCCGTACGATGGAGGCAGCTTTCGAGAGATTTGTCAACATGGTTACACACGGAAGGGGTTGAGGAGTTTGGCTAAGGAGCACAACCCAAGGATGAGGAATTCATGGATGTAGATTTAGCTCACGAAGGAGGAAGGAATTATAAAACCTAAAACAAGAGGAAGTATCTTTACTAGGGTATAATAGGGCATATAATTAAGGACAAGGGCAAGAACGAGGAACAAGATTTTCAGAAGGGCAAGTACATACTTTCACCACTAAGCGTACCTAGGAGAAAGGTAGTAAAGTTCTGTTGGAAGAGTCTAGTTTTTCTGTTTGTACTCTTTCGTTTTTAGCGCTTCGCATTTGTTCATATTTGCTTCCATAGTTGAGTCTCTACAACTTAGTACTTGCATAGTGAAAGATCCCAATTAGTCTCAAATCCAATTGGTGACTCGGCCCGTTTATTTTTGGTTAGTAGGGATTTGAGAATAGCTATCGAGTTTGCTTATATCATCTCACGTAGATCGTCTAAATTCGGAGGAGGTATTCCTTGGGTGCTTGTCTGATATTGGTTTAGGCCTTTGGGACTTGTACTTGAGAAATGTCGAGTTCGATTAGGATGGTTTGCGTGAGAGATGAATAGTTGTGGCAGGCGCTCTAAAAAAAAAGCACGTAGTGACCTTTTGACCCTTATAGTTATGGCATGATGGATAAGAGGGAGACCTCTAATCATCCTAGTATATACACTTGGTATCATGGCTGACATCTGTTTATTTTGGGAATGGAGGTCAAGAAACTTCGCAATCGTGAAGTTAAATTAGTTAGGATACAGTAAAGTAAAGCTCAAGAAGACTGGATACAAGCATCATACCCTTTTTCTTAACGGTGCATCCTTGATTTCTTTTTTTGTAGGAACCTTACACATACTTGTTTCTCTCTTTCCAAAGTATATCCTCTAGGTCGTATCTTCGATCCTTAGGTAGAAACTCTTTTGGATGTAAACATGTATTTGAAACATGTTATGGTTGATGGTTGCGAGTGGTTGCTAATGGTTGCTCGTGATTGCATATGCATACGTATTAGGCACTAGATCAGTTCGGACGCTTTCATATTGCAATTACAGATATGTATTTGTTTGTAAGTTTAACTTGATATGTCATCATATGGATGTTGCATATAGATGAATGGCTATGCACGCATGTAGTATTTACATAACTAGGGATGCTTGCATACATGATTGGACGCATGGCACTGACATGATTCGCATTAAGGAGGTCAACTGAATCAGTAGACCGCCTGATTTTGCACTAGATAAAGACATATACACACACTATGCATATGAACATGAAAGCATTAGAAAACTTTCTAAGGACAATGAATGCCTGTGATTGAATGGTCTAGTAGATGGGTGATTGGATGGTAGGACACATTCTTCTTAACTAGAAGATTTTGGGGACGAAATCCTTTTAAGAGGGGGAGAATGTAACACCCCGTAATTCTGTAACATTAAGTTTCACAAATTAAGGTATAATTAAATGTTAGAGGAAAAATTAAGGGAAACAGGTTACGCCATTGCGTTCGTCTTGAAATTCTGCTTCCGAGTTTGCGAGAATCGGAGTCCGTATGAGGGAGATATGACCCTCCGAAGTTTCAGGAATTTTCAGAATCGAAAACAGCTCGAAATTCGAATTCGAAATTCGAATTCAAACCCAGAAGCGGGCTGGGCGGGAAAATTCCCGCCCAGGACCCAGGTCGACTGGGGAGTCAACTGGATAGTCGACCCCCCTGACCAGGTCGACTGGGCAGTCGACCTGGGTGTCGACCTGGGTGCAAAACCCACTTTGGGGCCTGGGTGCATTCTGATGTACCTGGTCTCATTTTCTGCCTAGATTCGTCCGCCTAATCCTATATAAACAGCCCCTAATCTCCTTCACTATTCATAATTCTTCTCTAACCTTATGCTGCAAAGATTCTTGGTGGACATGGCATCTTCTCCTCCACTAAATTAAATAATAAATAAAATAATATATAAAATAAATCAAGACGAGGAAATGCTGCTCAAGACTTTCAAGAGGAGATTCAAAACAAGTTAGGATTCAAGTGAAGATTCAAACGACTTCAACGACTGTTTTTCTACGAATCTAATATAATCTCTGTAAGTCGGTTACTTTTTAGATTTGAACGTTTTCTCTATTCGTGACATGAAATTAAAGGAATAAAAGAATATGCCAAATCTTTCTATTCGAATCAGTGCTTATATCTTTGGAGCTAATTAAGAACTGTTATGTTTCGATGACCAATAAGAGTGTGACTATGAAACTAGGGACCTTAAAACCATATGCCTTTTTGACTATGAACATTGCCTATGACTGTGACTCATGACTGTGAGAATTATTTTCCTTTGACTATGAACATCGCCTATGATTGTGATTCATTAACTGTGAGGATTTATTGCCTATGACTATGGATATAAGATTATTATTTATGCCCATGACACTGTAGTTACAAAACCATGTTGTACCCCAAACTGGCATTACATTTGATCTAGGCTTGACTTTCTATTTTAGTTTATTCTTAGTTATACTTGGATCTTGATCTTAGGAATTTACCTATTAAGTTAGGTCTACCCATGTTCTTGAACCTATACTATTCAACCCTTTCCATGTCGTAATATTACCAGATCTATGTGCCTGTGAATTATCATCTTATGCCAGTTATTATGTCTATACTTTCATGGCATTTTGGTTCATTCCCTTTTTTCCACGAATCTAGATTTATTTATAATCTAGGTTGCATCACGATTATACGAACGATGGGAATACGTTTTGGGAAAAAACATGAAATTGACTAAACTTGGAAATTGGCATAATTTGGGAACATGCATTATAGCATGACTATTAAGATGAAAATTAGAATAACAAGTCTAGTTTTGACATGAACTGAAATTAGAATATTAAATCAGAATTGGGTGGCTAAATTAAGCATGATAAGTATATTAGCATAATTGTGAATAATTTACGGACATTGGGCGTAAATGGTAAATGGTTAAATGGGCCACAAAGTAGGTAGTTGGTATGCAAATTAAGTTTTGGGCATAAACGGTGAACTAGAATATGAAATCTAGTTTGGCATAAACTGTAAACTAGAATATAAAATCTAGTTTTGGCATGAACTGTAAATGAGGATGTTGGATCTAAATTGCTATAAACTGTAAGATAGGCAAATCAAGATTTGGGCCTAGAATATAAGTCCATTAGTGGGCATGGCAAATGAATATGGTATAGGCCAAATTTATTTAAAAAGGGAAAATGGACTTTGAGGATAAATGGTTAAACTTTGAGGATAAATTGTTAACAATTTATATATATACAAAAGAAAGGTTTATTAATGACATCTCTTTTAATAATACATACACCAGAAAGTTCTAGGGTGACAGAGAGGATAGTGTCTAGGCTTGGGTTTGGAAAATACAAGTTTCCTGCTCTCCCTGGCTATCCCTAACTGATCCGACGGACGGGATGGTTACTTTCAAAACCTGATTTGAAAATTAATCAAAACCCTTTGAACTTAGAAAACACGAATATGCCTAACCCAAGGTTAGACTGAGTTGCGATATAAACCTGCCCGGAACCAACCAGCACATCCAGTAATCGCAACAATATCTATCTAATGTGAGTGCTCGCGGCTTTAATTTATTAATTAAAGCTAGAACAAGAATGGTAGGGTTAAGTTAACTAAAACACTTAACCAACTCAACATGTTAACTAAATCCGATGAGTGGGGTTAGGCTAATCTGGACACTTAACCACTTAACCACTTAACATGTTAACAAGACAAGACTTGTAGGGGTTAAGTAAGTTTAATACACTTAGCCAATTTAACATGTTAACTAAGACTAGAAGGTGGGGTTAAGTAAACTTGGAACACTTAGTCATCATAGCAGGATAAATGAACAGGGTTAAGTTAAAAACATGAAAGGACAATACTTAACCATAAGAACATGTTAATTAAACAGATGTTAGGGTTAAGTTAGATAAGGGAACACTTAACCGCTATAACATGTCAGTTAAAACAGATGGGCAAGGTTAGGTTAAAGGGAACGTTTAACCAATACAAGATGAATGGGTAGGGTTAAGTAATAAGAAAATACTTAACCAATATAACTCGGTTTGTGGTAGGGGTTAAGTCAACATGAACTACTGATAACACTTAACCAGTTTTATATGGCAAACGAAAGGGTTAAGTTGACTCGAATTGACTAATGACACTTAACCAACCCAACTTGACAAGAACAAGAACTAAGTACTAAACCTTAGTTAATATGAACTAAGTCGTAAACCTTAGTTAAGAAAACGATGATTCAACAAACTAAGTGGTAAACCTTAGTTAGAAAACTAAGTAGTAATCCTTAGTATATCACAAGTAGGAGCGAACGTCCATCTGATCTTAAAGAGGCCTCCAACGAATTGGGTTACGAAGCCCGAGGCTTCGAGGGGACGTGAGGGTACTCTTGGTTTCCCTCTGTGAGGTGGCAGATGATCCTCCTGGGCTCACAGAGGTTAAGGTCTGCGTTAGAAGAACCAAGGGTATGCCTTGGTTGCAATATATGGCAACCTAAAGACTAGGGTGGATCAGCGTGATTCGGCGAGACTAGTTTTTGCCTTGTGATAGCAACTCGTCGTCTACCTACCATCTTTAGTCAATCGTTGTACGTATGCGGAAAGGCAGAGAACTCCCAACAGACCATATACTTGCTATCTAGTTATGGGTGAGGCTGGCCAATAGGAAAGTAGGGCATAGGGCGACAAAAGTACAGTTCTCGCGCTTGATTTTCTTGGATTGCCTTTCATTAGTTGAGGGAGGGGTCACGTGGGACCATAACCACTGGTAGAAAAACAGACCTTAGGATCTGCACCGGCAGATATCTGAAAAGCTCCCGACCGAGTTCCGAGTTTCTAGAGTAGCACTGCCACGGGACTCGGGTCGCACATTACAATACATGTGCATCTAGACAAGCCATAACGATTCGCGATACATACGTGGGGAAAGTCTAGAAACATATACCACTCTAGGCAGTGTGTCCTAGACTAGAGGGCATCGTTCGACAGGTAGCGTAATCCCTAGTTGGACCTAGGTGGCATAAACCCTGAATTCGAGAAACGTTTAGTAGATAGCATAAACCCTGGTTGAATCTAGGAAGCACTTGATAGAAAACCCTAGATTAGATCTAGGTAATAAATAACAAATCTATGCCTGAAGGCAACCGAAATTAACGGGATTGGGATCACGTTATCATTACCAGTTGGGACACTAGTTAGGTGGTGCAGAGATATAGAAACCAGTATAACAAGGAAATAGCGAAGCGGCGAAAGTATTAGAGCATATCCAGTTTATCTTGTCTTAGCATATCTTGTGTTAATCTTATCTTATCTTGTTGATCCTGTCATCATGGCACTATCTTGTATTCAGTTAATTCATGTCGTTTCATTTGCCTTGTTCATATGCTAGAAGTAACTGAACTTACCAGACTTTATGTCTGACCCAGTTTTCTTTCGTCTTCTTTTCTTCCGTTCCCCCCCACCAGGTAGTAAAGGAGGGAATAGTATAGCTCAGGATAAGTTGGACCGTCACTCTTTCCCAGCTTGAAGATTTGTCGAAGTTTTGCTTGGATTCTCTTTTCAGATGCTATGGCTGGCTCTTGCTACATTGGGGAATATAAATGTTGTTTTATGCTTCTTTATTTTGTAGGACAGATGGTACTTTGATATTGTAAAGAAATCGTTGTACAAACTATTTTATCAATAAAGCAAAGTTTTATTTTCCGTTGTTTTAATTTTTGTCTGTCTTGTAATTCATCTGCATCTTTTACCTTAAAATGCTCCACAGAACTTAGTGCATTCCCTTTTGTGAGTGACACTAACGGATGTGGGGTGTTACACGTGGTATCAGGATCAGAACGCATCGACCCTTGGAGTGACAAGGCCGGTCCACTCGATGTGGATTATAATGCCTGAACAATGCGTTTCCCCGCCCTATGGGGCGTCACTGGTCATATCCGACCACACCATCGGCTCTGAAGAGACCGAAGCAACCGAGGCCTCACTTTCCATCATCCACATAAGTAAAATACCCAGGCGTGGAAAACCCAAAGCACCACTCCTAGCTAGAAGGAAACGCATGTTCTCCCTGAGGTCCTTCTCCCGTTTCTGGCACATACCGGGGTGTGAGGCTCGCGAAGCAATGCTAAACACAAAGCTAGCCATTCAAAGCCGTGCTTTGATCATCAACCACAAAGCTCTGCTTTTCAACAAAAGCTTTGATTATTTGCATCTTAGCATGCCACACAGGCAAACCACTCCATGCAATCGATATCCATCAATCACACAGAATGATATCCAATGTCAGACACACAGTCCATTTACAAGTCCGTTCTGGGTTTGAACGAAACCGGAGGCACCGTATACCTCGCACATCCATACAATCAACAAGTACGTTCGGACGGCTACCACTTCAGCGCCTTCAAGGTAGCTACTCCTATCATGAGCATCAGTAGAACCCCTCCATTCGACGTGAAGATCATCGGTCTTGCACCGTCTTCATGTCTTCGACTTTTATTCGTTGATCAATTATTTGAAATGAGAATTAAGTCGGCCTTTTCAAATAATTCACGTATGTTTAGAATTTCAAATCAATTCAATTCAATGGCTAAATTATTCAACACCAATAATTCAATTAATTAATGTAATTTTCACGTCAAACATATCCAACCATCAAATATCCTATAAACCTAGCAAATTCAGTTTATTTCCATTTCATATCGTTTATAATATTTTATCGCGATTTATCGCTATTTTTATTTATTTAAGGCCATAACGCGGTCGTGGCGCTGTTTTTCTTCAGATTTGATTTATACATATCTAAAAGTCTAACCGTTGGATCTTCACAAATTTTATATCAATAGAAAGATCTTTTCAAAACGAATCCAACGGTTCCAGTTTTGGGAAAAATCCGACGGTCGGATCTCCCGGTAAAATCGTTTGAAGTTACGATTTCAAAATACGAACTGCGGTATTGTTATTTGATTTATTTTAATTATATTTATATATATATATATATAATCGATTATGGCTTTGTTTTTCTTCAGATTTGAATTAAACATTCCAGACAATCCAACCGTTGGATCTTTACAAAGTTGGTGTCGTTGGAAAGATATTTCCAAAGCGAACCCAACGGTTTTGGTTTCGGGAAAATCCGATGGTCGGATCTCCCACAATAGTCGTTTGAAATCTCGGTTTCAAAATACGAACTGTAGCTTCGTTATTCGATTTATTTTAATTATATATTTATATAATCCATTCTTCGATTTCAAAACCAAATTCACTTCATATATTTGATAAAAATGATATTTTTATCCAACAGATATTTATTTCTACACAACACTTTTTTTAACAATTCATATATATGATAAAAATGTGATTTTTATTGTAAAACAATTTATTTCAAAACACGATTATTTTATATAGTTCATACATAAGGTAAAAAAGTTATTTTTATCTTTCAAAGAATTTATCCAACACATGAATTTCTATTAAACACATGAATATGGTTTCAACACTTGAATGTTTTCTATAGTTTATATATATAATAAAAATGTGATTTTTATTGTTAAAAACGATTTATTTTAAGATACGAACAATTTACGTAGTATATATATGTGATAAAATGTTATTTTTATCTCTCAAAGAATTTATTCAACACAAGAATTTCTATTCAACACATGAATATCTATTCAACACATGAATATGGTTTCAACACATGAATATGGTATCAACACATGAAAATAATTCTAACACATGAATATTATTGAAAATTTCGGCAGCATAACGGCAGGGTAGTTTAAACCGGCACCGTCCCGAGTATGGCTCCTCGCTCTACCTTAAAACCTCGCGGTTTTTGACAAAGGGGATTTCAATATCTAGTTCGTACACAGACGAATTTTCCCATATACTAATCCTATTGGGATATCAACCACCATCAATCATTTCCAATCAACCATTCATGATATTCACCGAATTTCGCATCAATCAATAATCCAAATGATATCACAACCAATATATATCGTCCATGGTCTGTGGACGAGGGGAGTATATATATATATATATAGATATACATATATAACTATATTTCGATTTCATTTCAATATCATTTCAATTCATTTCAACGCATATATCATTTTTACAATGCATATATAACTTATACATCGAACATACAACTTATACAACGCTTATACATGAGGTGTACAATGCTTATATAACTCATACATCGACTATATAATTTATACATCGTTGTTTCCATATCGTTTATAAATTAGAAATTTCACATTGGGTTCCACTCCTCCAAAAATTGCAGAAGGCTCAGAAAAATATCCGGTCTCTTCTAGAATGTAGAAGACGTCCACACGAGTCCACTGTCTCTTGTTTCACTGGATTTCGATCACATAGCAAAAAGATATGATTTTTAGAAGTTTGCAACGCTTTTAAATGTGGAAATCAGTTTAAATAATTAAACCCGTACCTCTCAGCAAAAGGTTCAAAACTAGGCTTTGATTTTGCGACCAAACGGTGTAACGGTTGGAGGATCGGAGGGTGCCACGTCATATGGCGTGGAGAGGCGCATGTGCGCTAGGAAGGGGCCCCACTTCGGCGGCTCCTAGCGGCGGCAGCGGTGGGAAGTCGACCACTTCCCTAAGGTGATTCTCTCCAAACAGTTAACGAAAAATCTCAAACCTTATATGGATTTGAAGAGAATGGGAAGATCTACAAAAAACTTAACATGAGCCCTAAATTTTATTGAGTCAATCGGAAGAAAAAGAGGAGAGAAGATGGGGCTTTTTTCCGTCGTGCGCCAGAAAGTATTTACGGGGAGAGAGAAAGTCAATGAGAAATGTGATTGGCCCTCCCCCTTATTTATTTATTTAATTCTCTAAATTCAAAAATACCCCTTTCTCTATACGAACACCAATTCAAACCCAACGACTGTCGTTCCTAGCTAAATACCCCCATTCTGAACACAATGGGATATGTTTCGTAGGCCCATTCGACTATTTCAGTCAATTTCTCTTCAAATTAAAATATAAAACATTCAGTATTTGATTTGAACGTACATTTCAATTTGCCGGGGCCACAAACTAATCCCAAAAATTCTAGAAAAATAAATCTAGCTATGTCTTAACGATACGGTCCCAACAAAACTAGTTTCATCGTATTCTGAGACCGTTTGAAAAATGGCCATTTTCTGGTCGATCCAATTTAACAGAAATCAACAAACACCTTTTCCTTCGCCACGCTCACATATTAACTACAAAAATTTTGGAATTTGAAACCTAGCAATAATTTGACATCCCAGATCCAAAAAAGTGGTTCCGTTGAATTCTGAGGTCATTTGCAAAATGACTATTTTCACGGGCTATATAAATTCTAGAGCGACCTTTCTGAAAATTCATTTGGCCATAACTTTGACTCCCGCTATGAAACTTCGATTTTTCAAATTCATTAGAAAGATATTTATAAATAGATTTAAATATTTTAGGTTTCACTAAAATCCGTTTTATTTTGCACCCGGTACAATCAGTCAAAGTTCGAATATAAATTTTGAAACTGCCACGCCATTTCAGGCCTTATTTACAATTTAGAATAATTATATTTATTTTAAAACATCGATTCAAACATACTTTTCGTCGTTATTATTTAAAATAATTTATTTAAAATATTTAAAATCCACTAAAATAGCCAAATTAAAATTTTTAAACTGGTTCAGATTTTCCGGGTTGTTACAATCTCCCCCACTTAAAACTTTTCGTCCCCGAAAAGTAACGAAGTCGAAAGTTGTTTAATTAACCAACTCAACTTTCATCCCTGCTTTCATACTTCAACTTTTCAGTTTTTAAGAATTTTCAAATTCTTCAAAATTTTGGCTAACACCATAAATTTTCGAAAAATTTCGCCATAACCTCCTTTGTACGGGGAGGGGTTTGGAAATTTATTGGGCCGTATTAGGTACCCAATAAATCCTAATAAGCATGAACATATTTATAGTGATATATTTCGGTGTCCACAGGGGAGTGTGTATAGATCATAACTCCAGAGAATATCTCGTCACCCTATAAATTATTTTTGTGCCTTAATGACCAGAGAGACGTGTTTATTGTCATCTCCAGATCCGTGTGGGGTTCTTATTAATCTTGCAATTTACCGTTACATTTTATATGGTCCATATCAGTCATCAGTTCAACCTGTAAAATATAGTCATCGCCATACATGCCTCTCGCTCGTATGGTAAATCTTCAACCTTGTCACACAAGCTCCAAATGCTTATGTGGTATATGATGAAGTATGCCTATCTTCAAGAAGTATGCCATGTAGTGTAGTTCAAAATTATTTGTTACTATCCTATGGAGACATTTATTATTACACACAGAACAACCAGCACTCCGCATCTAATGGCATTCACAGGAGTTGATATAATAATAATTGCGCAACCAACTCATTAAGGTTTACCTATTTGTCGGGCATGCAAATAAATTCTTTACTCAGCAGCTAATCCATTTACCTATTCAAATATATATAATGTACATGTATATATTTCTAGCTATTTCAAATCTGTTCAATGTGTGATTTAATCAAATAAAATTACCATCATTCTCTTATTGATTAAATTAACTATCATTCTAATAATTTGGTTAATCAAATTCACAATCACACAACACAAACAACAATCAATTTGTGTTTAACTTTTCAAAAATATACCAATTAATTCTTATACTCTTACAAATCATTCCGACAATATAATTAAAAATTTTACATCCATGAAAAGAAAGTTACAACCAAGTAGAGAACAATACTGAGATGCAAAATATGGTAAATGTACCTTGCACCAGAGTCAATCAGAGATGTCCACCCTGCACTTGGGGCAGGCTTTCTTAATGCTTTCCTCAGTTTCCCAAGTACAATCTCATGGATCTCCACTCCATTGCACTTTGACTAAGTGAACCTTCTTATTCCTCAGCTCCTTTGTTTCTTTTCCAATAATCTTGATCGGCTCTCTTCTTACAGCCAATTCTGGAGTAATTTCTATATCCCATTGCGCTGCTTCTTCCACGATCAAATCTGGATCATGACCATGCTTTCGAAGTTGAGATACGTGAAACACATCATGTACTCCAGGCAACCAGTCTGGTAATTGAACACTATAAGCGAGAGTTCCAATCCGTTCTAGAATAGGAAACGGACCAATAAATTTGGGCGCCAATTTCCTTGTTTTACCGAACCGGATTACTCCTCTCATCGGAGATACCTTCAAATACACATGGTCGCCAACAGTGAATGATAAATCTCTTCTTCTCTTATCTGCATAGCTCTTCTGTCGGCTTTGAGCAGCTAGTAATCGTTTCTTAACGAAATCGACTTTGTCTACAGCTTCGTGAATCATATCGGGTCCCAATACGAGTCTATTGCCAGGTTCTACCCAACAAGCAGGGGATCGACACAGTCTACCATAAAGTGCTTCGAATGGTGACATTATCAGGCTCGCTTGGTAGCTGTTGTTGTATGAGAACTCGGCCAAATGCAAATAGTCTTCCCATGATTTGCCAAAATCAATAACACAAGCTCGCAATAAATCTTCTAGAATACGATTCACCCTCCCAGTTTGACCATCTGTTTGAGGTTGATATGCGGTGCTCAAGTTCAGTTTCATTCCCAATTCAGCTTGGAATGCTTCCCAGAACTTACTAGCAAAAATCGGGTCGCGATCACTAACGATACTCATGGGAACTCCATGAAGTTTAACAATTTCTCTAAAATAAATCTGTGCCAGACTCTGAGTAGTTCTATTCGATCTGACAGGTATGAAATGGGCGGTCTTCGTGAGACAATCTACGATCACCCGAATACTGTCATTTCCTTTCCTGGTTCTGGGCAACCATCTATGAAATCCATAGAAATCTATTCCCACTTCCCACCTGGAATTTCCAATGGTTGCAACAATCCAGCGAGTTTCTGCTGATCGCTTTTGACTTGCTGACAGGTGGAACACCGGCTAACATATATAGAGATATCTCTTTTCATCGCCTTCCACCAGAAAGTTCGCTTGAGGTCATTATACATTTTACTAACCCCTGGGTGGATACACAGCTTGGATTTATGACACTCATCCAATACTTCTCTTTTGAGCTCAAGATTGTCGGGAACACAAATTCTACCTTTCAATCTCAGAACTCCTGCGCTGTCCACTTGAAAACTGGAGAATTCGCTCTTTTGAATTCTTTTGATCATCTCTTTAACAAAACTATCGTCTTTCTGAATAATAACTATTTTATCAACCAATGATGGTGTAATGATAATACTGGCGATGATCACATTCTTCCTATTTAGCGCATCAGCCACAACATTGGCTTTCCTCGGAGTATATAAAGTATCAAGATCATATGCCACGAGAAATTCTAACCAACGCTGCTGCCTCATATTCAGATCCTTCTGGGTGAATAAATATTTCAATGATTGATGATCATTATATAGTTCAAATTTCTCACCCAATAGATAATGCCTCCAGTTTTTCATAGCAAACACGATGGCTAACAATTCAAGATCGTGAGTTGCATAATTCTTTTCATGTGGTTTCAAATGACGGCTAGCATAAGCAACTACCTAGGCTATTTGCATTAACACTGTGCCAAGGACTTCTTTAGAAGCATCAGTCCAGACTTTCAAGTCTTGGTTACCATCAATAATTGTTAGCACTGGAGCCTTCGTCAATTTTAACTTTAGCTCTTGGAAAGCTGCCTCACATTCGGGAGTCCAGTTGAATCTCGAATGCTTCTTAGTAAGCTTTGTTAAGGGACTGGATGTCTTTGCAAAATCCTTAATGAATTTCCGATAATAACTGGCCAATCTGAGAAAACTTCGGACTTCTGTGGGTGTACGAGGCTGTTTCCAATTCTGAATAGCAGTGATTTTACTGGGATCAACTGAAATTCCTTGCATTGACACGACGTGGCCAAGAAATTTGACTTCTTCTTGCCAGAATATACATTTGGAACACTTTGCCATTAAAACATTCTTTCTGAGAATTTCTAACACTTGCTCCAAATGTTTTACATGTTCGCTTTCTGACTTAGAGAAGATCAGTATATCATCAATGAAAACCAGAACAAATTTATTCAGTACTTCTCTGAGTACCCAGTTCATTAGATCGACAGAATATACATTTGGAAAACTTTGCCTTTAAAACATTCTTTCTGAGAATTTCTAACACTTGCTCCAAATGTTTTTTATGTTCGCTTTCTGACTTAGAGAAGATCAGTATATCATCAATGAAAACCAGAACAAATTTATTCAGTACTTCTCTGAATACCCAGTTCATTAGATCGACAAAATATGTTGGAGCGTTGCATAAGCCGAACGGCATTACTAACCACTCGTAGAATAAATCTGGACCTCTGAATGCTTTCAAAGGAACACACACTCTTCGGTAATACGAAGCTGATGGAAACCTGTAGCTAGGTCCATTCAGGAAAATACTTGTGTGCCATTCAATCAATCCAATAAATCATCAATCTGCGGCAATGGATATTTATTTTTCAGCGTCTGCTTGTTCAAGTCACGATAATCCACACATAATCTGAGGGTACCGTCTGACTTTGGGACAAATACCACTGTTGCTCCCCAATCAGAGAAACTAGGTCTGATCAGACCCTTCCATACAAGCTGTCTAGTTTGACTGTCTAACTCTTCTTTCTCCTTCAAGATCGTTCTTCGAATAGCGTGAACTACTGGCCTTGCATTCAGAACCAAAGAGATTTTGAAATCAATTTCTCTACGCGGAGGTAAGCTAACAACTTCTTCGAACACATCCGCATAGTTCTTGACAACTGGAATATTTTCTATGTCGACCGGAATATTCTATGTAACGACAGGAACAGGTTCTAATTGAGCCGGAGAAACATCCAAAGCTGACCAAAAATCTTTTCTATCAGAATTCGGGCCTTCACATGGATTGGTTATAAAATTGTCTGATTTAGCCTTTGCCCTCACAACTCTCTCGGCGCATTTAACCTCGGCTTCATATTGGGCTAACCAATCCAACCCCAGGATGAGATCAAATTCTAAGAAATTCATGACTATAGAGATAGTAGGGAACCGATAACAGGAAAAAGAAATAGGCACCCCACAAACCCAACTAAGATCAAGGGAACCCCCAACCGGATTATGAACAGTCATAGGTTCTTTGAGCTTTTTCAAACTCAAATCCTGTTTCTTAACCGCGTTCTTGGCAATAAAGCTTCGCGACGCGCCTGTATCAAACAACACTTTAACTGGGATGTTTTTGATAGTAAGTGTGCCTTCTACAACATCTGGCCTTCCCTGACTAGATGAGGGTGCAGGAACTTCTGCCACTTCATTTACATGATTCATATTTCTTTAAGAGCCGATAATCCTTTTCAAGATGGCCAGTCCGATGGCATTGACTGCATTTTCTATTCTCTTGAAACCTGTTCTTGGATTTAAATTTATCCTTCTTTCGTTTCTTCAAGGGTCCACAATTTATCGCCAAATGCCCTGGCTTCTTGCAGGTATTGTATATTGCAGTCGTTACTGGTCCTTTCTCAGATATAACCTTTTCTCGATTGAATTTAGTCTTCTTTCTGACTCCAGATGTCGTGCTTGACTCTGGCTGTGTACTTGTCTCTACGCTATTAGTTTCAGTTTTCCTTTTGTTGCTCGAACTGACTTCCTCTTCGTCGTCAAAAAGGCCTCGCTTATCTAGATCTTCATATTGATAAGCCATGTATATCATTTCAGAAAAAGGAAGCTTCACGTGCCCCATTACATTACTTTGGTACTTTCTTTGGAGCCCGTTAATAAACCTCAGATTCTTCCTCTTCGGATTTTGAATTAGATGAGGAGCAAAATGAAAAAGTTCATTGAATTTCTTATGATATTCCGGAATGGTCATATCTCCTTGTATCAGATAACAAAATTCATCACATAACCGCTCAGTTGCTTTTGGAGGAATAAATCTTTCACTGAAAATCTCTTTAAATCTATCCCAGATAATATTACCTTCTGGATTATCCTTAATAATCGAATCCGACCAGAACAAAGCTTCGTCTTTGAGTGCCCAAGATGCCAGTAATCTTTTCTGGTCATCTCTTAGCTTTAAACCTTCAAAGATTTTCTCAGCAGAACGAATCCAAGCTTGCGTTTTAATAATAGATTCTTTGCCCAAGAATGGTACTCCACCCATATTTCTATATTTCTTAAATAGTGCTTCAATATCTGGTTCCAACCTACCTCTTCTACTTCTACCACTCATTTTTCAATGTCTGCAAATAGCAAACAAAGTATTAGGCCAACAGAAAAGGTAATTTTAAAACATAGAGACATATACTTGAATGTAAATGTGTCTATCAAGGTGTATCTCATTCTGCTTCACTCACTCTAGGATATTACTAATCCTATCTGAAATGAGTGATCCGTCTTAGAACACTACTGGTTCTATTTCTGACGAGTTCGTTAATATGTTATATTCCTGAACTAAGCTTAACCAAAGCTCTGATACCACGTTGTGACAACCACAAAACCCCATTCCACGGCGGCAAGGGTAACCTTTGGAATATAACACATAAACAGATAATAGCAGAACAGAAATAAATAAATACACCAGATAATGTACAATAGAATACACTGGATAAACATAATCATCAGAGTTACACAGTATACAGGATCATACTTAGTACAAAATACAGTTTAGCTATACATAAATGTCTACAACGAAAAACAAAACATAATATGTACAACAGGAGTCGAAAAGCATAAAAAGAGATAAATGATAGAATCCATCTTCAGCTCTAGCTATCTAGAAAGAGCCTGCTAAAACTTGAATACAAGGCTGCCCGTGTAGAAAAAGGGGCACCCGAGTTTGCAAGTGAAACAAAGTACGAGTCAGTAATGGGACTGGTATGAGAAATCTACTCTACTTACTTTATAATATGACCAATCATAGGACCACGCCGCTAACGCAGAACGGGTTTATTCCATTGGATTGCCAGTGCTTTAAAACAAGTAAATCTTTTAAATATCGCAATGCTTTTTATAAAAATGAAGCCATTATAAGACTCAGTTCCCATCACACAATGCAACGCAAACCGGAGGATAGAGTTTTACGTTATAATGGCCAAAATATGCTTGATATGAATAAAACAAAAGCATTTGATATTATTACTAGTGTTTATGTGTTTCAAAAACAATTTCAAATCATAAGTATCAATCATAGACAAGATTAATGCCCCATACCACTATGTCGCCATATATAGGTATACAATCAAAAACCGCATGATGTCGTATTTGGAAATTATATTTCCATCATGAACCAAGGCAAGTGATCGTCCTTACCGAATTCGAGATGCTCTAGCCCGTGTCTCAGGATCAGAACGCATTGACCCTTGGAGCGACAGGGTCGGTCCACTCGATGTGGATTAAAATGCCTGAACACTGCGTTTCCCCGCCCTATGGGGCGTCACCGGTCATATTCGACCACACCTTCGGCTCTGAAGAGACCGAAGCAACCGCGGCCTCGCTTTCCATCATCCACAAAAGTAAAATACCCAGGCGTGTAAAACCCAAAGCACCACTCCTAGCTAGAAGGAAACGCATGTTCTCCCTGAGGTCCTTCTCCCGTTTCTGGCTCATACCGGGGTGTGAGGCTCGCGAAGCAACGCTAAACACAAAGCTATCCATTAAAAGCCGTGCTTTGATCATCAACCACAAAGCTCTGCTTTTCAACAAAAGCTTTGATCATTTGCATCTTAGCATGCCACACAGGCAAACCACTCCATGCAACCGATATCCACCAACCACACAGAGTGATATCCAATGTCAGACACACAGTCCATTTACAAGTCCGTTCTGGGTCTGAACGAAACCGGAGGCACATTATACCTCGCACATCCATACAATAACAAGTACGTCCGGACGGCTACCACTTCAGCCCCTTCAAGGTAGCTACTCCTATCATGAGCATCAGTAGAACCCCTCCATTCGACGTGAAGATCATCTGTCTTGCACCGTCTTCATGTCTTCGACTTTTATTCGTCGATCAATTATTTGAAATGAGAATTAACTTGGCCTTTTCAAATAATTCACGTATATTTAGAATTTCAAATCAATTCGTTACAATGGTTAAATTATTCGACACCAATAACTCAGTTAATTAATGTAATTTTCACCTCAAACATATCCAACCATCAAATATCCTATAAACCTAGCAAATTCAGTTTATTTCCATTCCATATAGTTTATAATATTTTATCGCGATTTATCGCTATTTTTATTTATTTAAAAATAGCCAATTCATTCAAACGACGCTTCAGGCCATAACGCGGTCGTGGCGCTGTTTTTATTCAGATTTGATTTACGCATATCTAAAAATCTAACCGTTGGATCTTTACAAATTTTATATCATTAGAAAGATCTTTTCAAAACGAATCCAACGGTTCCAGTTTAGGGAAAATCCGACGGTCGGATCTCCCGGTACAATTGTTTGAAGTTACAATTTCAAAATACGAACTGCAGTATCGTTATTTGATTTATTTTAATTATATATATATATAATCGATTCTGGCGCTGTTTTTCTTTAGATTTGAATTAAACATTCCAGACAATCCAACCGTTGGATCTTTACAAATTTGGTGTTGTTGGAAAGATATTTCCAAAGCGAACCCAACGGTTTTGGTTTCGGGAAAATCCGATGGTCGGATCTCCCGCAATAGTCGTTTGAAATCTTGGTTTCAAAATATGAACTGCAGCTTCGTTATTCGATTTATTTTAATTACACACACATATATATATATATATATATATAATCCATTCTTCGATTTCAAAACCATATTCACTTCATATATTTGATAAAAATGATATTTTTATCTAACAGATATTTATTTCCACACATCACTATTTTTAACAATTCATATATATGATAAAAATGTGATTTTTATTGTAAAACAATTTATTTCAAAACATGATTATTTTATATAGTTCATACATAAGGTAAAAAAGTTATTTTTATCTCTCAAAGAATTTATCCAACACATGAATTTCTATTAAACACATGAATATGGTTTCAACACATGAATGTTTTCTATAGTTTATATATATATATAATAAAAATGTGATTTTTATTGTTAAAAACGATTTATTTTAAAACACGAACAATTTATGTAGTATAAATATGTGATAAAATGTTATTTTTATCTTTCAAAGAATTTATTCAACAAATGATTTCTATTCAACACATGAATATCTATTCAAAACATGAATGTGGTTTCAACACATGAATATGGTATCAACACATGAAAATAATTCTAACACATGAATATTATTGAAAATTTCGGCAGCATAACGGTAGGGTAGTTAAAACCGGCACCGTCCCGAGTACGGCTCCTCACTCTACCTTAAAACCTCGCAGTTTTTGACAAGGGGGATTTCAATATCTAGTTCGTACACAGATGAATTTTCCCACATACTAATCCTATTGAGATTTCAACCACCATCAATCATTTCCAATCAACCATTCATGATATTCACTAATTTCACATCAATCAATAATCCAAACGATATCACAACCAATATATATCGTCCATGGTCTGTGGACGAGGGGAGTATATATATATATATAGATATATGTATATAACTATATTTCGATTTCATTTCAATATCATTTCAATTCATTTCAACGCATATATCATTTTTACAATGCATATATAACTTATCCATCGAACATACAACTTATACAATGCTTATACATGAGGTGTACAGTGCTTATATAACTCATACACCGACTATATAATTTATACATCGTTGTTTCCACATCGTTTATAAATCAGAAATCTCACATTGGGTTCCACTCCTCCAAAAATTGTAGAAGGCTCAGAAAAATATCCGGTCTCTTTTAGAATGTAGAAGATGTCCACATGAGTCCACTGTCTCTTGTTTCACTGGATTTCGATCAAATAGCAAAAAGATATGATTTTTAGAAGTTTGCAACGCTTTTAAATGTGGAAATCAGTTTAAATAATTAAACCCATACCTCTCAGCAAAAGGTTCAATACTTGGTTTTGATTTTGCGATCAAACGGTGTAACGGTTGGAGGATCGGAGGATGCTACATCATAGGGCATGGAGAGGCGCACGTGCGCCAGGAAGGGCCCCCACTTCGGCGGCTCCTAGCTGCGGCGGTGGCGGTGGGAAGTCGGCCACTTCCCTGAGGTGATTCTCTCCAAACACTTAACGAAAAATCTCAAACCTTATATGGATTTGAAGAGAATGGGAAGATCTACAAAAACCTTAACATGAGTCCTGAATTTTATTGAGTCGATTGGAAGAAAAAGAAGAGAGAAGATGGGGCTTTGTTTCCGTCATGCGCCTGAAAGTATTTATGGGGAGAGAGAAAGTCAACGAGAAATGTGATTGGCCCTCCCCCTTATTTATTTATTTAATTCTCTAAATTCAAAAATAACCCTTTCTCTATACGAACACCAATTCAAACCCAACGACTATCGCCCCTAGCTAAATACCCTCATTCCGAACACAATGGGCTTTGTTTTATAGGCCCATTCGACTGTTTCTGTCAGTTTCTCTTCAAATTAAAATATAAAGCATTCAATATTTGATTTGAACGTACATTTCAATTTGCTGGGGCCACAAACTGATCCCAAAAATTCTAGAAAAATAAATCTAGCTATGTCTTAACGATACAGTCCCAACAAAACAAGTTTTGTCGAATTCTGAGACCGTTTGAAAAATGGCCATTTTCTGGTCGATCCAATTTAACAGAAATCAACTAAACACCTTTTCCTTCGCCACACTCACATACTAACTTCAAAAATTTTGGAATTTGAAATCTAGGAATAATTTGACATCCCAGATCCGAAAAAGCTGTTTCGTTGAATTCTGAGGTCGTTTGCAAAATGGCTATTTTCACGGGCTATATAAATTCTAGAGCGACCTTTCTGAAAATTCATTTGGCCATAACTTTGACTCCCACTATGAAACTTCGATTTTTCAAATTCATTAGAAAGATATTCATAAACAGATTTAAATATTTTTGGTTTCACTAAAATCCGTTTTATTTAGCACCCGGTACAGTCAGTTAAAGTTCGAATTCAAATTTTGAAACTGCCACGCCATTTTAGGCCTTATTTATAATTTAGAATAATTATACTTATATTCAAACATTGATTCAAACATACTTTTCGTCGTTATTATTTAAAATAAGTTATTTAAAATATTTAAAATCCACTAAAATAGCCAAATTAAAAATTAAAAACTTGTTCAGATTTTCCGGGTTGTTACAATCTCCCCCACTTAAAACTTTTCGTCCCCGAAAAGGAACGAAGTCGAAAGTTGTTTAATTAACCAACTCAACTTTCATCCTGGCTTTCATTCTTTAACTTTTCAGGTTTTAAGAAATTTCAAATTCTTCAAAATTTTGGCTAACACCCTAAATTTTCGATAAATTTCGCCATAACCTCCTTTGTACGGGGAGGGGTTTGGAAATTTACTGGGCCATATTAGGTACCCAATAAATCCTAATAAGCATGAACATATTTATAGTGATATATTCCGGTGTCCACAGGGGAGTGTGTATAGATCATAACTCTAGAGAATATCTCGTCACCCTATAAATGGTTTTTGTGCCTTAATGACCGGAGAGACGTGTTTATTGTCATCTCCAGACCCGTGTGGGGTTCTTACTAATCTTGCAATTTACCGTTACATTTTATATGGTCCATATCAGTCATCGGTTCAACCTGTAAAATATAGTCATCGCCATACATGCCTCTCGCTCGTATGGTAAATCTTCAACCTTGTCACACAAGCTCCAAATGCTTATGTGGTATATGATGAAGTATGCCTATCTTCAAGAAGTATGCCATGTAGTGTTGTTCAAAATTAATTGTTACTATCCTATGGAGACATTTATTATTACACACAGAACAACCAGCACTCCGCATCCAATGGCATTCACAGGAGTTGATATAATAATAAAATTGCGCAACCAACTCATTAAGATTTACCTATTTGTCGGGCACGCAAATAAATTCTTTACTCAACAGCTAATCCATTTACCTATTCAAACATACATAATGTACATGTATATATTTCTAGCTCTTTTCAAATTAATTCAATGTGTGATTTAATCGAATAAAATTACCATCATTCTCTTATTGATTAAATTAACTATCATTCTAATAATTTGGTTTATCAAATTCACAATCACATAACACAAAAAACAATCAATTTGTTTTTAACTTTTCAAAAATATACCAATTAATTCTTATACTCTTATAAATCATTCCGACTATATAATTAAAAATTTTACATCCGTGAAAAGAAAGTAACAACCAAGTAGAGTACAATACTGAGATGCAAAATATGGTAAATGTACCTTGCACCAGAGTCAATCAGAGATGTCCACCTTGCACTTGGGGTAGGCTTTCTTAATGCTTTCCTCAGTTTCCCAAGTACAATCTCGTGGATCTCCACTCCATTGCACTTTGACTAAGTGAACCTTCTTGTTCCTCAGCTCTTTTGTTTCTTTTCCAATAATCCAGCCAATTCTGGAGTAATTTTTATATCCCATTGAGCTGCTTCTTCCACGATCATATCTGGATCATGAACATGCTTTCGAAGTTGAGATACGTGAAACACATCATGTACTCCAGGCAACTAGTCTGGTAATTGAAACCTATAAGCGTGAGTTCCAATCCGTTCTAGAATAGGAAACGGACCAATAAATTTGGGCGCCAATTTCCGTATTTTACCTAACCGGATTACTCCTCTCATCGGAGATACCTTCAAATACACGTGGTCGCCAACAGCGAATGATAAATCTCTTCTTCTCTTATCTGCATAGCTCTTCTGTCGGCTTTGAGAGGCTAGTAATCGTTTCTTAACGAAATCGACTTTGTCTGCAACTTCGTGAATCATATCGGGTCCCAATACGAGTCTATTGCCAGGTTCTACCCAACAAGCAGGGGATCGGCACGGTCTACCATAAAGTGCTTCGAATGGTGACATTATCAGGCTCGCTTGGTAGCTGTTGTTGTATGAGAACTCGGCCAAATGCAAAAAGTCTTCCCATGATCTGCCAAAATCAATAACACAAGCTCCCAAAAATCTTCTAGAATACGATTCATCCTCTCAGTTTGACCATCTGTTAGAGGATGATATGCAGTGCTCAAGTTCAGTTTCATTCCCAATTCTGCTTGGAATGCTTCCCAGAATTTACTAGCAAAAATCGGGTCACGATCACTAATGATACTCATGGGAACTCCATGAAGTTTAACAATTTCTCTAAAATAAATATACGCCAAACTCTGAGTAGTTCTATTTGATCTGACAGGTATAAAATGGGCGGTCTTCGTGAGACGATCTACGATCACCTGAATACTGTCATTTCCTTTCCTGGTTCTGGGCAAACCATCTATGAAATCCATATAAATCTATTCCCACTTCCCACCTGGAATTTCCAACGGTTGCGACAATCCAGCGAGTTTCTACTGATCGCTTTTGACTTGCTGACAGGTGGAACACCGGCTAACATATATAAAGATATCTCTTTCATCGTATTCCACCAGAAAGTTCGCTTGAGGTCATTAAACATTTTACTAACCCCTGGGTGGATACATAGCTTGGACTTATGACACTCGTCCAATACTTCTCTTTTGAGCTCAAAATTGTCGGGAACACAAATTCTACCTTTCAATCTCAGAACTCCTGCGCTATCCACTTGAAAACTGGAGACTTCGCCCATTTGAATTCTTTTGATCATCTCTTTAACAAAACTTTCTTCTTTCTGAAGAATAGCTATTTTATCAGTCAATGATGGTGTAATGATAATACTGGCGATGATCACATTCTTCCTATTGAGTGCATCAGCCACAACATTGGCTTTCCCCGGAGTATATAAAATATCAAGATCATATGCCGCAAGAAATTCTAACCAACGCTGCTGCCTCATATTCAGATCCTTCTGGGTGAATAAATATTTCAATGATTAATGATCAGTATATAGTTCAAATTTCTCACCCAATAGATAATGCCTCCAGTTTTTCATAGAAAACACGATGGCTAACAATTCAAGTTGCATAATTCTTTTCATGTGGTTTCAATTGACGGCTAGCATAAGCAACTACGTGGACTCTTTGCATTAACACTGTTCCAAGGCCTTCTTTAGAAGCATAGGTCCAGACTTTCAAGTCTTGGTTGCCATCAATAATTGTGAGCACTGAAGCCGTCGTCAATTTTCACTTCAGCTCTTGGAAAGCTGCCTCACATTCGGGAGTCCAGTTGAATCTCGAATGTTTCTTAGTGAGCTTTGTTAAGGGACCGGATGTCTTCGCAAAATCCTTAATGAATTTCCGATAATAACTGGCCAATCCGAGAAAACTTCGGACTTCTGTGGGTGTATGAGGCTATTTCCAATTCTGAATAGCAGTGATTTTACTGGGATCAACTGAAATTCCTTGCTTTGATATGACGTAGCCAAGAAATTTGACTTCTTCTTGCTAGAATATACACTTGGAAAACTTTTCCTTTAAAACATTCTTTTTGATAATTTCTAACACTTGCTCCAAATGTTTTTCATGTTCGCTTTCTGACTTAGAGAAGATCAGTATATCATCAATGAAAACCAGAACAAATTTATTTAGTACTTCTCTGAATACCTAGTTCATTGGATCGACAAAATATGTTGGAGCGTTGCATAAGCCGAACGACATTACTAACCACTCGTAGAATAAATCTGGGCCTCTGAATGCTTTCAAAGGAACACACACTTTTCGGTAATACGAAGCTGATGGAAACCTGTAGCTAGGTCTATTCAGGAAAATACTTGTGCGCCATTCAATCGATCCAATAAATCATCAATCTGCGGCAATGGATATTTATTTTTCAGCGTCTGCTTGTTCAAGTCACGATAATCCACACATAATCTGAGGGTACCGTCTGACTTCGGGACAAATATCACTGTTGCTCCCCAATCAGAGAAACTAGGTCTGATCAGACCCTTCCATACAAGCTGTCTAGTTTGACTGTCTAACTCTTCTTCCTCCTTCAAGGTCATTCTTCGAATAGCGTGAACCACTGGCCTTGCATTCAGAACCAAAGAGATTTTGAAATCAATTTCTCTACACGGAGGTAAACTAACAACTTCTTCGAACACATCCGCATAGTTCTTGACAACTGGAATATTTTCTATGTCGACCGGAATATTCTCTGTAATGACAGGAACAAGTTCTAATTGAGCCGGAGAAACATCTAAAGCTGACCAAAAATCTTTTCTATCAGAATTCGGGCCATCACATGGAATGGTTATAAAATTACTGATTTAGCCTTTGCCCTCACAACTCTCTCGGCGCATTTAACCTCGGCTTCATATTGGGTTAACCAATCCAACCTCAGGATGAGATCAAATTCTAAGAAATTCATGACTATAGAGATAGTAGGGAACCGATAACAGGAAAAAGAAACAGACAACCCACAAACCCAACTAAGATCAAGGGAACCCCCAACCGGATTATGAACAGTCATAGGTTATTTGAGCTTTTTCAAATTCAAATCCAGTTTCTTAACCGCGTTCTTGGCAATAAAGCATCGCGACGCGCCTGTATCAAACAACACTTTAACTGTGATGTTTTTGACAGTAAGTGTGCCTTCTAAAACATCTGGCCTTCCCTGACTAGATGAGGGTGCAGGAACTTCTGCCACTTCATTTACATGATTCAGATTTCTTTAAGAGCCGCCATTCCTTTTCAAGATGGCCAGTCCGATGGCATTGACTGCATTTTCTATTCTCTTGAAACCTGTTCTTGGATTTAAATTTATCCTTCTTTCGTTTCTTCAAAGGTCCACAATTTATCGCCAAATGCCCTGGCTTCTTGCAGTTATTGCATATTGCAGTCGTTACTAGTCCTTTCTCAGATATAACCTTTTCTCGATTGAATCTAGGCTTCTTTCGGACTCCAGACGTCATGCTTGACTCTGGCTGTGTACTTGTCTCTGGGCTATCAGTTTCAGTTTTCCTTTTGTTGCTCGAACTGACTTCCTCTTCGTCGCCAAAAAGGCCTCGCTTATCTAGATCTTCATATTGATAAGCCATGTATATCATTTCAGAAAAAGGAAGCTTCACATACCCCATTACATTACTTTGGTACTTTCTTTGGAGCCCGTTAATAAACCTCAGATTCTTCCTCTTCGGATTTTGAATTAGATGAGGGGCAAAATGAAAAAGTTCATTGAATTTCTTATGATATTCCGGAATAGTCATATCTCCTTGTATCAGATAACAAAATTCATCACATAACCGCTCAGTTGCTTTTGGAGGAATAAATCTTTCACTGAAAATCTCTTTAAATCTATCCCAGATAATATTACCTTTTGGATTATCCTTAATAATCGAATCCCACCAGAAAAAAGCTTCGTCTTTGAGTGCCCAAGATGCCAGTAATCATTTTTGGTCATCTCTTAGCTTTAAACCTTCAAAGATTTTCTCAGCAGAACGAATCCAAGCTTGCGTTATAATAATAGATTCTTCGCCCAAGAATGGTACTCCACCCATATTTCTATATTTCTTAAATAGTGCTTCAATATCTGGTTCCAACCTACCTCTTCTACTTCTGCCACTCATTTTTCAAAGTCTGCAAATAGCAGACAAAGTATTAGGACAACAAAAAAGGTAATTTTAAAACATAGAGACATATACTTGAATGTAAATGTGTCTATCAGGGTGTATCTCAATCTGCTTCACTCATTCTAGGATATTACTAATCCTATCTGAAATGAGCGATCTGTCTTAGAACACTACTGGTTCTATTTCTGACAAGTTCGTTAATATGTTATATTCCTGAACTAAGCTTAACCAAAGTTCTGATACCACGTTGTGACAACCCCAAACCCCATTCCACGACGGTAAGGGTAACCTTTGGAATATAACACATAAGCAGATAATAGCAGAACAGAAATAAATAAATACACCAGATAATGTACAATAGAATACAGTGGATAAACATAATCATCAGAGTTACATAGTATACAGGATCATACTTAGTACAAAATACAGTTTAGCTATACATAAATGTCTACAACGGAAAACAAAACATAATATGTACAATAGGAGCTGAACAGCATAAAAAGAGATAAATGATAGAATCCATCTTCAGCTCCAGCTATCCAGAAAGAGCCTACTAAAACCTGAATACAAGGCTGCCCGTGTAGAAAAAGAGGCACCCGAGTTTGCAAGTGAAACAAACTACGAGTCACTCATGGGACTGGTATGAGAAATCTACTCTACTTACTTTATAATATGATCAATCACAGGACCACGCCGCTAATGCAGAACGGGTTTACTCCATTGGATTTGCAGTGCTTTAAAACAAGTAAATCTTTTAAACATCGCAATGCTTAATTATAAAATGTAGCCATTATAAGACTCAGTTCCCATCACACAATGCAACGCAAACCGGAGGATACAGTTTTACCTTGTAATGGCCAAAATATGCTTGATACGAATAAAACATAAGCATTTGATATTATTACTAGTGTTTATATGTTTCAAAAACAATTTCAAATCATAAGTATCAATCATAGACGGCATTAATACTCCATACCACTATGTCGCCATATATAGGTATACAATCAAAAACCGCACGATGTCATATTTAGAAATTGGATTTCCGTCATGAACCAAGGCAAGGGATCGTCCTTACCGAATTTGAGACTCTCTAGCCCGTGTCTCAGGATCAGAATGCATCGACCCTTGGAGTGATAAGGCCGGTCCATTCGATGTGGATTAAAATGCCTGAACACTGCGTTTCCCCGCCCTATGGGGTGTCATTGGTCATATCCGACCACACCATCGGCTCCGAAGAGACCGAAGCAACCGAGGCCTCGCTTTCCATCATCCACATAAGTAAAATACCCAAGTGTGTAAAACCCAAAGCACCACTCCTAGCTAGAAGGAAACACATGTTCTCCCTGAGGTCCTTCTCCCGTTTCTGGCACATACCGGGGTGTGAGGCTCGCGAAACAGCGCTAAACACAAAGCTAGCCATTCAATGCCGTGCTTTGATCATCAACCACAAAGCTCTGCTTTTCAATAAAAGCTTTGATCATTTGCATCTTAGCATGCCACACAGGCAAACCACTCCATGCAACCGATATCCATCAATCACACAGAACGATATCCAATGTCAGACACACAGTCCATTTACAAGTCCGTTCTGGGTCTGAACGAAACCGGAGGCACCTTATACCTCGCACATCCGTACAATCAATAAGTACGTCTGGACGGCTACCACTTCATCCCCTTCAAGGTAGCTACTCCTACCATGAGCATCAGTAGCACCACTCTATTCGACGTGAAGATCATCGGTCTTACGCCGTCTTCATGTCTTCGACTTTTAATCGTTGATCAATTATTTGAAATGAGAACTAACTCGGCCTTTTCAAATAATTCACGTATTTTTAGAATTTCAAATCAATTCATTTCAATGGTTAAATTATTCGACACCAATAATTCAATTCATTAGTGTAATTTTCACATCAAGCACATCCAACCATCAAATATCCTTTAAACCAAGCAAATTCAGTTTATTTCCATTCCATATAGTTTATAATATTTTATCGCGATATATCGCTATTTTTATTTATTTAAAAATAGCCAATTCATTCAAATGACGCTTCAGGCCATAACGCGGTTGTATCGTTTGAAGTTACGATTTCAAAATACGAACTGTGGTATCGTTATTTGATTTATTATAATTATATTTATATATATAAAAATATAATCGATTCTGGCACTGTTTTTCTTCAGATTTGAATTAAACATTCCAGACAATCCAACCGTTGGATCTTTACAAAGTTGGTGTCGTTGGAAAGATATTTCCAAAGAGAACCCAACGGTTTCGGAAAAATCCGATGGTCGGATCTCCCGCAATAATCGTTTGAAATCACGGTTTCAAAATATGAACTGCAGCTTCGTTATTCAATTTATTTTAATTATATATATATATATATATAATCCATTCTTCGATTTCAAAACCATATTCACTTCATATATTTGATAAAAATGATATTTTTATCCAACATATATTTATTTCCATACATCACTATTTTTAATAATTCATATATATAATAAAAATGTGAGTTTTATTGTAAAACAATTTATTTCAAAACACGATTATTTTATATACTTCATACATAAGGTAAAAATGTTATTTTTATCTTTCAAAGAATTTATTCAACACATGAATTTCTATTCAACACATGAATATGGTTTCAATACATGAATGTTTTTTATAGTTTATATATATATAATAAAAATGTGATTTTTATTGTTAAAAACAATTTATTTTAAAACCCAAACAATTTATATAGTATATATATGTGATAAAATGTTTTATCTTTCAAAGAATTTATTCAACACATGAATATCTATTCAACACATGAATATGGTTTCAACACATGAATATGGTTAAAACACATGAAAATAATTCTATCACATGAATATTATTGAAAATTTCTGCAGCATAACGGCAGGGTAGTTAAAACCGGCACCATCTCGAGTACGGCTCCTCGCTCTACCTTAAGACCTCGTGGTTTTGACAAGGGGGGTTTCAATATCTAATTCATATGCAGACGAATTTTCCCATATACTAATCCTATTGGGATTTCAACCACCATCAATCATTTCCAATCAACCGTTCATGATATTCACCAAATTTCGCATCAATCAATAATCCAAATAATATCACAACCAATATATATTGTCCATGGTTTGTGGACGAGGGGAGTGTATATATATAGATATACGTATATAACTATATTTCGATTTCATTTCAATTCATTTCAACGCATATATCATTTTTACAACGCATATATAACTTATACATCGAACATACAACTTATACAACGCTTACATATGATGTGTACTACGCTTATATAACTCATACATCGACTATATAATTTATACATTGTTGTTTCCATATCGTTTATAAATCAGAAATCTCACATTGGGTTCCACTCTTCCAAAAATTGTAGAAGGCTCAGAAAAATATCCGGTCTCTTCTAGAATGTAGAAGACGACTACACGAGTCCGCTGTCTCTTGTTTCACTGGACTTCGATGACATAGCAAAAAGATATGATTTTTAGAATTTTGCAATGCTTTTAAATGTGGAAATCAGTTTAAATAATTAAACTCGTACCTCTCAGCAAAAGGTTCAAAACTAGGTTTTGATTTTGCGATCAAACGGTGTAACGGTTGGAGGATCGGAGGGTGCCACGTCGTAGGGCGTGGAGAGGCGCACTTGCGCCAGGAAGGGGGCCCAATTCGGTGGCTCCTAGTGGCGGCGGCGGTGGTGGGAAGTCGGCCACTTCCCTGAGGTGATTCTCTCCAAACACTCAACGAAAAATCTTAAACCTTATATGGATTTGAAGAGAATGGAAAGATCTACAAACAACTTAACATGAGCCCTGAATTTTATTGAGTCGATCGGAAGAAAAAGAGGAGAGAAGATGGGGCTTTGTTTCCGTCGTGCGCCTGGAAGTATTTACGGGGAGAGAGAAAGTCAACGAGAAATGTGATTGGCCCTCCCCCTTTTTTGTTTATGTAACACCCCGTATTTTCAATGAACATATAATTAACAAATCATAGGATAATTAATTTTTAAAATAAGAATCAAGGGAAATGCCATTGCGTTCGTCTCGGAATTCTGCTTGGAAACGAGTCCGAGTTTGCAAGAATCGGAGTCCGTATGAGGGAGATATGACCCTCCGAAGTTTCAGGAATTTTCAGAATCGAAAACAGCTAGAAATTCGAATTCAAAATTCGAATTTCAAACGCAGAACAGACTGGGCGGGAAATTTCCCGCACAGACCCAGGTCGACTGGGGAGTCGACCCCCCCTCCCCCCCAGACCAGGTCGACCTGGGTGTCGACCTAGTCCCCGAGCCCATTTTTGGGCCAGTGTTCGTTTTGATGTTTCAAGTCCGATTTCTGTCCAGATTCATCTGCCTAAACCTATTTAAACAGCCCCAAACCAAGCCTTCTCTACACACTATTCTGTTCTGCTTCTGCTCTGCCTCTATTCTATATAAAAATAAAAATGGCATCGCTACTCTGCTAGAATCAAAACTAGAAGCTAATCAACATCAACCTAAGCAACTCAATTTAATCTAGAGATTAAAGCTTCTGCAACGATTCTGCAACGATTAAAGTTCTTTCTTTAATCCAACCAAGGCAAGTACAGTTATTTTCCGCTATAAACTGTAATCATAATTGTGACATGATGGTAAATCTGAATTTGAGATTGTGTATGTTCTGTTCTGATCTATTTTATTCTGTATCTCTTCTTCTTTCTGTTCTATAGCCAGGCTACTACGAGCGTGCGTGAATCTCCCAAGAGATTAAAGCACGAATGCTAAAATGTTTGGGACAAATAATGAATGTGGCATAATTGGACATGGCTAATCTGTGACTGATTTAAGAAAAAGGATATAGGTTGTAAAGTAGATTTAGATCTATGCATATTCTGTGAATTGGAAGAAGAGGAACCATGGTATGTTAACATGTGACTTGAGACATTTGACATAACACATATTTTGAATTAAGATCTGTTATAACTAGATTGTTGGGCATATTGTTTATATAACAATTCATGATTTGAAAGAGAATATGACTTAGGTGTGAAGATCTATATTAAGATTTGATAACTATCAAATGTGAATAACACCTAAGTAGGAGATTTTTGAATATATGACATGCATTGAAATCGATGGCTATATTTGGTATAATTTATATGTGAATCTTTTGTACTAGGCAAGTTGAACTAAATTGGGACATGTAAATTATGACCATAATCTGTGACATGTAAATTCAATGCAAACGTGGGGTATATGATCATAGTGTGAATCATGACAACTATTTAGGCATGCAAACTTAGGCCAAATTTATAATTAGGCAAGATATGTTTGTGAAACTTTAAGGAATGATTAAATCTAGTATATTTGCCTAATTTGCTAGTTCTGCTATATTTGCCTAATCTGCTAGTTCTGTTATATTGCCTAATCTGCTAGTTCTGTTATATTGCTTAATCTGCTAGTTCTGCTCTACTGCCTAGTCTGCTAGATCCGTACATCTGCCAAATCTGTCATCTGCTGAGTCTGCTGAAAATGCCAAATCTGTTATATGCTAAATCTGCTAAATTACTTAATCTGCTGAATCCGTTAAGTCGCCTAATCTGCGAAAATCTGTTATCTGCTATATCTGTTAAGTTGATATATTCAGTCTGTTATTGACATAATCTGAATTAGCTATGAATAATTGACGTGTATATTAGGCGTGGGCATAAATGGTAAATTATTAATTAATTGGCCGCAAAGATAAACATGGCTGACTCGAGGTTAGAATGAGTTTGCGGCGTAATTCTGCCCGGAACCGCCCGGCACATCCAGTGGCCGCAAACAATAGGTTCTAATGTGAGAAGTTAGTCATAAAGTGCTTGAAATCCGAGGTTAGACTCAGTTTGTGGCAGAAATCTGCCCAAAACCAACCGGCCTAACCAGTACCCGCAAATTGTCAGTCTAATGTGAGAGGTCTGGGCATTAATATTTAATTAATGAAAATCTGAGATAAATATGATGTCTAAAACGTGTTGGGCGGATAGGGTTAAACCCACTAGACTGATGAATTTAATAAATCTGTTCTGTGAATCTGTAGGCCCAATTACAAAGTTAGACAAATCTGTAAGTCTGTTAATCTGTAACTGGTTAATCGGTAAGTCAGTTAAATCTGTATATCTGATCCGTTATTCTGAAAACTTGTCTGTGAACTAGTTGATCTGAATTCTGTATGTCTGAACTTGTAAACAAGTTAATCTAAAATCTGTTAGTCTGGGGACACAAGGATAGGAAGGGAATTACTTGTGTCATCTGTTGTTTGGGACCCATATTAGTCAGTAATCCTTTCTGGTATCAAAACTTTGACCCAACAGTAGGTAGGGCCCGGGCACGCTTACTGAACTAATTATAAGCGGTTCATTCTGATAATGGCGAGGGGTGTTGATGGTGCGTTCCAACCGGGTCATGTGCGTGCATGGATCCCATTCTGCCTTTGAGGATGTAAGATGCCGTGACATCTGTAAATAGGTCTGTGCCAATTGGTTGTCACTTTAGGGAGTGATACACCCTACTGTAGGGCCGACACAGGGTATTTATGTATTAAGGAGTCGATCGCTTGGGGTAGGGTTTTAGGGTACACTTAGTTATGTCTGTTTCTGTTGGTACCGTCTGTTTCTGTTGGGTGGTAACACCTGTCTATTTCTGCGTGGTACCGTCTGTTCGGGTGGTAAAGGCCCATTTACTAGTGTACACCTAATTCTACATTCTATTTCCGTAGGGATTAATCTGTTTCTGTTTCTGTACCTTCTGTTGGGGTAGTAAAGGCCCATTATTAGCATTCTGTTTCTGTCTGTTTCTGTTGGGGTGGTAAAGGCCCATTACTAGCATTCTCTTTTGTGGAAATTATTCTGTACCTGTTTCTGTTTTAGTTTAGACATTAGGGTGACACCTAATCCTGTTATACTAGTATTAGTGCAGAGAAGTGTAAAGAAATAGCTTATGTCATTCTGTCCTTCTGTTATATCCGCTACACCTGTTACAGTTTTCTCTTCCAGTTTTATTTTCATGTCATGTTATTATTATCTGTTCATAACTGAAAATTACTGGACTTGCCAGACTTTTTGTCTGACCCTTGTTGTTTCGCCTCCTTTCTTCCGTTTCCCCCCTGGTTTTGTAGAAGGGAATACTCTAGCTTGATCCAGATTTCTTCTGCTTGAAGTGCTTAAAGTATGGCTTGTCTTCTTCTATGGGGATTATAATTTTAAACTATGCATTCTGAAGGCTTTTGTACAAGACTGATATTTTGTACTTGAATTCTGATATTGTGATTTGAAAGGATGTAACCAAGCTTATTTCGGTTTCTGTTGTAATAAAGTTATAAAATTTTCAAGTACTGTTTTATCTGTCTTGTAAGTTTCTGTTTTGTTTACTAAAATGCTCCACCAAAGTTAAGGCATTCCCTTTGTGCGTGACCTTAACGGAGGTGGGGTGTTACACTTGGTATCAAAGCCGAAGGTTACCAGATTGGGTAAAGTTTTTGAAAACTATTTTCAAAAAGGTTTCGAAAGGAAGTATTTTCAAAAAATAAAGCTTATTTTCAAAAACATGATCCCAAGAGCCATATATCTTTCCTTCAGTCCTTTTTGTATTGAATCTTTCCTTTTTCGTTTCAGCATGTCTGAAGCATTTGAGATACCAGAGGGTGTTCATGTACCCGGTTGGTTTCGTAAATATCTTGAGGCTAGGACCGCCGCCGCAGGTCCAGCAAATGATCCCCCTCCTCCACCCCCTCCTCGTGTAATTTCTTTCTCAAAGATCTGTAGAGATTTTAGGGCCATGGGTGGAAAGGATTTCAAGGGAACTGAACCATTCGTAGAAGCGAGGAACTGGCTCAAAGAAACTGAGGATCTATTCGTTATCTTCGAGGTGGACGATAGGCAGAAGGTACAGTTGGCGGTATGGCTGCTCAAAGACGAAGCTTCCTATTGGTGGGAAGTCACTAACGCCGAGAGGCCAGTTGAAACATGGATGGATTTCAGAACAAGGTTTGAGACAAAATTCCTCTCGCAAGCTGAACGAAGTCTACAACTGGAAAAGTTCTTATCTCTTAAGCAAGGAAGTATGACGGTCAAGGAATACGTCAACCAGTTCAACCAACTGGCTAGGTTCGAATTGGATTTAGTTAACACTCAGCATAAAAGGCTCTCCGCTTTGTTAAGGGATTGAACGAGCCACTGCACAGCCTAGCCATGACCCATGTACCCATGGGAGCGACTTACGATAAATTGGTGGACATGGCACTACTGCACGAGGAAGACAAGGGCCCGAAAGAGACAAAGAAGGAAGAACCACAGAATAAGAAAGCATGGCCCAAAAAGGAAACACAAAAGAAGGATGAGAAGTCTGAAGATAAGAAGGGGAAAAAGTGCTTTACTTGTGGAAGCTCGACTCATCTGAACAAGGATTGCAGAAAAAAGAAGGGCACTTGCTTCAACTGTGGTGAGATGGGACACTTCACTAGGGACTGCCCGAAGAAACGAGGGCAAGGGCAGAGGGCAGAACCCACTTCTGGAGGACAGGCGAATGCTCAAGGGACTGGTAGATAGGGTAGAAATAAGAAAATTTAAGTAGAAGGTTTAATTTTCTTATCTGATTGTTGAGTTAAAACTCTTTCTAATTCTGGCATTTTGATTCTGTAATCGATACTCTACACTTTAATACTAGTATTGTTTCTGATTCCGCTGTAAACTCAAACCCATAAGGGTTATGACTAATCTGTTTGTGATAGATTGGGGTTTGAGAGATATCTGTGTTAGGCGTCAAGTAGGACGCATACATTCTAGGTTTTATCATGCTTAGTTCGGTAACCTGATCTGTACCAGTAATCTGTAAATATCTGAATATTCCCGATAAGGTTAAGATTTCCAGTTTTGACATTATCTATAGAGGGTAATCCTTTGGGTGTCAATTTGATGTTGGTTTAGGTCTTCGGGGCCGATACTTAGGACCCATGTCTAATGGGAAACAAGTTTTTGTTTTATCTATACTCGCTTCCATCATTCGACTGTATCCTATCGGTCGAATCTTCGAACTTTAGGTAGAAACTAATGGGTGTAAACATGTGTTTGAGACATGTTATGTTTGATGGTTGCAAGTGGATGCAAGTGGTTGCTAGTGGTTGCTCGTGGATGCATATACACACACTAGGCACTAGATCGGCTCGAAAACACTCTCATACTGCATATGGATGTGTGAGCATTTTCAATTTTTGTGGATACAAAATGATTGACTCAGCACATGGATGTTGCATATGACTGAATGGTTGTGCACTCATATAGAAATGATATGTATCGAGTAGGAAAATTGCATACATGTTGGACTCATGGCACTGGCATAATTCGCATTAAGGAGGTCAACTGAATCAGTGGACCGCCTGATCTTTGCATTAGATAAGGAACATATACACACACTTTTGCATATGTTCATACAATATTAGAAGTTTCTAAGGACAATGGACGCCAGTGATTGATGATTGAGTAGATGGATGTTGGATGGTAGGACACATTCTTCTTAACTTGAAGATTTCGGGGATGAAATCCTTTAAGGAGGGGAGAATGTAACACCCCGTATTTTCTGTGAACATATAAGTAACAAATCAGAGGATAATTAATTTTTAAAATAAGAATCAAGGGAATCGGGTTGTGCCATTGTGTTCGTCTCGGAATTTTGCTTGGAAACGAGTCCGAGTTTGGAAGAATCGGAGTCCGTATGAGGGAGATATGACCCTCCGAAGTTTCAGGAATTTTCAGAATCGAAAACAGCTCGAAATTCGAATTCAAAATTCGAATTTCAAACGCGGAACAAACTGGGCGGGAAATTTCCCGCCCAGACCCAGGTCGACTAGGGAGTCGACTGGGCAGTCGACCCCGCCCCCCCAGACCAGGTCGACTGGGCAGTCGACCTGGGTGTCGACCTGGTCCTCGAGCCCATTTTTGGGCCAGTGTTCGTTCTGATGTTTCCAGTCCGATTTCTGTCCAGATTCATCTGCCTAAACCTATTTAAATAGCCCCAAACCTAGCCTTCTCTACACACAATTCTGTTCTGCTTATGCTCTGCCTCTGTACTATATAAAAATAAAAATGGCATCGCTACTCTGCTGTAATCAAAACTAGAAGCTAATCAACATCAACCTAAGCAACTCAATTTAAACTAGAGATTAAAGCTTCTGCAACGATTCTGCAACAATTAAAGTTCTTTCTTTAATCCAACCAAGGCAAGTACAGTTATTTTCCGCTATAAACTGTAATCATAATTGTGACATGATGGTAAATCTGAATTTGAGATTGTGTATGTTCTGTTCTGATCTATTTTATTCTGTATCTCTTCTTCTTTCTGTTCTATAGCCAGGCTACTACGAGCCTGCGTCAATCTCCTAAGAGATTAACGCACGAACGCTAAAATGTTTGGGACAAATAATGAATGTGGCATAATTGGACATGGCTAATCTGTGACTGATTTAAGAAAAAGGACATAGGTTGTAAACTAGATTTAGATCTATGCATATTCTGTGAATTGGAAGAAGAGGAACCATGGTATGTTAACATGTGACTTGAGACATTTGACATAACGCATATTTTGAATTAAGATCTGTTATAACTAGATTGTTGGGCATATTGTTTATATAACAATTCATGATTTGAAAGAGAATATGATTTAGGTGTGAAGATCTATATTAAGATTTGATAACTATCAAATGTGAATAACACCTAAGTAGGAGATTTTTGAATATATGACATGCATTGAAATCGATGGCTATATTTGGTTTAATTTATATGTGAATCTTTTGTACTAGGCCAGTTGAACTAAATTGGGACATGTAAATTATGACCATAATCTGTGACATGTAAATTCAATGCAAACGTGGGGTATATGATCATAGTGTGAATCGTGACAACTATTTAGGCATGCAAACTTAGGCCAAATTTATAATTAGGCAAGATATGTTTGTGAAACTTCAAGGAATGATTAAATCTGTCATATTTGCCTAATTTGCTAGTTCTGCTATATTTGCCTAATCTGCTAGTTCTGTTATATTGCCAAATCTGTTAGTTCTGTTATATTGCTTAATCTGCTAGTTCTGCTCTACTGCCTAGTCTGCTAGATCTGTTCATCTTCCAAATATGTCATCTGCTGAGTCTGCTGAAAATGCCAAATCTGTTATATGTTAAATCTGCTAAATTACTTAATATGCTAAATCCGTTAAGTCACCTAATCTGCGAAAATCTGTTATCTTCTATTTTTTTTTTAAGTTGATATATTCAGTCTGTTATTGACATAATCTGAATTAGCTATGAATAATTGACGTGTATATTAGGCGTGGGCATAAATGGTAAATTATTAATTAATTGGTCGCAAAGATAAACATGGCTGACTCGAGGTTAGAATGAGTTTGCGGCGTAATTCTGCCCGGAACCGCCCGGCACATCCAGTGGCTGCAAACAATAGGTTCTAATGTGAGAAGTTAGCAATAACGTGCTTGAAACCCGAGGTTAGACTCAGTTTGCGGTAGAAATCTGCCCGGAACCAACCGGCCTAACCAGTAGCCGCAAACTGTCAGTCTAATATGAGAGGTCTGGGCATTAATATTTAATTAATGAAAATCTGAGATAAATATGATGTCTAAAACATGTTGCGCGGATAGGGTTAAACCCACTAGACTGATGAATTTAATAAATCTGTTCCATGAATCTGTAGGCCCAATTACCAAGTTAGACAAATCTGTAAGTCTGTTAATCTGTAACTGGTTAATCGGTAAGTCTGTTAAATCTGTATATCTGATCCGTTAGTCTGAAAACTTGTCTGTGAACTAGTTGATCTGAATTCTGTATGTCTGAACTTGTAAACAAGTTAATCTGAAATCTGTTAGTCTGGGGACACAAGGATAGGAAGGGAATTACTTGTGTCATCTGTTGTTTGGGACCCATATTAGTCAGTAACCCTTTCTGGTATCAAAACTTTGACCCAACAGTAGGTAGGGTCCGGGTACGCTTACTGAACTAATTATAAGCGGTTCATTCTGATAATGGCGAGGGGTGTTGATGGTGCGTTCCAACCGGGTCATATGCTTGCATGGATCTCGGTCTGCCTCTGAGGATGTAAGACGCCGTGACATCTGTAAATAGGTATGTGCCAATTGGTTGTCACTTTAGGGAGTGATACACCCTACTGTGGGGCCGACACAGGGTATTTATGTATTAGGGAGCCGATCGCTTGGCGTAGGGTTTTAGGGTACACTTAGTTCTGTCTGTTTCTGTTGGTACCGTCTATTTCTGTTGGGTGGTAACACCTGTCTGTTTCTGCGTGGTATCGTCTGTTCGGGTGGTAAAGGCCCATTTACTAGTGTACACCTAATTCTACATTCTGTTTCCGTAGGGATTAATCTGTTTCTGTTTCTGTACCTTCTGTTGGGGGTGGTAAAGGCCCATTATTAGCATTTTGTTTCTGTCTGTTTCTGTTGGGGTGGTAAAGGCCCATTACTAGCATTCTCTTCTGTGGAAATTATTCTGTACCTGTTTCTGGTTTAGTTTAGACATTAGGGTGACACCTAATCATGTTGTACTAGTATTAGTGCAGAGAAGTGTAAAGAAATAGCTTATGTCATTCTGTCCTTCTGTTATATCCGCTACACCTGTTACAGTTATCTCTCATCCAGTTTTATTTTCATGTCATGTTATTATTATCTGTTCATAACTGAAAATCACCGGACTTGCCAGACTTTTTGTCTGACCCTTGTTGTTTCGCCTCCTTTCTTCCGTTCCCCCCCCCCCCAGGTTTTATAGAAGGGAATACTCTAGCTTGATCCAGATTTCTTCTGCTTGAAGTGCTTAAAGTATGGGTTGTCTTCTTCTGTGGGGATTATGATTTTAAACTATGCATTCGGAAGGCTTTTGTACAAGACTGATATTTTGTACTTGAATTCTGATATTGTGATTTGAAAGGATGTAACCAAGCTTATTTCGGTTTCTGTTGTAATAAAGTTATAAATTTTTCAATTACTGTTTTATCTATCTTGTAAGTTTCTGTTCTGTTTACTAAAATGCTCCACCAAAGTTATGGCATTCCCTTTGTGAGTGACCTTAATCTCTAAATTCAAAAATACCCCTTTCTCTATACGAACACTAATTTAAACCCAACGACTGTCATCGCTAGCTAAATACCCCCATTTCGAACACTATGGGATATGTTTCATAGGCCCATTCGACTGTTCCAGTCAATTTCTCTTCAAATTAAAATATAAAACATTCAATATTTGACTTGAACGTACATTTCAATTTGTCGGGGCCACAAACTGATCCTCAAAATTCTAGAAAA